>CADCXT010004048.1:0-183892 GCA_902806775.1 Microtus agrestis | reverse complement strand
TTGCCTTGCCCAGTCTTAATAGAAAGGGAGGAGCTTAGTCCTACCTCAACTTGATATGCCATACTCTAACACACATGGGAGGCCTACCCCTCTCTGAACAGAAACAAACGGGAGGCAACCAGGGCCAGGGCCATGGGGAGGGGGAACAAGAGGAGAGGAGAGAGGGGAAACTGAGATCAGGATGTAAAATAAATGAAAAAATAATTAAAAACAACAAAAAAAGGAACTTCAGTCATCATTTAGTAAGAATCCTGAATCCTCTGTGGAGTTTAGATGAGATAAACAAATTTTTAAAAGCTTCTAGCTTCATCTCTTACTCCAAAAGACAGCATTTTTTGTATTTTTGAACCTTCCAATTACAAGACAGGATTTCTTTCTCTATTAGAATGTCTAGGAGAAGACAATGTAAGAGATAATGTATAAACTTCACTATACTTACATACTTTTAGAAATAACCTTTATTGCCTTGGTTCGGGAGAGAAAAAAGGTTAGTCTATATAATGACAATTCTACAATATAAAGCCAACTTCAAGAGATCCATCTTTAGTATATATTTGCATTCTCATAACAAAATACATGTTAGAAACTATCTTCTGAATACATAAAGGAGACATACCTGGAATGATATCATTGATGTGCAGAAGAATTGTACTTTCAACACTTGCAAAGCTACAAAGTTGTACTCCATCAAACCTTCCATCCCAGTTCCCAATATGGTTATCCTTGAAATGCCAAAAAAGTAAACCTTTATATACCTTTGTCAATAAATATAAATGTGAACACCAACATTTCTTTCAAAAGTATCACCTAAGATATCTTTCATAGAAAAATGTTAACCATTTTGCCCAAAAGAAAGGCTGTATTAGAAATATCTGCTAAAGTAACATTTTACAATAAAAAAATAACAATCAACTTACAGCAAACACACAAAATAGCGAATCAAAAGCGTTTTTCATACTTTAGTCTGCAGTAATAACACCAGCTGAGTTTTAAAGAGACGTTGTCTGCAAAAGAAAATTTACTAGGATTGCATTATTTTACCCAGAAACCTACCCTTAAAGTTAATCACACATCTGCATCCCCTGGGCACTTTGCTCACTGTATTACTGTGTGTCTTTTTATAAACAGAAGAGCAGTTACTTCAGAATTCTCTTGGTATCTGTGGGTATACAAGACTTTCCTCAAAAAATGGGGAAAGTCTTGATTTTCTAAGTTATTCTCTACTGTGTCACCAGCCACAGGAGTTATTCGTGAGGCACAAGCAGATGGCCATGAAACAACTGCCCTGAGAACCAGTGTGGAATGCTAGCGTGTCCCTGGAAACAGACAGCCATGAGTAAAGTTGGGATCGACAAACTTTCTTATCAAGAAGTCTAACAGGACTGTTTGGAACTGATGCTCGCATAAATCAAACAATGGACAGAACTTGTGTGGAGCTGGCAGGCAAGTCTCAAGACAGCCTGCCTGGGCTAAATAAGATGACCTCCTAAGTCACCATTAAGAAGGGAGAGGACCCAAACAGTTCCTGTAACATCTAAAGCCTGGCCCAAGAAACCTATAGCAAGGGGAGCCTAAGTCCAAAAAATGGCCTTCTTTCTCCAACATTCTCTCTACCCAGTCTACAACTCCTCTGAAACACTAAACTCTCATTTAGAGAATTCTTGTTCCCAATTATTAACGATTCTGAGAGACCCACGGGTCTTACTCTGGCTCTAATTTCACATAGCGAGAGTCTGGCAAATTCTTATTTTGTACCTAACTAATGCGCCATCTCACACAATTTCTAAGCACAAGGCAACAGAAACACACTGGAACATTCATACCCAACCATCTCTGTAGAGCATTTATGAATAAATAAAAATGATTATTAAAAATATTCACTGTGTGAGTCTGCTGCTCATAATCCTCTCCCAACACACCCTGGTAAGAACAATTATGAAGGAATCTCCTTTATCCATAATGAACTTTTGCCTATAATTTCAGTCTATGATAAAATGTTCTCAACTTCTCTCTCCTCATTCTCTTAGGGCCACGTTAATTCACTATGTGCACTGGAATGCATCCATTGTTAGCAAGTATCGTTGTTCAGTAATAAAATGAGTGACATAAACAAAAGGAGTCATATTATACCATATGTCGTCACTTCTGAGGTACCTACAGCAGGCAAACACCCAGTCTGTAGTTACTAGGCAGGGGCAAACTGGGCAGAATTTATTTAATAGAAACAGAGCACAGCACAGCATGATGAAAAAGTTCTGTAGACAGACAGTGGAGAGGCCATGATGAGAATATGCCAAATGATTTGAACTGTTAGTGTAACCATGGTTACACTGGAACCTTTCTTATACACAGTTTGCCGCCATAAGAAAACAGTTTTTAGACAGTGAAAATCCTGTGGGAATACTCTGTCAACTCAAAAAGCAGTATGGTTCTTTTCCTGAGTATTTTCTATTAATAACTTTCTATATTCATTGTTATGAGAAAATTAATTAAACTTTAGCAAATATACAAAAAAGTATCAAAAGTATTTTTAAATTAAAGGAAAATACAGTATCATACACTATATTTGGACTTAGAGAAATGCCAGTTTGTTTTATTGTTTTGGTTTGGTTTTTGTCTACTGGTCAGTTAAAATAAGGAGAATTTAAAGACTGAGAGAATTATCCCAGTTTATTAAAACACGAAAAAATGTGGTAAACGTATTGTTTCTGCTCACATTCCTACTGTAATGTTCCTGTTCCAAAGACAAACTGGAATATCTTCTTTATAATACTGTAAATTAGTCCATCTTAAGAATACAAAGTGTTCAATTTATTCCTAAATTGATAATAAAATTAATATATATATATATATTCACAATAATAAAACTCAAAAAAAAATCCTTACCATGTCCACACCAACAAAGTATCCTAGACTCTCTATTCCTGGCAAAACATCACAGAATATTACTATTCCGGATTCTCCACTTTCTCCAATCTTCAGAGCTACTCTAGAACTTATTTCCAAAGGGGGAGGTTCAGCCTGAATTGTATCCCCCGCAGCTGCAAAATCACGTTCCAATCCACTGTCATTGTCGTCTATGGGCTCCAGCTTGTCCAATGCCACAAACACGCCACAATTTTCACCACACCGAAAAAGCTGTTTCCCTCGATGTACCCCATCAGTGAAACGTTGGCCACGACGTTTTTTCTAGTTTTCCAAGTTTTTTTTTAAAAGGAGATATAAAAAAATTATCCATTAAAGGGATTTCAGGAAATTACTTTGGAAAAACTCTAAATTATATCCATAATATGAAATATGACTAGCAGCTGCTGTTGGATTTAGGGTGTTTAAAGAATAAAGAAGCTGTATCTGATGATGAAACTAACTCATAATTTCAGATCATAATTCTTTTGAGAAAGAGTGAGGATTAAATTTACAACATAGTTCTACCATGTCTTTTGTCATGAACATTCAACTTTAACCAAACAGCAGCATCAACTCCATTTACTGAGAACAAACTGTAACCATTTACAGCCATCCACCGTACAACTACTATAAGTCATGTGTGCTCTAAGCACTTCACAGATGAGGAACAGATCAGGAGAACTTGATGTAGGTTAAGTAGCTGGCAACCCTGCTAGTACATACCATAACTGGCAGTCACAGCCTAATTATTTCACTGCTTGTAAAGCCAAATCAAGATGTGAGTAAAGCACGACCTCTCTCTACTCCTGAGAGTGTCCAAGTGAAAACCAATAGTCAGTTTGGAATATAGAATTCTTAGATATGTTGCCAAGGCACATAAGTTCCAAGGCAGTTTATACATTCCGGGGATAAGCATGAGCAAACTGAATTTGCTGCAACACACTTCAAAAATTTTACCTCTAAACTGTTATACTTAGTAGCATACACTAAGAACTGGGAATCCTGTGGGTACTATCACAAGATAGTTCACAATTTTTTAAGTGTTTATAATTACAATTGGCAGTGTTAACTTTTAATATAGGTAACTTAAAAACTTCTAAGATATGAAGTCCAGAATAATGACTTGTAAGTTTCTACCATAAGAGATAATTTTTTAAAATTTTCAAGAATTGTCTATATCCTCTCAATTTATCATTAAATAAATTTTGGGGCTTAACTATAGCTCAGAGGCAGAGGGTCCTGAGGTCCATCCCAAGAACTGTACTAAAAACAAACAGAAAACACAAATCTTATAAAGGGGAAAATATGTGCTCGTGGTCTCTCGCTCACGCGCACACTCGCTTTCTCATATGCTCGCTCTCTCTCCTTCTCTCTCTCTCAAATGTCCTATCGAACTTACCAGCAGTTCTACTCCAAAGAAAATCCCCGAAACTGTCCTCTCTGCTAATAAAAGTCCTCTGAAGTGTACAACTCCTGGAAATTTCTCTTCCCCAGATCGCAGCTGTACTTTCACAGGGCTGCCCACATCTACCTGGAGGCCTTTAGTTAGTCGAATTCTGTTTCTAAGTAGGCTGAGCCTCTCCTCACAGTTGGTAATTGCCAACAGTAACTCTGTAAATTTCTCAGTGATTTCTACAACATCCTTTTCATCAACAAATAGAACTGCATGCGGTTGCTCTAAGATTTTTAATCCAATCTGATTTTTCTTGCCTTTTGCAGAAGGAACTCTTGAATGCCCCACAGAACTGTCTTGGATGTACTGTCCTATACTTCCTTTGGGTACTTTTAGGAGTTTCTGTGTCTGTTTGTCCTGTTACACTGCATTTTTGAAGAAGCAGATAAAAAATCCGTTCTTCCCAGTAAGGTGAAGTAACCTTCTCTTGGCTCCATAGGCCTGAACTCATTGTGACAGTAACTTCAGAACATCAACTCACAAAAAGGAGCCACTAGCAAATCTGTCATAAATCCCCAAAAATGAGGTTACTGGAAGTCCCAAAGAAAGTTGTTAACAACCTGGTGTCCATGCTGTAAAAAGACAGCAATTCAAAGTGCCTGGCAAACAAACAAAACAAACTTTAGACTCTATTCAATAAAATCTTAAAATAAAACGAAACATGTTGAAGGAGTGCTGATCTCGGCACCAGAAGAACCTTCTCGGGGTGAGTGAGTCTCTGACCCACGGCCGCAGCCCGGGTCAAGGAACTATTTCCTGCAGGCCCTATACTCCTGCATACCGCCTCTCTCTTCATACCTAACCCAGCGTGTACCCAGAACCCTCCCTCACTTTTCTCTCCCTGCCATCTCTGGGCTAATAACATCACCCAGCTCAGCCTGTCTGGGCGCTGGGGCAGTATCCGGAGGGCAGCCGGGCGGGCGTGAATTCCTTTGTCCCCAGTAGCCTGCCTGCACCACGCAGGTAGGCGCTTTGTTTACAAGCTACCCAACCAGCAAGGAGTGCTGATCTTGGCACCAGAAGAACCTTCTCAGGGTGAGTGAGTCTCTGACCCACGGCTGCAGCCCAGGTCAAGGAACTATTTCCTGCAGGCCCTATACTCCTGCATACCGCCTCTCTCTTCATACCTAACCCAGCGTGTACCCAGAACCCTCCCTCACTTCTCTCTCCCTGCCATCTCTGGGCTAATAACATCACCCAGCTCAGCCTGTCTGGACGCTGGGGCAGTATCCGGAGGGCAGCCGGGCGGGCGCGAATTCCTTTGTCCTCAGTAGCCTGCCTGCACTGCGCAGGTAGGCGCCTTGTTTACAAGCTTCCCAACCAGCAAGGAGAGCTGATCTTGGCTCCAGGATATCCATCACTGGGGCACCTAGAGAGCCATCACGGGAGAGTCCCAACACTGGGAAGTAACATCAGTGGGCAAGGAGACCTGATCCTGTAAAAGAAGATCCTTAGGGGAGCATTCGGAGGAAGAGATGGGCAGGCGCCAATGTAGGAATTCACCCAACAATCTGAAAAACAACATGAAACCACCTGAACCCAGGGACCCCACATCAGGAGGACATGAACACCTTAATCAAGAAGAAGGAGAAAAAATGGAATCTTTGAAAGTGATTGACATCCTTAAACAGCATGTAAAAAACGCCCTCATGGAAATGGATGAGAAGTATAACAGAAAGTTTGAAGAATTTAATAAATCAGTGAATGATACCCTCATAGAAATAGATGAGAAGTATAACAGAAAGTTTGAAGAATTGAATAAATCAGTAAATGATACCCTAGGAAGCCAAGGAAAAACAATCAAACAGATAATGGAATCAGTTCAAGACCTGAAAACTGAAATGGAGACAAGGAAGAAAATACAAACAGAGGGCCGTCTGGACATAGAGAATCTAGGTAAACGAATAGAAACTACAGAAACGAGTATAACCAACAGAATACAAGAGATTGAAGAAAGAATCTCAGAAGCTGAAGATACCATACAGAAAATAAACGCACTGATCAACGAAAACAGCAAATCCAACAAGCTCTCATCACAAAACATTCAGGAAATCTGGGACACAATAAAAAGACCAAACCTAAGAATAATTGGAGTTGAAGAAGGAGAAGAAGTGCAGCTCAATGGTCCAGAAAATATATTTAATAAAATTATAGAAGAAAACTTTCCCAACCTAAAGAAAGATATACCTATGAAGATCCAAGAAGCATACAGAACACCAAATAGGCTGGATCAAAAAAGAACATCCCCTCGCCATATAATAATCAAAACACAAAGCATACAGAATAAAGAAAGAATATTAAGAGCTGCAAAGGAAAAAGGCCAAATTACTTATAAAGGCAAACCCATCAGACTTACACCTGACTTCTCTTTGGAAACCATGAAAGCCAGAAGGTCCTGGATAGATGTACTGCAGAAACTAAGAGACCATGGATGCAAGCCCAGACTACTATACCCAGCCAAACTTTCGTTCACTATAAATGGAGAAAACAAAATTTTTCAAGATAAAAACAAATTTAAACAGTATGTAGCCACAAATCCAGCCTTACAGAAAGTAATAGAAGGAAAATCACAAACCAAGGAGTCCACCAAGGGCCACAATAATTCATATCTAGAGTCCCTTCACCAACACATCTCAAAGAAGGGAAACACACAAACTCTACTACTAGAAAAATGACCGGAATGAACAACCACTGGACATTAATATCACTTAATGTCAATGGACTCAACTCATTTATAAAAAGGCACAGGCTAAGAGATTGGATACGAAAACAGGATCCAACACTCTGCTGTCTACAAGAAACACACCTCAAACACAAAGACAGGCATCTACTCAGAGTAAAGGGCTGGGATAAGGCTTATCAAGCGAATGGACCTAAGAAACAAGCAGGGGTGGCCATACTAATTTCTAACAAAGTTGATTTCAAACTTAAATCAATCAGAAGAGATGGAGAGGGACATTTTATACTCATAACAGGAACAATTCATCAGGAGAAAGTCTCAATCCTGAATATCTATGCCCCTAATGTAAAAGCACCCACGTACGTAAAAGGAACATTACTAAAACTCAAGGCTGCCATCAAACCGCACACACTAATAGTAGGAGACTTCAACACTCCTCTCTCACCAATGGACAGGTCAATCAGACTGAAACCTAACAGAGAAATAAGAGAATTAATGGAGGTAATGAATCAAATGGACTTAACAGACATCTATAGAACATTCCACCCAAAAAGAAAAGAATATACCTTCTTCTCTGCAGCTCATGGAACCTTCTCGAAAATTGACCACATACTTGGTAACAAAGCAAACTTCCACAGGTACAAAAAAATATGCATAACCTCCTGCGTCTTATCAGATCACCATGGATTAAAGTTAGAATTCAACAACAAAGCTACACCCAGAAAGCCTACAAACTCATGGAAACTGAACAGTCAACTACTGAACCACACATGGATCAAGGAAGAAATAAAGAAAGAAATTAAAGTCTTCCTTGAATTCAATGAAAATAAAGAAACAACCTACTCAAACTTATGGGACACTATGAAAGCAGTCCTGAGAGGAAAGTTCATAGCACTAAGTGCCCACTTAAAGAAAACAGAGAAAGCACACATTGGAGACTTAACAACCCACCTGAAAGCTCTAGAAAAAAAAGAAGCAGACTCTCCTAAGAGGAGTAGAAGACTGCAGAGAGAGAATATGCAAATTAATAAGATCAGAAATGAAAAGGGTGACATAACAACAGACACAGAGGAAATTCAGAGAATATTGAGATCTTACTACAAAAGCCTGTATGCCACAAAACTGGAAAATGTGGAAGAAATGGACACTTTTTTAGATAAATACCATATACCAAAGCTAAACCAAGACGAGGTGAACGATCTAAATAGACCTGTTAGTCGCGAAGAATTAGAATCTGTTATCAAAAACCTCCCTACCAAAAAAAGCCCAGGTCCAGATGGTTTCAATGCGGAATTCTACCAGAACTTCCAAGAAGACCTAATACCTATACTCCTTAATGTATTTCACAATATAGAAACAGAAGAGTCATTGCCAAATTCCTTTTATGAAGCTACAGTTACTCTGATACCAAAACCACACAAAGACTCAACCAAGAAAGAGAATTACTGGCCAATCTCGCTCATGAACATCGACGCAAAAATCCTCAACAAAATACTGGCAAACCGAATCCAAGAACACATTAGAAAAATTATCCATTATGACCAAGTAGGCTTCATCCCAGAGATGCAGGGCTGGTTCAACATACGAAAATCTATCAATGTAATCCATCATATAAATAAACTGAAAGAAAAAAACCATATGATCATTTCATTAGATGCGGAAAAAGCATTTGACAAAATTCAACATCCCTTTATGATAAAAGTCTTGGAGAGATTAGGGATACAAGGGAAGTACCTAAATATAATAAAAGCTATTTACACCAAGCCGACAGCTAACATCAAATTAAATGGAGAGAAACTCAAAGCCATCCCACTGAAATCTGGAACAAGACAAGGCTGTCCACTCTCTCTATACGTCTTCAATATAGTGCTTGAAGTGTCAGCGATAGCAATAAGACAACACAAGGGGATCAAGGGGATTCGAATTGGAAAGGAAGAAGTTAAACTTTCGTTATTTGCAGATGATATGATAGTGTACATAAGCGACCCCAAAAACTCCACCAAAGAACTCCTACAGCTGATAAACACGTTTAGTAATGTGGCCGGATACAAGATCAACTCCAAAAAATCAGTTGCCCTCCTTTACACAAAGGATATGGAAACAGAGAGGGAAATCAGAGACGCATCACCTTTCACGATAGCCACAAACAGCATAAAATATCTTGGGGTAACTCTAACCAAGGAAGTGAAAGATTTATTTGACAAGAACTTTAAGGCATTGAAGAAAGAAATTGAAGAGGATACCAGAAAATGGAAGGACCTCCCTTGCTTTTGGATTGGGAGGATCAACATAGTAAAAATGGCAATTCTACCAAAAGCAATTTATAGATTCAATGCAATTCCCATCAAAATCCCATCAAAATTCTTCACAGATCTTAAGAGGACAATAATCAACTTTATATGGAAAAACAAAAAACCCAGGATAGCCAAAACAATCTTATACAATAAAGGAACTTCTGGAGGCATTACCATCCCTGACTTCAAACTCTATTACAGAGCTACAGTAATGAAAACAGTGTGGTACTGGCATAGAAACAGAGAACTCGATCAATGGAATCGTACAGAAGACCCAGATTTTAACCCACAAACCTATAAACACCTCATTTTTGATAAAGGAGCTAAAAACATACATTGGAAGAAAGAAAGCATCTTCAACAAATGGTGCTGGCACAATTGGATTTCAACCTGTAGAAAAATGAAAATAGACCCATATCTATCACCATGCACAAAACTCAAGTCCAAATGGATCAAAGACCTCAATATCAATCTTAACACACTGAACCTGATAGAAGAGAAAGTGGGAAGTACCCTACAACAGTTGGGCACAGGAGATCGCTTCCTATGTTTAACCCCAGAAGCACAGACATTAAGGGAAACATTGAATAAATGGGACCTACTGAAACTGAGAATCTTCTGTAAAGCAAAGGACACTGTCACTAAGACAAAAAGGCAACCTACTGAATGGGAGAAGATCTTCACCAACCCCGCAACAGACAAAGGCCTGATCTCCAAAATATATAAAGAACTCAAGAAACTAAACTTTAGAACGCTAAATAACCCAATTAAAAATTGGGGCACTGAGCTGAACAGAGAATTCCCAACAGAAGAATTCCAAATGGCCAAAAGACACTTAAGGTCATGCTCAACCTCCTTAGCAATCAGGGAAATGCAAATCAAAACAACATTGAGATATCATCTTACGCCTGTCAGAATGGCTAAAATCAAAAACACCAATGATAGTCTTTGCTGGAGAGGTTGTGGAGGATGGGGTACCCTCATCCATTGTTGGTGGGAATGCAAACTTTTGCAACCACTTTGGAAATCAGTGTGGCGGTTTCTCAGGAAAGTTGGGATCAACCTACCTCTGGACCCAGCAATACCACTCTTGGGAATATACCCAAGAGATACCCTATCACATGACAAAAGCATTTGTTCAACTATGTTCATAGCAGCATTGTTTGTTATAGCCAGAACCTGGAAACAACCTAGATGTCCTTCAGTGGAAGAATGGATGAAGAAAGTGTGGAATATTTACATATTAGAGTACTACTCAGCAGTAAAAAACAATGACTTCTCGAATTTTGCATGCAAATGGATGGAAATAGAAAACACTATCCTGAGTGAGGTATCCCAGACCCAAAAAGAGGAACATGAGATGTACTCACTCATAATTGGTTTCTAGTCACAAATTGTGGTCATCGAGTCTATATTCTGTGATACTAAAGAAGCTAAATAAGAAGGTGAACCCAATAAGGGCTGCTGAGAAGCCAAGGACAATGGCACAGGGTTTTGATCCTACTTCATGTTCTGGCTTGGTGGGAGCCTAGTCAGCTCGGATGTTCACCTTCCTAGACCAGGATTGAGGGGGGAGGACTTTGTACTTCCCACAGGGCAGGGAACCCTGACTGCACTTCGTTCTGGATAAGGAGGGGGAGGAGGGGGGAGGCAGGGAGGAGTGGGAGGAGGGGGAGGGAAATGGGAGGCAGGGTGGAGGCAGAAATTTCTTTTTTTCCAATATAAAAAAAAGGATAGCTTACAAACTTTTGGTTGGTTGTCCAATGGTTAAAGCTCTAGTGATAATATTCTTATGGGAGACCTTGAGCTGTTAGGTAAAATTCTTACAAAAAACAGTTTCCAATAGAGAGCTTAAAACAGCTGCCTAACAGGTACTCAAGCAGGTAAAGTATAAATCAACTGATAAAGTATACAATAATGAACAAATACAGTATATTAATTATAATTCAGCTATGGCAAGTGTGTATATTAAATGTAAAACTTATTCTACAACAGTTTTATAAAAAATGAGGCTTATGGCTAAATCTTACAATTTTGCTAGTTAAGATATTAAGCTCTTAATTTAAACCAGTAGCCTGTCTGATATAAAAGGACAGGATAGAATCTGGAAAATGGTTTAACAAAATTTTGACTATGATCAAGGTTTCTTATACTAAACAGTAGACTCATTGATAATTTTAAGATTGATTCCTGGATATTTGCCTTTGCTAAATTCAAAGGCCAAAAACAATGGTCTTTTCCCAGATCATTGCTACAATTTATGCACCTGTATTTTGCTAAAGCTATAGCAAAAAATCCCTTAAAGGATTTTATGCTAAATTTTACAATTGGCTCTTCCAATGGGGGAACTGCATATATGGCTAATAATAATAAAAATTATGGAGCATAACAAGGCTCCTTCAAAGCAACTCATAAAAGTTGACAGCAGATCCTGATGCAAACGGATCTGGCTCGTTGACACCAAGCTGACCTTTGCTAAGACAAGGTGAAAAAGCCCTCGCAATGCATCATGAAAAAACCCGACCTATATATATTTGGGGTCGAGGATGTGTTTGTGCTTTTTTCACAGAAAGAAAATGAAATCTGAACGTGATGTCGAGGCTGCGGACACAGAGGAGTTCCAGACTTCCAGAGGTGATTGAGGAGAGATCCTTGGTCCGGTCTTCCCTACCCCCAAGGAAAGGAGTGCCTGCTGACAAAACCAGCTACACCACTCTGCATGGTGTCATCCAGCCCCCAGAGTCCAGGGAGACCCGGCTGACATAAGGGCCAGGATGTGCTACATGTACCTGAATCCAGCTCGCCTCACCCTGGCTACCCCACCTGTCCTGGAGCACAAATGCTAAACTGCTTCTGCAGCTTGAACTCTGGTCTGCTTTGGAGCTGAGTTGCAGACTAAACATCAGACTGCTTTAAACTTTGGGACACAGAACTCATTTTAATTAAAATATTAACCTCTCTTCACTTAAGAAGGGGGAAATTGGGGGTTCCTGATACTGTTGCCCAGAGGCTGGATTTGGTGGTATTTGATAACAACAATGTATGTCATTGTACTCCTACTGAATTTGAGCTAATGATATTTGTAACTGCTTATAGATAATGGGTAAAGTTTGACACATGTTGTAAAGTGTTTGGTTTTAATGCATATGTTTAAAATTTTGGATTTTGATCCCTTTTACACTGCCCTAATTTTTTGGCAGGCAGCACACGTAACTTTATGTGGAGTAGGCACTTAGGAAGGTGGTCATACCATAGGCCAGACTAAAAGGTGAATACTGGGTTGGGAAAAAGCCCTTTCTTCTTATCTGGAGATGGAGTTATTGGTGCCAAAATTATATCATTATATCTTTTGTTTGAGGAGCTCATCACAGTCTTTTCATTAATGACAGACGCAGGGGCCCAATGACGGGAGTTAGTGTGGATCCTCACCTGAAGAGCACATCATACAGAGGTTGTAGAAACCGGCTCAACATGACATGGTTCACGTATGAGGGCGCTCTCCACATGGCCTAAGACAGGGTGCCCTGTGATCTGCTTACTTTAATCCTGCTAGATGCCTTTTATTTGAGGAGCTCCAAGGACGGGCGATTTATGGCAGGATAATCCCCCAACCTAAGGCAGGGCCCTGGGAACCCTAGGAAGGGTAAGGGGGAAAAAAAAGGCCTGGTCCCCACTCGACCTAGGAGTCATCGGGCACCCCTCTGTTCCCAGGAGAGATGGATTGCTTCACCACTCGAGAGGAGGGTCTCTCCTTGTCTCAGTCCCTTCTCCTTTGCTCTGACACCATGGTTGACTCTGACTGGTGCTCTCCACGTGATAGCAGCCTGCCTTTGTATGGGAGGGGGGAGGGGATCTGTTTCCCCCTAGAGATCATTGCAGGAACCATCGCCCTGGGGAGACTGTGGGGAACCCCACACCCATGACACCCTACACACACAGTGGACCTACAGTAGATACATTATTTTCAGAACAGGTCTTCCAAAGGAACATAAAGAAACAATAAGCCTAAACAAGATGACCCATGGGAGTTCTGAGCAGGAAAATTCACTGTTTTGAGTAACTCACGGATTTGTCAATCATTGTTAGAAAATAACATTGGTGCTATCTACAAATTATTCATATAATTAAAATCTTATCTCAAAAACAGAATTAAGTTGAATCTATATTTCTAATACTTGGGGAAATTGTTTTCTACTATATCTGTTCAACTATATTGACTACAGGATGTGAATATATTTACTTCTTTTCAAAAAATTAAATATTAAAAATAAATTTTGATTTTTGAATGGAATTGAAATTATTTAAAATTCAATTTTAGTGAATATTCAAATAGGGCATGGTCTCTGGTAACAGAACAATTCCATACATCTTCTTTTTAACATATTCTTAAACCTTTATCTCATTTAGTAAATATGCTAGTAAATCTCCCTCTCAGTATATATTATAATTTTAAATGTTGTATAAACTCTTAAATTACAGCACTTTACATCACTGAAGTTAGCTTTGTTAAAAACCTACCCCTCAATAAAAAAATTTCTGAATTAAAAAAAAACTAAACATGTTTTAAAATCTCATTTGACTATATAAATATCTCAATGAGCTAAATGACCCATATGACTTGTGTCCAGTGTAACTGCATTTTTAAAGAACTCCAGCTAGAAAGCACCCATAGAAACAATAACGACTTTTCCAAAATTATAAAATTAGATAGAATCTAACAAAAACTTTAAGATTACCCTAATATACAGACTCTGAGACTTTTTTGAACTTTATAAAGTAGCATTTCTGTCTAACATGAATGAATAAGATACAATATTTAAGAAAACACACATAATCTTATAAATTAAAAAGTTATTTCTAAACATGCAACTTAGAAAGTAACACATTACAGTATCGAACATCTTTTATCTATTAAAAATATGACAATATTACATTCTGAAACTTTATCCACAATTCATTTATCTATATACTTCATTCTGGTAATGGAACATTATCTCCTCAATTTTATTTTTTATACATTTTATTTTTATTTACATATATATGTTATATCTCTGTGACTGTATGACACATGTGTGTACTCCCAGAGGCCAAAAGGGGCGGTTAGATCCTCTGCAGCTGGAGTTATAGGCAGTTGTGAGCCACCCACCATGGGTGAAGAGAACTGAATTCAGGTCCTCTGGAAGAGCAGTACACACTTTTAATTGCTGACCAATCTCTTTAGCCTTTCAATTTCATTTTCATATACCTTTTGTGCTTAGACAAGGATATTAACTATACTAATTATAACTACTATTTAATTTCTTACAATCACAAGCATTAAATATAATCTTGAGTATATATATATACACATATATATGTTAGGAAATGATTTGTAGATCAAAAGTTGGACAATGCAAGGATGACATATGACTATATTACATTGCTCTAAGATTTTTAGTCCAATCTGATTTTGATGTTTATGTCTATAAATTATACTGAATTATAGTTATCTATAAATTGTGGGCTTTATACCACAATTTTAACTATGTATAAAGGAAAGAACATACAAGTGATTATTTTCCAGTTCTAACATGCATTTAAAACTGTTAGAAAAATAATTTTACAATTTTTAGCCTCATTTTTAAAGACAACTTTAACAATGACTTAAAACAACATAACTTCAAGTGCTGTAAATGACATGCCCATTGTCAACACCAGGCTAAAGGGAGAAAAGTTTGAAGCTGTCCCACTAAATCAGGAGCAAGGCAAAGTTGTCCACTCTTGTTACACACAAATACCACAGTTCACATGTAAAGGTACAAGGACAACACAGGAATTGGTTCTCTCTGTCTACCGTGTAAGCTCCAGGAATCGAATTCAGGTCATCAGGCTTGGCAGCAAGCACCTTTAACTGCTAAGCCATTTTTCCAGCCAAATATATACTATTTCATAAGCCAATTTAAAAATATAAGTTAAAAGAAAATCAGCTTCATAAGGGAGATATCCTGCTTGACTAAATAATGCTACCCCTGGAAGTCATGGTTATTAAATAAAAATCCCAGTGCCAGATGTAGAAATACCTCCTTAAGAATTGTTAGGCAGGGAGCTTCCAAATGCCCCCAAGACAGTCCAGACTCTTGCCAATCCTCTTGGTTGCCCACCAGAACTAGATAATGAGATTCTATTACTTAAGACACCACATTCCTTAGTTGTAAGATACAGAGAAACCAAGAAACGAGGCTAGAGCTGGGATGGACACGTCCTCCTCTGACCAGCTTTCACAGTGCTGAAAGGTGCTACACAGGCTGGGTAGGCAGAGTGGGACGTCAGTGGTCTTGCTCAGCTGTGAATCCTATGGACGACAGTACTAACCAGGCAGGCAAGACTGTGATGGACTCAGTCAACCATGCTCTATTGAATGTGAGGCCTGCTCTGGTAGAGGGAATCCATGCCAGGTATTATAAGCCAGTTCAGAAACCCATGGCATAGAGGCTAACTGCCAAAGAAAAATCTTAAAAACTCAATTTCATTCCTTAAAATTGAGGACTTATTTAATTATCTCCATGAAAAGAATGGTTTCCATGTATCTCTGCCATAAGAATATAGCTATGTGATTCCCAAATACAGTTCATGTTTGTTTCATCCTTCTCTGAGACAGAGAAATCCTTCTCCAGCCTGTGCTTACAGGCAGAAATTAATAACATTATACTATGTAAGCATTTTATTCTTGTAATTCAAATCAAATAAACTTAAAACTAAAGCATCAAACTATTATTTGACTCAATGATTAAACAACCTGGTAATTCAACACACAGTAACAGTTCTCTTAGGAAACACTTTTAGATGATGAAGTGTCCCATTTTCACAAGTCTGTCCCTCTGTAAACCCAAATGAGAGACACAAATCACCCAAGACAGGCTAAAGTCAGCACTCCTCCAATCCACCATCACTTAAAGCCTCTGTGCAATATTTGGTGAAGATGGCAGCTTGAGCGGCTCCTCTTTCTGCTTCCTTTTGTAATGTGTCTTTAACTCCACTTGAGGGCACTGTCTACTTCAACAGAAATGGAATCAATCTATAGCTGCCACTTACATAACAAACCTGTGGACACCTCAATCTTAGCCCCACATAAACAAAATCCCTCAAATAAAAGCACCAAAGAAGCTACACAACCCTTTAATGTGGTTCTGTGCCTCTGAGGCAGCAAGATAAAGTATTTGGTCTTTTGTTGTTGTTGTTTTGTTTTACTAAAATGCTATTAATATGTCAGCATTTTTCAAGAAAGGAAATTACATTTTTCTCAATTGCCAAGAATCACTAGGAATATCCCACAGGTATATCCCATTACGCCTGGCAAGATGCACCTTGGTCTCATAGGCCATGCAGCAAGTGTGATCTATAGACTGGTGACAAAATTAGAATAACTATGATTCTGGAATAGTTGGGCAATCGTATGCAAAAAACGTTTACTGATGGATTGACAGTATTTTAAAACGAAGGAAGGTTGTGATAATATGCCTTGTAGTTAAGATTTGACCTGTGCTGTTCTAATGTCATTTACATAGGGAAAGAAAATTCTGAGAGTTAAGAGTTTGTGCAAGACAAAATAATTAATATTAAAATCAAAGCACACAATTAAAGGATAAGATGATTAGAAAAGTAAGGCAAACAGGTATCTAGAGAAATTTGTTTCACTTTCAATTTACTTTCTTAGCTATGTGACAGAGTACGTCATTTGGAATACTCCTTATAGTTCCAAATTTTGTTATTTTTAAATATATTATGTTAATTTTTATTTTCATTGTTAAGAAAAGTGTATCACAAAGTTTAAGTTGATCACAGTTGGACTTTAAATTGCATAGTTTGTTCTCTATGCCCCTGACCTGTTTCCTGCTCACTGGCTAACCTAACTCTTCATCACATAAAGGCCTTGTGAGGTCATCACACTTCACCATCATGTATCAACGTCTTCCTCCATGGTCTTCTGCACATTTACAACGACCTTAGTAAAGGAGGAAAAGAAGACCTAAAGAAATTCTTTTAAACAAACAAAATACCATGTCACTGTAATATACCTCACTTGTTTCTAGTGCAATGTCATTGCTACCTTGTAGTGCATGATTCCAAATGAGTCCCATCATTTTACAGAATGCACTGCCCAGACTAAAAAACACATAAACAGAGGATGAAAAATAAAGGTTTTAAAAAGTCAGTATTTCATGAGAACTAACTTCTTTTTTTTACTACATGAGTACAGAGCATAAATTAATTACTATACAAGAAAACAGTATACAGGACATCAACTAAAGACAAAATACATGTCTTCTACTTACATTCTCAGAGGATTAACTATTCCTGTCCTCAGTAGCTCCTGGGTCTCTACATCATTCTTTTCTTTGGGTCTGAGCAACACAGTATCCAGGACAGAACTAAAAGCAAATAAGCTGCAAAATAAAAGAATATTTTCTTCATGTTATATAAACAATAATATTTGAGAAAGATTCTTAAAGGAGTAGGAAGAGGCAAAGGGATAAAGTGTAGGGAACCACTGGTCTAAGAACTCATGGACAGACCACACAGGCCATGTGCTCAGTACCCAGAGACCCTGCAGATCCGAACCAGAAACACCAAGACTGCACCATACACGTGAAGGTTGAAAACACGCCAGAGAACATTATGAAAGAAGCTTGTTTACATAAACCAAGAGAGGCCTGGAAATCGGTCACACACACACAGACAACATAGGGAGAAAGTCAGAGACTGGTCAAGACCAGATCAGACTAGTCAGGACAAATTCATCTCATTATCATAAGACAGGCATTTTTTTATAATAACATGTGAGTGATTAGCAATAAAAATTTGCTGGTATCAAAGAAAATAAATTTAGTTAAAATAAGTTTTTATCAGTAAATCTAAGGAATATTATAGTAATGCTTGCTTGTTTGTTTAATCAAAAGTATTCCACCAACGAAAAGACCCACCTTTATTCTGCTCTCTCCTTCAAAATTCTAACTTCCATACTAACTTCCTAACTCTTGTGGCACAGCCTATGGAGTGGCACATCCACTTAACTGGCAGTGCACAACCCTTACGGCTACAGATTCAATCTTCATAGCCTAATGATCCTTGCTGTTCAACTTGATCCACTTTAGGGAAAACTACACAAAGGAGGGCAACAGTGATCCCATGGAAAGTAATTTTTAATATTAAGAATTTTAATGACCATCTCGATATTCCAGAACACATGCAGCACGCAATGCCAATAACTTGCTGCAGGTCTCTTGGCACATTGGAGGCAGAAGTCCTCAGAGTATCTGTTCCCTCATTATTCATTGCAGTATTTTCAGATTAGTGCTTTAGATCTAGGAATAGGATATGAAATTCTTTAGTCATTAAGGACCAAATCTCATGATCTTTCCTAACTCTGTCAGTTTCTCTACTCACAGGCATCTGGCACCTTCTTTCATATACACACACACATACCTGTCTCCCCTCTCCCCCCCACAGCACTATTTACACTTACTGCAGAAAATAGGAACTTACGAGAATAAAGTTGAGTCCAAGTAACAAGAATTGTAATGGCCCTGGATGCCTTTCTTCTTTCCAATCATTATCTCTAAACCTTCTTTTTCCATCTTGGGTGGAATATTTTCTTCTACTACTTCACTTAAGTAGCCTCCAAATGCTGAAAAGATAAAATATAAAAATAATTCTTTTAAATCATGACAGTATATATTCATATGCCTGTACATATATATATATATATCATTTAAAGTATATTTTGGCATCCTCTGCATTTTTTTACTTTAGTTAACTGATATTTATCTGGACTTATAAAAATGTGATTATTCACTTTCAACATCATTCCTGTCATATAAAGTTTAGAAAATTAAGTCAATTATGCATCTGTGAAAGAATATTTTGTTACTTATCCAAAATGTTTCATTTTCAAGTATAAAAAGAAAACAAGTTTCCAAAATACTCTTCAACATTAAGAAAAATTTTATTAATAAAGATGTTTTCCTTATTTCCCCCAGCTTGACTATCACTATTGTTAAGGGAAAGGCCAGCATCAGCAAGCTAGTGACAATGAGAAGAATTGTCCTCCATCTGTCAAGCCAACTGCATCCCCAGACTGTATCAGATTTCTTCATAAGGACATCCGGAATGAGGTACTTAAATAGATGCAGAGGGGAAGTTATTGCTAAAGGGACCACATTTTCATTTCTACCACCCACACTGCCAAAAATTTAATGTCTATAATCAATAAAAGAGAAGAAAAAACACCGCCTTTCAGTCTTTAGACCCTAAACACTTTTCCTAAGTCTTCTTTCAATGTATCTCCTATTAGAACAACTCTCTTATGCACCAAGTAAGAATCTTTACCAACTTCAAAACTTGATGCACACTGGCAAGTAAATAAAACATTTAAACACTGTCACCCTCAGATGCTGAAAAGTAGCAAGAAAGTCATTCCAGATGGGTAAATAAATTAAAAGTATCCAATTACCTAAAGAATTACACCTTTCAATCTGATTAGAAACAGGCTGCAGGGACGCAAACCTAGAGTCGGGTCTGCAGCTCTTCAGTTTCACAAACAGGGCCTTCATCTGGGCGCAGGTGAAATAGCGCGTGCCCCTAAATTGCCATCTGTACAGCCCGCACATTCATCTTCCTGAAAAAGAAAGGTTTTGGTATGTGTTACACCGGGAAGAGCTATGGAGTTTTCACTTCTTCTGAATTTCTTTTTCAAATCTTTTCTGAACAGATCAGCATGGAGGAAAAGGGACTGACTAACTGGTGCTTTGGCCCTCAGCTGGTGGTTAAAGAAAATAATTCTTTAGCCCTCCGGGAAGTATTTGATGCATTTCCCTTCAAAATACATGCTTAGAACTTCCTTGGTTTACTAAGTTTCCCTGAGCCATTTCTAAAGTATTAAAATCAAGGAGCAGGAGTAGATAAATTACCTAGTCCCTCACAAGCAAGAAGACAAGTGAAAAAAAGTTAAAAACTTTATTTAGGTAATAGCTAAATTTATTCAAGTTCTTCCTCCTGGTTATGAAATATCACACTATATACTTTTTTTAGACCCCAAAACAAAACTTTCCCCTCTCCCAAAGACCCAAAACATGATGATTAATTTTAAAGTCAGTCACATCCCTGAACTGACTGCAATGGGAGGAGGCTAAGGAATAAGAAGGAAAACTGGTCACTGAACTGCTTTCTTTGCTGCATTCTGTTTGTATGTGGAGACTACATGTTCTAGCCTAAAAATCAATCTATTCCTTGATCACAAACAAACATGAAGAAGTGGGCGAGAAGCCTGAGGAATGGCAAAGGGTGAAGGTAAGCAATACTAAAATATTTCCTCTATTACTGGATTTTTTTGAGAAAAAAATAACTTCCCAAGAAATTATCTAATAGAGGAAAACCTAGTTTTAAAACCCATGAAGAAAAGTTGTAGATTTCAAGCCAATATAAATTACCAGTTCCAGTCCAGCTAGCACGTCACTGAGCCCAGGCGGCTGGCCAATCCAAAGGATAACCCCATAGAATGGGGGATTCTCTTTCACTTCAGCCACTGAGCCTACCTCTAGGCCATATGCATTACCAGAAGAGATGCTCAAAGGTGGACTCTTCTGGACAGGCGTGCTGCTCAGCTCGCCCATCTCAGATTGCAGTGACAGTGGGCTGTGAGCAATGCTGCCATTAGTATTGGGCTTCTTGGTCAGGCTGAAGGGTAGAGAGTGAACAGTGTTCTCGCTGGATAAGGAGTTCATGGAAGGAGGTTGTGGTGGAGGTGATGAATGCGCAAAGTCTAAAGACAGCTCTGTAAGTGACTTTGCAGGGTCTTCTGCAACTGTGAAAAATTGTCCTTAATTAGAAAAGGCTGTTCAAGAACATTAAATATGACTGCATCTTCTAAAAAACAATACAAAGTTCTAGTCTAACTGATCACATGATCCCTTTGCAAGTCCGCTTGAAAGCACAGTAAACTCATTGGCTCTAAATAATATTCTTGCTCCTCTTCTCGTCCTCCACAGTTTCCTATCTCAGTAATCTGGCATTGGTCATCTAAGTCTAGTCAGTATCACATAGATTATATTCTTTCCCATAATATGATTAAGTTAGAAATTAGTATGAAGAGATACAAAAATTAAATAATAATTCTAAATAACCCATGGATCAAAGAAAAAAAAAGAAAAAAGTTTTGAAAATAAAGAAAGAAAGGAAACCAAAAGAACATCTGTGGAATACAGATATGTAATGTTTTTAAAAGAAAACTATTGACAGTTAATTTTAGAAAAAAAACCCAAAAAGCTAAGTATTAATTAACTTACATATAGCTTGGTATATCAGAAAGACTGAACAAAAAGAGAGCAAAGATTAATGAAAGGGGGAAAAGGATTAAAAAAGCTTAAGTCAAAATAAACACCAAGAAAATAACTCAAAAAAAACAAACTTACAGTAAAGAAAACAGCCAAAAGTTGTTTCCATAAGTGACTAATGCAGCTGGCAGGCACATACTGCTTCTCAGCAGGAAAGAATGGCCTTTTTAATATTGTTGAGATAGTCAATAATACATATGTTTAAAAACATTAGGGGCTGGAGAGACGGCTCAGCAGTCAAGAGGGTTTACAGTTCTTTTAGAGAACCTGGATCTGGTTTCTAGTACCCACGTGGCAGCTCACAATTGCCTGTAACTCCAGTTTCAGCAAATCTGATTCCTTCTTCTAGCTTCTGTGGACTTCTGCATGTGTGGGTTACACATGAACTCACACAAGTACAAGCACATGCTGGGACTAGGAATATACTAGGAGTTTGCAAGACAAACGTGAGGCCCTAAATTCAGTTTCCAGCATGGAAAACCAAAACCAAACAATAACAGCCGGCCAATAAACCAGAATCTTACTCATACTCTGCAAAAGTCAGTTCCAGATAGCATTAAAAAAATGTGACTGGCAAACGATACTTGTCTAGAATACAATATAGAACAATGTTTTTTTTTTATGACTTCAAGGAAGAGAGTAATTAGAAGTAAGAATATAAACTGTAAGGGGAAATGACAAATATCATCAGATTAAAATTAAGAACCTGTTCTTGAAAAGGAGCTGTAGCTTAGAGTGACCTTGAGTCAAAGAAGAGAATACTTGTAATACACTTTTCTCAAAAGATAACTTCAATAAGACCAGGAAAAAAAAGATGAAAGTTCTGAAAAGGTAATTCGCAGAAGAAACTCAAGTAACCAATAAATCAATGAGAGATCCTTGCCCTTACTAGTAAACAGGTTAAGTGAATGCACAAACCAACATGAGATGTCATTTCAAAAGCTACGTGTCTTCAATGCTATTCTCATCCTTGGTCAGAGACTCTTCTCTTTGTAGTGAGCAAGGGTGAGTGCAGACTCATGGCTGCCCACTACACGCAGAATGCAGAACTGCTGAGGATTCAACCTTGAGCAGGACATTTCTACAATCTCCTCTAAGGCTCAAGGAATAGTGCAGAAGAGAGTGGAGGAAAGAAAGAGCTGGGCTGGAGGGATGGCTCAGCGTTAAGAGCACTCATTGCCCTTCTGAAGGTCCTGAATTTGATTCCCAACAATCACATGGCAGTTCACAAACATCTCATACTCCCCTCTGGTGTGCAGATGTACATGCAGACAAAGCACCCATATAATTAAAAAAAAGAATAAAAGAGCTGGAAGAAAACAACATATGTGTGTTTTAAATTTTGAAACAGGGTACCATGTAGCACAGGATATCCTCCAAATTTCTATGTAGTTAAGGCTATACTTGAACTCCTAATCTTCCTGCCTCTACTTCCCAAATGCTGAATTTACAAGCATGTACCATTACATCCGGCTTTCCATGTAAGTCTTTTAGGACCAGTATTATTTCAGGAATTTATTGAACAATACATTAGATTCTAGTATATCGAGAAGTTATGAATATTCTAGTCATGGTAGTTTGAATGAGAATGGTTCCCATAGGTTCATATATTTGAATGCTTGGTCACAATGAAGTGGAACTGTTTGAGAAGGACAAAGGTTAGGAGGAGTGGCCTTACTGGAGAAGGTATGTCACTGTGGGTGGGCTTTAAGCTTTCAAAAGTCCATACCAGCCTCAGTCTCGTTTTCTCTGCTGCCTGTAGGTCAGGATGTAAAGCTCTCAGCTACTGTTCCAGTGTCATGACTGTATGTTTCCCACTATGACAATCACGGACTAACCCTCTAAAACTGCAAGTAAGCCCCAATCAATTGGTTTCTTTTAAAAAAGTTGCCTTGGTCATGGTGTCTCTTCATAGCAACAGAATAGTGACTAAGACACTAGTACAATACAGAATTTGTATTAAGAAAAAGAGATATGAAAGTACAGCATAAACTGGAAGATTCAACATTGTCTAGATTATGAAAGCCTCTTAAAAATCAATCAGCACCTTGGAAAACATCTGTGAAGCTGCTTGAATTGACAGGGCACGACCACCCTTCTTCACAGCACCCTGGATGGTCCCCGTGCACATCCAGAGACCAGCAGGATTTGAAGATGCCAAAGACACTCTCCAGAAGTTAGAGAGCTGAGAATTGGTATCACAGACTAATCCCAACAAAAGTAATCCAGCAGGAGACAGGCCCTCCTCCTAAAGGAACACCATTTAGACACACGCCTTACTGTGAGCAAGGGTGAATTCTTTTTTTTAAATTTTATTTTATGTTATTATGTATACAGTGTTCTGTCTGTCTGTCTGTATGCTTGGAGTTCAATAAATAACATCTTCTGTTTCTTTATGAAAATACCTTCATAGCAACGTTAACAGAACAGAGAAGCTCTAACTTTTCTATAGCCTCATTTAATTTCTGAAAGTTAGGGAATTACAATCTGAAACTGGAGAAGTGATTAAATCATTGTTTTCCGACCTTAGGCAACCTGGTCCTGGGAGGTTACCATATTGATGTCGAACTTAGTATGATATGGCGCACTTACAGCCCAGAACTCTTGGACTCAAGAGATCCTCCTGTCTCAGCCTCCCGAGTAAATCAGGCTAGCATCACCACACCCAGATAAATCATGGTTTTCTATACTTCAGTATTTATTGACTAAAAGCAAGTAGTAGCACACACAAATGCCTTCTATCAGTAATGATTCACAATATTAGGAGTAAGTATAGATTTTCTTCTAAGTCATATTTTGAACAAGAAAAATAAGGCAAGACGCAGTCTATATTCCACACACAAAAATAAATGACTTTATGATTTTTTTGCCATAAGTCTCTAAATTTGAAAAGCATAAAAGTAAAATGTACCAAGAATGTTATTTAGCATAAATAGGCATAGTAAGAATGAAAATTTAAATATTAACCCAACTCAAATTAAATTCAAGAAACCTATGATTTATAGATAAAACCTATCAATTTTAGAGCTAAAATAAACCCAGGTGTCAACAACCTACATGAGGAGGCATTTGGAATTCACTGCAGGTCAAACACAGATGAACTGATCTTCTTTGGGAAGAACCAACTAAGAGGATATGCAAAGCTGTTCCTGAACATTTACAGAACTTTTTCAACTTGAAATAAAAGGCAATAGTAAAATTCTTCTATATATACTTTATGTCTCTGAAAAACAAACTTTGGAAAAAAAAAGAAATATATATAATGTGGCTACCAAGGTTCTAGGATAAAGGCTTACAAACTACATAGAGGCAGTTTTCATTTCGGCATGAGGAAAACAGCGATTAAGAATGAGAATGAAAAAGCAAATTCCTCCCATTTCAAGTATTCCAATAAGGACTGAACTGTATTACACTTAACATCCAAACCATGCATATGATTTCAGAGCTTAAAAAGACTTAACAAACCTAAGAACAAGAATGCAGGCTGCTATTACCTGAACATACTGAGTTATAGGATTCATCATGGTTGGAGGCTGCATGTATGTCTCAGCATTTGGACTACTCCAAACACTCAAACTGTGGTGGAGGAGGAGGATTAAAAATCAAAGGAGGTGGCTGCACATGGTAAGTACCTTTAAAAGAAACAAGAGAAAAACTTTCATCAAGTTCTCTGAAAACCTAAACAGTTTTATCAAGAACAATTTCTGGTTTTACTCACATAAATTTTGTTTCCTGATTGCAGGGCCCAGTTTCAGCTTTTTACCATGAAAATTTATCTGTGACTAAAAACAGTAACAAATGATAATTTAATCCTTCACTTCTGAGACTTGGGCAAATACTACTGTGCTCAGCCTTAGAACTCTAATCAAAGCATCAAGTTAAATTCTGTAAAGCCATTCTTCCCCATTTCTAACTCTGTCTCTAGTTGATAAAGCTAAAGGCCCCCAAGCAAGCAGGTTCTGTTAAACTACGTAAAATTACATTTTGGCCAGGCGGTGGTGGCGCACACCTTTAACCCCAGCACTCAGGAGGCAGAGACAGGCAGATCTCTGAGTTTGAGGCCAGTCTGGCCTACAGAGCTAGTTCCAGGACAGCCTCCAAAGCTACAGCAAAATCCGGTCTCAAAAGACAAAAATTAAAGGATTTTTTTTTATTTTAAACAGAAAGGAAGCCTATTTTTCTCTGTATTTTACATGAGACTGAATATCCAGTACTTTTCAACTATACAGCATTGCTAAAGAAATTTTCTGTAAGACTATTACTTACTTCTACTATCTTCTGCACATCCACGTCATTATAAAATGAAACAAATCCATAGCTAGAGAGCAGATAAATGAAACACAAAATCGTAACTACATAGTACCATGATTTACACTATCTAATATTCTATAAAATAGCAGAAATGGTGATAATGGAAGATGAATATACTGTCCCAAATATGCTGAGACATAGACAACAGATCCTCTATAAATACCACTTTGTTCTCTTAGTCTAATGTCAGAATGGGCTAATATTAATTAACAAAGATATGTAAGGCAAGACAGCTAAAATTTAAGATACTGTGAAATGTGCAAAAGGAATCTAATAACTCATGTTATTAGATTTGTGTGAGTTAGGAAATACCAAAATACAAATACTAGGAAAATGAACTGATAAAAAAACCCCTTTTATCCATAAAATAACCAAAAGCAACAAGTTTCATTAATGCCCACTTAGAGTCTTGTCTGATATCCAGGCATCTCTCCAGCCATGCTCAGTTCTATAAACAGTAGCTATAGCAAATATGTTTACATACCCCTTCGACACACCAGTTCGATCAGTGATTATCTTCACTTCTTTTACTGAGCCATATCTGGCAAAGAAACTCCAATTTCGGTTTCATCCATCTATGAGAATAAATGAACTCCTAGAGTAAAAACTAAGCATTCAAGATTTCTAACTGCATTGTGAAAAAGAAATCTGATTGTATGCAAGCCAATCTTTGGTATTCCGAAATTACTCTACTTTGATGAATGTAGTTTTAGTCTCTATGGGATAAAACCAAAACTGCATAAAATTTACAACAACGAAAAACCCTTTTAGGTCTACACATCAAATCCCATCATCCACAACATTTTAAATAAAATTTTTGAGCCTCTTAATTGTTGCCAGGGCTCCTCTTGGAAGTCCGGGGCTCACGCACTACTCCCACCTCTTCTCACCCAAACACTCCCTGGCTTCACAATGTATTTTAAAATGCAAACAAAATATGAATACAATACCCTAACATCAATTCCACCAACAAAAACAGTGTTTGGCATGATTTTGCCTTCTGGCTAAACATATCCTTGACTGGTGGCGCTGCTGAAGACTGGGTGCTGGCCTCCCTGGAGACTGTAATTTAGAAAATAAACAATTTTTAAAATACATATACACAAACACATATGACAAACTGTTTAAAAAATATACCTTTTGTATTTAACGTAAGTTAGTGTTACTCTAAACCACCTACCTCTACAGCTTTGTTTAGCTTCAGGGACAGCAATTAGCAGAGAACTGGTGTGGAAATTTAACGAAAGGATGCAGTACTTTCTGAAATATGATGTTTCTCACAGTTATCTTTTTTAAAACAGTGTGTTAATCTGAGTAAGAATGGTCACTTCTTGAAAAGATTAGGGGTGGTGGCCTCGTAGTAGGTGTGGACTCGTCAGAGTTGGGCTTTCAGATTTCAAAAGCTCAAGCCAGCTCAGAGGCTATTTTGTGTTCCTACTTAAGAAGAACCTTATTCTTTTGAACAGCAAATTCCCTTCAACAATATTTCATGACAGTGAAATGACAGGGAGTAAAAAGATTAATGTTTTCCCTTCTTTTAATGTCATACAATTTTACTTTTTTTCTAAATGGGACTACTACATATGCTATGTATCTTCAACTCTTTGAATCTTGACTAGATTTGTTTTCCTACATCTGTCCAACTCTTCTCAATTTTTCATTCAAAAATAAATTCAAAACATAAACAGTGGTTCTGTAATTTTTATAGGACTCCCTTCCTCAACTGTCTCTTCTTTCATGAATGAAAATAGGCTACATTTATTTGATAAATATTTTTTTATTTCTGATGTCTGTAACACAAGGCATGGATGCTTTTTTATTTAGAGATGTTATACTTCACCAGATAACTGTGTCAGAGTCTAAGAAGTAATAAATGCACTGATTCTCAGTGCTTCAGGGGCACTTAATATCTAGAGATATTGCTGGATATCACCAGTGAGGTAAATGTCTGACATCTGGTAGGTAGGCATCCAGGGATACAACTTCAGTATCTCATAATGCCAACTACAACCACCACCACCACCAACAAAGAATTGCTGGTACCAAAACCTGTATAAGGATGTGCTGAAAACTGTTATGTGTGATATCCCTAGAATTGAAGTGAAACATGATCGTTGGGGAAGAACTTGATTTTTTTTTGCTATTAAATAAATTACTTGTTTTCAGGATCTTTAATTCCTTGCTTGAAAATTAAGCAATTAGAAAAAAAGCTCAAATGTCTTCTAATTATTTTCTTTATACAAAAGATGGGTATTTGAGGAAAATTTAACAATGAGAAAAATAAAGCATCAAATATTAGAGGACACTCAATTTGGGCTTAGGCTTCCTGCTTAATTAGGGTAAGTATAAAGTTTGTCTCATCTTAATAGTGTAATGATGTATTAAAGAAGGCACACCATACCCTGGCCTTTATCCAGTAGGTAACACTCAAAGCTAACAAAGCAAAAGTACTCATTTTAACAAGCCCTGAACCACAGGCAGAGATGCTACTTACTGTAT
This sequence comes from Microtus agrestis, assembly GCA_902806775.1. NCBI lineage: Eukaryota > Metazoa > Chordata > Mammalia > Rodentia > Cricetidae > Microtus > Microtus agrestis. The sequence goes on along the minus strand of CADCXT010004048.1, from coordinate 155,380 downwards.
GCTTCATTTAGTGTTTAAAACACCCATAACCAATAGATGCTTTTTAAAACAAGACCAAAAACACTCTACAACCAAATAATCATTAAGTCAGAATTTAATTTTCAAAATAGTATAATTTTTGAACTTTGGCTGACCTGAAGCTTGCTATGTAGATGAGTCTGCCCTCAGAGTCATGGATTTCCACCTTCCTCTGTCTTCTATGATTATTTTTAAAGACAATGTCTCATGTTGCCAAAGGGGGATGGGTGCCTTAAACTACTGAGGCACTCAAGTGATCCTCTTGCCTTAGGCACCTGGCCCCTACCTGCCTCCAGTAGTTGAGATTATCCACAAAATATACTGAACTTGGTAGAAAAATATCTTACCCATTAATAAATGAGATAGCATATTGAAAACAGACTATTAAGTATAAGACAATCAATTCTACCTCCAAATGAATTGAGAATTATTAGATACTAACAATGAACTCGGAAGCTATCACACATCAACTCTCCACAGTACAATAACATTATATTTGAATATCCACATCAAAAATAGCTAGAAGTTGAGAATATTGTTACTAAAAATTCCAGGATAATGTTCTTTGAAATTTAATTAAATCACCATAGTAAGCAAATTGCCATGTAGGTTACAAATACTGGCCCAGATAGTAAGTCTGATTTCATTAAATTTCTAACTCTAATGGAGAAAACTGTCCACAAGTACTTTACAGTACTGTTATTTTAACTTAACTGAGATTGACAAGTAATTTTACAACTAAAATATTTACATGAAATTGCCCAACTTTATTTTAACATCGTCATAAATTATATAAATTTTCTTCCTTTACCGCTAAAATGGGGAAACCTGTGTAAATGAAATGCAACATATGCGACAATGGCTATGGACACGCTCGGCAAGCTCGGTACTGTTCCCCGGGAAGGGGCTGGCTCTGTAGCCCGCCCAAGCTAGCCTAGAACTCGCATCTCCTCCAGCAGCCTCCTCTGTGCTGGGATTGTAGCAGAGTTGCTTTAGGTTCAGATCGCCAGCTGCCTGGTTCCCCTCCTGCACGGGCATGCGCACAAGCCTCTCAGGTGCCACTCCCGACAGGGCCTAGCCAATGGAGTCCACAGGGCCGCGGGCGCCAGCAGGGCGACGGTGGGGGTGGGGCTAGTGGTAGGGGGTGGGGCTAGTGGTAGGGGTGGGGCGAGGCACGGGGTAGGGACAGGCATGGGGTGGGGGTGGAGATTGGTGCAGGGTGGGGACAGGCATGGAGTGAGGGTGGGGCGAGGTGGGGGTGGGGATAGGCGCGGGGAGTGGATAGGGTGGGGGTCGGGTGAGGCTTGGGGTGGGGATAGGTGCAGGGTGGGGATGGAGATGGGGCCCGGAGTGGGGGCCAGGCTCCCGCAGGCCCTGAGGCCGGAAGGCGGGGAAGAGATGTGGCCCAGGCTGAGCACCCGAGGTCCCGGGCGGCCGTGTCCACCGGCCTCCCGCCATGTCCCAGCAGCCCCGGTGTGCTGGTAGGCCGCGAAGTCGGCAGGGCCGCCCCTGGGGGTGTCAGGCGGGCCCCACAACCGGAATCCTCAAGGAACTCCACCTTTCCCTTCGCCTCATCTCCGTGCTACCCCAAAAAATCCAAATTTCACCCCGTCTAAGGAGTGTGGCCTCCAGCCGGGCCCACCCCCACCAGCCGGCCTGCCCTCCACTCACCATGATGGCGGCTGGAGTTCGGTGAGAACACCTCGAGGTGGACCAGGCTATGAGGCCGCCTCACCCGGGGGGCTGTGGGCGCGCTGCGGGGCTGCCTGTCCTTCGACGGGAGAGGATAAGGATGGAGACGTGGAGCCCCAAAGCGAGCCAGGCAGGGTTCGCCGAGGCACGGAGGCGTGGCGGGCGGGGGCCGGGGGTGACTGTGCGTGACTTGGCCGTGCAGTGGGCCTCAGCCAACGGGTGGCCACGTCGGACCCTCGCAGGGGGGCCCAGGGATCCACATCCCCCTCCTGGTGCGTGAGGGGTGCCACGGGGCATGCGCGAGGTACGGTGCCTCTGGCCTCCCTGCTAGGCCGCGTCCTCACAGATGCAGCGACTCCAGGCGCGGGGGTGGGGGGTGGGGGGGGGGGGGGGGGGGGTGTCCCCCCTGACATGTGCTATATGCTGAATGGTGCCCAGAGGTTTATTTGGAAAACTTTTACTTAGGTTATGGCCAAAAATGACCCCTTGAATTCAAAAAGTGTGGCCAGCGGCTTGAAATGAACAAAATGAGCCAGTCTCGGGCTTGCTGCCTTCTGCCATATGCAGGAGGCGGAGCCCTCGGGAGGGATGGACGCCACTGCCAAGGCGGCCCGCAGAGCCTCAAGGCTTCCTTTTTTTCTTACTCTGTCTCGAAAAAAAAAAAAACAATAAATAAATTTCCTGAATTACCAGGAAAAACAGATGCAGCTGTGAACACATGAGACTATTTCTTCCCGTGTGGAGTTTAAGTTGTAAGGGAAGCATTTCTCTTGTAGGCTTTACAGAAGGCCTGCGAAGAGAACTCTAGAACATTCTAACGTTAGTGAAAGCGGGCCTACCCACAGCAAAGCCAAGCTCTAGGTGGGTGATGGAGACGATAGAGCATTGCAGAACCACTTCGACCCCTTAGAACAGCATGGGGTTTTCCCAGACAAGGTTTCTCTGTGTAGCTTTGGCGTCCGTCCTGGAGACCATGGTGGCCTCGAACTCATAGAGATCCTCCTGCCTCTGCCTCCCGAGTGCTGGGATGAAAGACTTGCACCACCACTGCCCATTGCTCAGCCCCTTGTCAGTCCCCAAAGACAACTGGTTGTGAGTGTAAGGTAGATCTTTAGAAGTGAGTTTGCAGCCTGGGTTACTTACTCTCTGTAGCCTTGGCATCCTTCCTGGATTCTGCGTTTGGAGCATCTGGGAGAGCCTGCGTGGGTGATGATTTCTCCATGTGTGCTCAGCATCCTGAATCCCAGCGCTTTGGAAACCCTCCGGCCCTGGCCACACCCACTCCTTCCTGCAAAGCCACCCCACCTTGATTCTCTCAGTGCCCTCCCTCAACCAGGCTGGGCTTCAGCACAGTCTTCGTGGTCGCTTCAAATGACCTACACACATGTGTACCACAGTGACACTATTTCCCCTTACCATGTGCATGTCCTGGGATCCTTCCGGTGACTTCAGAATGGTGGCGCTCTAAGCATCACACAGTGAAGTATATATGCTGAGTGACAAGATTCACTCTGGGGACAGTGCTAACCGGTACAGGATGTCATTGAAGGGGGTGGTGCTAGTCTTACATCTTGAGGAGGCTGTTATCTGAAATGGATGTGGGACACATGTACTGACCCTGTTCTCTCTCCCACAGGTGGTTGCCATAACAGCCTTAAGCCAATCAGCAGTGGTCCCACCATCACCATCACTGCCGCCGCTGCTGCCGCAGCTGCTGCCATGGTCTCCGTGGACCCTGAGGAATTCCGGGGCCTCTCACCCTCCATTGTGCAGCCCTGCCATTTCCTTACATTGACTCCCATCAGAACCCCCCTCCGGACTACCCCCTTCTCAGGTAGGAACCAGAACACCGTCTGGAAAGGTCATGAATTGTTCCCAGAATCCAACTTAGGGAAGCAGGGCCAGCTGGCCCACAGCTCAGTGTCTTGGTCACTGTTCCCTGTGCCTGGGCACATGATGTGAATTGTTGGAAGTCAGATCCAGGAGAGGCATCCAGCTGGGGTTTTGTGGGGTCTGCTTGGTGGCGAACTATATGCATGCACATGGACTCCATGGATCAAGGCGTGGCTGTGCCACATGGCTTATGGTATGTGCATGTGAAGAATCAAGACCCCTTACAACTCATGTAGGTACTGAGGACCCCAAGACCTTGGTCATCTCCTTGTGTGCCACATGTCAGAGAGCAAGGGTGGCTCACTCAAGACTCATCACCTGACCTAGCTAGTGATATCCCATTGCTGAACTGCACATGGCTCTCTCTAGTCCTGCATGGGATTGGAGATAGCTTCTCGGGGCATGTGGGAAATCCTGCCCACCAGGCGGGGGTGGGGGATAAGAGGCATAATGTCCCCAGAGCCATCGGTGCTCAGGGTGCCGGGCCTTTTTGAAGAACTGGAGAGGATGAGCTTGAGGCTTCTCAGCATCCCGAGGTGCAGAGATTCAGAGATGTGTGCTCCTGAGTTGTGGAATAGGTTCCAGACTGGCCACATTTCCTGCTGCTGTCCACATGATGTGCTTTCTGCTCTCTGTATTGCGTTTGTCGACCGGTGTCAGTGTGCCTCATGTCCCTGTGCAGTGCTGGTTTCTTCAAACGTGATAGTAATATCAACTTGGAATCTTCCATCCCCGAGTTTTGGTTGCTTTAGTGAGCTGGTCCTGGGCTGTGGTATTAGCTTGCACAGAAAGTTTGCAGGAGGCAGGCGGCTACCTGCTGAGCATCCTGCATCAACAAATCCAAAGGCAGCACTCTCAGCACTGATTAGATGCCACAGGTGGGAAAATTCTGCTTTGGAAAACTTTACTTATGCATGAAATTATTTTAAAAAACATATAAAATAAACTAAAACCTGTGTATACATTATAGAAAATGAATAAATTCACATTTAGACTTGATGTCTTTATGTATATGTAAAAATTTCAAAATCTTGCAAAAGTCGAATACAACTTGCACCCAAAGCACTTTGGATAAGGGGTGTTTAGCCATGTCATTAATAGCTGCATTCCCAGCAACAGGAAACTAGATAAGACACGTGCTCATGCACACATATATGTATAGGCATATGCAATGCATATAGACGCACATATACACATGCATATGCATACATGCACGCACAAGCACATTCAAACACAAGGCAAAGATAAATATCCCGTGTTCCAGTTTTTTAGTGTGCCCTCCATGATTGATTTTCTTTCTGGGGAATCTAATGTGGTCCTTTTCAACTGGATCTTTGATCTCTGTATTCCTTTACCAGCCTAAGGGTTCACTGTGACGGTAGACTGTACTGCCCAGGATGAAATCTGCATTCCATTTCATTGTTTAAGATGTGACGGGAACAAGCCCTCGGGCAATCTGTGTTTGAAGTCCACATTCCTGCTGTGTGAAGCTGTGGGCTAAAATCCCTCAATCCCCTGATCCACTGATGCTTATGAAAATATATCTTAGAACCAGACACTGTACTGACGGCTGGCTTCCCTTTCCAGGTTTAGTGAAATCCAGGGGTGCCCAAGACAGGGCTTCTTTGAGAGGGGTGCCCACCTGGTTGAGTTGGACTGGGTCTCTTCTCTACCTGGTTGCAGAAGGTCATTGAGAGGTACTGGTATACTTCTGGTGAAAGCTATTTCAAGTGTGCCTTGAGCTTCTAAAGGGAGCTGGATGTCCAGCTTGTCCTTGTTCTGATTAGTGTTATGTAAACTTAACAGACACCCAGGTCATTTTGGAAGAGGGAATCTCCACTGAGAAAACGTCCCCACCAGATCGGCCTGTGGGCAACCCTGCGGGGCATTTTCTTGAGTCATGATTAGTGTTGGAGTTCTCAGTTCGCTGTGGGCAGTGCCATGTATGAGCTGCTGGTCTTGAAAGTCATAGGAAAGCAGGCTAGCTAGCCAGTATGCAGCGCTCTTCCGTGGTCTCAATTCCCACCCCGATTCCCTCAATGATGGACCGTAACCTAGGAGTTGAAAGCTGGAATAAACCTTTTCCTCTCCAGGTCACTTTTGGTCACTGTATTTTTTTATCACAGCAACAGACACTCTCACTAAAACACCCATCAAGATGCAGGCCTGCACAAGTTTGCATTCCCACCAGCAATGGATGAGGGTACCCCTTTCTCCACAGCCTCTCCAGCAAAAGCTATCATTGGTGTTTTTGATTTTAGCCATTCTGACAGGTGTAAGATGATATCTCAATGTGGTTTTGATTTGCATTTCCCTGATAGCTAAGGAGGCTGAGCATGACCTTAAGTGTCTTTGGCCATTTGAACTTCTTCTGTTGAGAATTCTCTGTTCAGATCAGTGCCCCATTTTTTAATTGGGTTAATTAGCATTTTAAAGTCTAGTTTCTTGAGTTCTTTATATATTTTGGAGATCAGACCTTTGTCTGTTGCGGGGTTGGTGAAGATCTTCTCCCAGTCAGTAGGTTGCCTTTTTGTCTTAGTGACAGTGTCCTTTGCTTTACAGAAGATTCTCAGTTTCAGTAGGTCCCATTTATTCAATGTTGCCCTTAATGACTGTGCTGCTGGGGTTATACCTAGGAAGCGATCGCCTGTGCCCATCTGTTGTAGGGTACTTCCCACTTTCTCTTCTATCAGGTTCAGTGTGTTCAGAATGATATTGAGGTCTTTGATCCATTTGGACTTGAGTTTTGTGCATGGTGATAGATATGGGTCTATTTTCATTCTTCTACAGGTTGACATCCAGTTGTGCCAGCACCATTTGTTGAAGATGCTTTCTTTCTTCCATTGTATACTTTTAGCACCTTTATCGAAAATGAGGTGTTTATAGGTTTGTGGGTTAAAATCCAGGTCTTCTATACGATTCCATTGGTCGACTTCTCTATTTTTATGCCAATACCACACTGTTTTCATTACTGTAGCTCTGTAATAGAGTTTGAAGTCAGGGATGGTAATGCCTCCAGAAGTTCTTTTATTGTATAAGATTGTTTTGGCTATCCTGGGTTTTTTGTTTTTCCATATAAAGTTGATTATTGTCCTCTTAAGATCAGTGAAGAATTTTGATGGGATTTTGATGGGGATTGCATTGAATCTATAGATTGCCTTTGGTAGGATTGCCATTTTTACTATGTTGATCCTTCCAATCCAAGAGCAAGGGAGATCCTTCCATTTTCTGGTATCCTCTTCAATTTCTTTCTTCAATGCCTTAAAGTTCTTGTCAAATAGATCTTTCACTTCTTTGGTTAGAGTTACCCCGAGATATTTTATGCTGTTTGTGGCTATCGTGAAAGGTGATGCTTCTCTGATTTCCCTCTCTGCTTCCATATCCTTTGTGTTTAGGAGGGCGACTGATTTTTTGGAGTTGATCTTGTATCCGGCCACATTACTAAAGGTGTTTTTCAGCTGTAGGAGTTCTTTGGTGGAGTTTTTGGGGTCGCTTATGTACACTATCATATCATCTGCAAATAACGAAAGTTTAACTTCTTCCTTTCCAATTCGAATCCCCTTGATCCCCTTGTGTTGTCTTATTGCTATTGCTAAAACTTCAAGCACTATATTGAAGAGGTATGGAGAGAGTGGACAGCCTTGTCGTGTTCCTGATTTAAGAGTGATGGCTTTGAGTTTCTCTCTGTTTAGTTTGATGTTAGCTGTCGGTTTGTTGTAAATAGCTTTTATTATATTTAGGTATGACCCTTGTATCCCTAATCTCTCCAAGACTTTTATCATACAAGGATGTTGAATTTTGTCAAAAGCTTTTTCAGCATCTAATGAAATGATCATATGGTTTTTTTCTTTCAGTTTATTTATATGATGGATTACATTGATAGATTTTCGTATGTTGAACCAGCCTTGCATCTCTGGGGTGAAGCCTACTTGATCATAATGGATAATTTTTCTAATGTGTTCTTGGATGCGGTTTGCCAGTATTTAAAAAAAAAAGGTCTACCATTTCACTAAATAGATATTGGTGTGGTTATTTGTTTCGTTGGATTTTCTGGGGACTAGCTGGCCTTTTCAACCAGCAAATGTATGTCTTTTATACCTAAAAATATTTGAATAATAATGCATTATTTCCCCCTCCTTACTGCTTGGTTTCCAAGCTGTTATTCAAATATTGAATTCTAATGTCTAATTTTCCTATATTTGCCTTATTTCTTATCTCTGTCAGTTTTCCCTAACTCTTCCCTCAGTTTTATCTTCCAAATCATTTAATGTGTTTCCATTGTTCTGCTCTCTCTTCTATCTCTCTTTTCTCTCTCTTTATTTCAAAATCTTGTTTGTTCTTTAAAAATATAGCATATTGATTTTTTTCTCAGAAGCATATTTCTTTTCTGTTTCTTATCTGCATAATTTATAAGGATTTCCTTGATGTTTGACAATGTCTGGGAAATTGATTGTAATTAAAAGTAAGATTAAAAGTTGATATTTAGAACTTGAAAAAAAAAGATGGAGGCCTGTTTTGAAGGAACCCTTAGGAGTCCATGGAATGACTGAAGGAGCAGACTCTTTAGAGAGCTAGTTTGCCTGGAAGTTCCTGACACCCTGCAACTGATGAGCCAGGCTGGGATCAGAAGGAAGACAGATTCCTTAGTGATTTGTTGTGGTGGGAACCGGAGAAGTCAGGCTTAGATGGACAGAGAAGGCAGGTCTGATGCAGCCCGTCCCTCATGCCAGCTTATCTGAAGCCTATGGTTTTTGGTGTCTCTGCAGAGAGCAAACTGTTCGTAATGGAAGGGCAGTTCCCATTTCAGATGATGAGCCTGACTGTTGCTTGATGTAAAAAAGCCAGATGCCTCAGAGGCTTCATACAGTTCGGGTTAATGAGGCTCAACTGAGGACAATTTTCCTCTTAGGGATATCCACACAACTACTGGAGATGGATTTTAGTTATGTCAGCATGTGGAGAGGCTGGGTCCTGCAGTCTTCATCTGCCCCGAGTTCTATCTCCATAGAAAACCTCTGGTGTAAATTAGAATACCACTTAACAAACTCTGTGCGATCTTGTGCTAGGGCAGCGTAGATAAGCTCAGCTGGACAAGGAAGACAGTGTGATGTGTTTGTTTTTGTGTGTGTGTGTGTGCGTGTGTGATGTGTTTGTGTGTGTATGTTTTGTTAGCTGAAGCCCCAGAGGGACATATCTTTGTGGAGAGAACATTGACAAAGGATTTACACTAAGTCTGCAGCCCTTGTGTGTGCCTGTGTAGTTCTCAACCCATACTCAAAGAACCAGGGGCCAGCTCCAAGCTCAGTTCTAATGGGGTTGTCTCCTTCTGTGTGTAATGTGCACGGCCAAAGCTTGTGGTTGCTCTCCATACGCTAGATACCTGTGGAACTTGTTCCTTTTCTGGACTGTGTGTCCACCATCAGAAAATTGTGTCCTTTCCTGTACTGCTCCCTCCATGAACAACAGGCTGTGGAGCTATGGATTCAGTGATACCCCTCATCCAACACCCTGCTGGGTCCTTGTTGGGCTAGGAAGAGCTGCTCTGTCCTTTGTGGCATCTAGAGCTGTTGGTTGCCCACCTGTCCCTGAATTCCACTTGGGGCAGAGGGCAGCAGGCTCATCTGGAGACATGTCTATTCTGTTGACAGTGCACGCATGCAGCCTGGTGTATGGTAGAGTCACCAGGGAAAGGAGAACAGAGCAGAGACCCTCCTTTCACCCACAAACAGGTTTTAGCTCACTTCTCACTGTTCCTCATGGTCTCAGAATATAGAAAAAAACCTATTCAGGGGAAAGGTCTTGGGCATCACAATTAAGTCTCAACATTAGGAGGTCAGGCTGGGCGTCAAGGACAGGAGGAGAAGTAGAGGATGTGGACCACGGCAAGCATGCCTCCCTGGTGTTTCTAGAATGGGCTATCCTGGCCTGCAGTCACTGGACCATAGTTCTGCTCAGACCTTTGCTAGGACAAGTGAGCCAGGTACCGCATGCTTTCTCTAAAAGATGAAGAATCTGAAATGGCTTTTCTCCTAAGAATGATAGTTCATTTTACAGCATGGCCCAGCCTTTACAAGGCTCTCCAGTGAGAAAGGTGAAATGGGAGCACGGAGACACTGTCTCTAGTATTGCCAATTATGATCGGATACAAATATTAAAAAGCACCATCTGCCTCGGAGACCATTTGCCACCTGTTCTCTTGCTTCCACAACTATTTATTGGTTTAAATTTAGCGTGCTGTCTTGCCACAGAACAGCTGGGCAGTGACGATTTTCTTTGTCTCCCAGTGACTTGCCAGCCAAGCCACATACCACGTCCAGGACATCTCACGGTATCAGTGTTGCCCACGGCCTTTCAGATGCTGGCAGCTCTCCCATTAGGGAAGTCCACAGCCTCTAGGTGACTACATAGAGTCAAATGCTCTGGGGTAAAGTTGGCCCCTCTTTTATCTTATTATTTTTTAAGTGCACGAATTATTCTTTCCTCTACTGTAACAAAAAAGTGTCATAATACATATCGCAGTGTTAGGTATTTCCAGAGTCAAAAATTCAGAAACCTTCTGGCAATATAGTTACTGATACTCCCAAACACATGGAGGTCGCCCTGCCCAGAGGGGATCATGACTGAATATAAACAAGCAAGCAGAAGGCCCTATGTATTTATTATCTCTGACAGGGAGCTCTGTAAGAATGCCCTGAGCATGCATTCCTACCTTCTGCAGTGGGTGAACGGCAAAACTCCCTCTGTGGGGGAAACCTGTTGCTGGGATTTCAGAGTGAAGACTGCTCACACACTGAGTCCTTCCTGCCACATTGCCCATCTCCGACCATTGTTCCCCAGAACCACCCATTCCTCTTACCTTAGGAATGCACGCAACACTTTGGGATCTACATTTGCCGGCTCCACCATGATCTCCTGTCCACTCTGTCTAGAAACTGAAAATATATCCTCACGCTAAAGGACTCAAGGTCTGGAGATATCTGCCTCCCTTAAAGGGGGGCTGGCAGGATACAGCTATAGATCACTCCCTCCTGCCCGCTCCACTCCAGAGGTCATGAACCCTTACTGTTCTTCCTCTGCAGCTTGGGAAATGCCTTCCCCACTTGCAAATGTATCATTGCTGGCCAGGCGCATGCTGCCTAGTGGGGCTCTGCTGCCTTTAGAAGAAACAAGCCGCATTTAGCCATTCTTCTGTGGTTGTTTTTCTTATGCAGTCCTGTAGATGGAAGTTTCTGACCCACTTGGTCCCTCAGCCGATCAATCCCAAAGAAACACACAGTTCCATACATTTGCCTGCAGATTTCATGAGGTCATTGCTTTTAACAGCAAAGTAATATTCCGTTGTGTAAATATAACAATCCCTTATTTGGTTGTGGAACATCTAGGCTGTTTCCAATTTCTGGCTATTATGAATAAAGTTGCAACCAACACGGTTGAGCAAGTGTCCTTGTGGCAGGATGGAGCACCCTTTGGGTATATGCCCAAGAGTACTATAGCTGGGTCTTGAGGTAGATCAATTCCCTTTTTTTTTTTGGAAACCACCACATTGATTTCCATAGTGACTGTACAAGTTTGCACTCCCACCAGCAATGGAGGAGTGTTCCCCTTACTCCACATCCTCACCGGCATGAGCTCAGCATAGACTCACTCACTCAAAGGTTCTGTCTTATGTTTTACTGCCTGTGTTTAAACCATATGACATGTTACGAGATACATAGAAGGTAGAATTGTTACTGTAGCTAACCTACTGGGCATCCACTTCTCATATTGGTGCTACTTATTTATCCATCTCAAGACCAGCTATCACCCACTTGAACGATAAGCTCATATTGTACATTTGGTTTTAAAGGTTTATTTATTTACCTGTATGTGTGCAAGCCTGTGTAAGCTCCTATGTACCATGTGTATGCAGGAGCCCTCAGAGACCAGAAGAGGCCACTGAATTCCCTGGAGCTTCAATTACAAGCATTGTGAGCCACTTGTGGGTCCTGGGAACCAAATTCAAGTCCTCTGCAAGAAGGATAAGCACTCTTACCCACTGAGCCATGTCTTTAGGCACTCATTTGATCTTTAAATTTGATCCTGCATAAAACCACTGTTAACACTTTTTTTCCTCAGTTTTTTTGACTTATTTTTTCCTGTATTTCTCATGTGGTAATGCCACACAGCACCTTTCTCTCTGTGCCTGGTTTATTTCATTGGGTACAATATCTTCTAAGCTACCCATCAGCTTCTTTAGTCATTCAGTGAACACCTTGTTGCCACATTGTGACTGCTGGAAACAACACTACAAGGAATGCGGATTTATTTATAAGGTGGCCATGATATTCCTCTGGTCACCTTGAGAAGGCTGGGCTGTACGGTAGTTCTTTCTTAACGTCTTCAAAGCTCTACATGCTGTTGTCCATGATGGTCCCATGGACTTCTGTTCCTGCCATCAGTGAGCACAGGTTTCTGTTGCTTCAACCTTCATGGAGCCTGTGTACTTTCGTCTCCATCAATGCCACCTTATCAGACCACTCCATCTCATAGTCATCCTGATCTGCCTTCCCTGGTGATGGGAGATGCTGCCCCTTGGCCCCTTCCTGCTGGCCATTCAAGTGCCTCCAGCATTAAGCATTATATTCTCTCCCATTCTTTTGTTACTTGTTAGTATGTCTTCTTGAAATCAGCTTATTAGTACTTTGATTTTTTATGTCAATGTTGACTGCAATCCAATTTTCACAGATTCCCCCTACTCCATAGGGTGTTTTCTCATTTTGTTGGTTGTTTTCTTTATAGTAGATGTTGGTAGAAGAAGAAGAGGGAGGAGATAAAGGATTTCAGTGAGAGGCCTTGGAAGCCCTCACTGAGGTGGTCCAAGGAGCAAAGATGGCTCCACCTTCACTCAACAGAGGAATGGGTAGGTGCTGGAGGTGGATGCTATGAGAATGAGGCCAGAACTCAGGACAAAATGGTTTAGGGAGTGTAAACCAGGGCCTTGGAGAGGATGGAGTCTCTGGCCCAAATCCAGTCCTCTGCAGAATCTGGAGAGCTGTGCAGGCATCTGTCCTTATTGTCCTCATCTTCTGATCATGTTTCACCCTAAGCCAACAGGCCGGAGGGACCCCACCTCAGGGCTCCAGACTGTCCAGAGCAGGTGCTGGATTTCTCTGCAAGGAACTTGGAACCTAAGTGGAAACTGCTAAGAGTGGGAAATGGGACGCACTCAAAGGTTTGTAGCTTCCTGCAAACAAATGGACTCAGGCGGGGACTTGGGCTGCTCGTCTGGCAGAGTCCCACATTTTCACTCTTTTAGTCCTGAGAACTTGGGATGGTTCAGTAAGGACAGAGTGCCACCTTGACAACTGTGGCTCTGAACTCAGAGAATAAGGTTCTGGGGCTCATGAGTGCCTCTCCCTGTTCTCCCTGCTGCTGTCATTAGGGGCAGTGACAGGGCTCTCTGGACTAGCTTCTCACCCCCCCGTCATTTTGAGTTTTGACACTTCCCTCTGCCTCTCCCCAGCTCAAACCCACACCTGGCTTTGATTCAAGGGATGGCCAGGAATACATGCAGAGTGTCAGACAAGCTTTGGAGGCAGCTGAGGCCACCTGCCCTGTCACAGCCATGACAGGTTCCTGGTGAGGATGGTCGCCAGGTCAGCAGTTGATGAACTGTCAGCATCCTTTCCAATGGCCAATTTCCTTTCCATTCCATCATCGTTTCCCCAGGTATCGGTGTGATAGGTTCTCAACCAGACACAGCGGAAAGAGTGAAGAAACACAGATCTTAAAAGGGCCTCAACGCCATTCATCTTAGGTGAGCTCAGGTGTCCCCTTCAGCACAGGCAGCACATAAGTGACAGGTGGGATGTGCTCTTCTCAGACACTGCCTGGGTATTTCATTTTTGTAATGGCTTATTATCAGCATCACAGGATCCGGACTCTCCTAGAGACATGCCCCTCGCCACGCCTTGAGGAATTCTTTAGCTTGTGGCCAAACTATCTGCTTGTGAGAGGTCAAGTAGATTAGGTCAATTAAGGCTGGTGGTATTTAGGTCCTCTGCTTCCTGGTTGTAGCTTAATGTGACCAGCTGCTTCAGACCCCGCTGCCTTGACTTCCCTGTCAAGATGGATTGTATCTTCACCTGTGTGTGGAAATAAGCCCTCTCTCCCTTGAATCACTTTGTCAGGGCATTTTATCCAAGGAGCAGGAAGACAAACTAAGACAGCCCCTTTAAAATGACGGGCTGTAGAATTCAGCAAGCAGCCCACACGGCCAGCCTGCACCATGCTTTTCCTGGATGTCGGTAGAATAAGGTGGCACACAGGAGCAGGTGGGCTCTGGTGGGCCATCTCAGCTTTGCCCATCCCTCATCTGCTCCAATATCAACCACAGACCAATGTCTTTGAATTTCTGTTGCTGTGATAAAACACCTTGGCCGAGGGTCTTAGTGAGTGATCTGTTGCTTGAAGAGACACCATGATGACAGAAACTCTTATAAAGGAAAGTATATAATTAAGGCTGGCTTACAGTTTCAGAGGTTCAGCCCATTATCATCATGGTAGGACATGGCGGCACACAGGCAGGCTGCAGAAGTAGCTGAGAATTCTATGTCTGTATCAGCAAGTAGCAGGGAGGAATGGACAGGGGTGGGGGGAGAGAGAATGAGAATGCACTGGGCCTGACTTGAACAGTTGAAACCCCCAAGCCCACACCCAGTGACACACTTCCTTCAACAAAGCTACACTACTCCAACTCTGTGTCAAGTAGTACCACTTCCTAATGATCAAGCATTCAAATCTATGAGCTTAGGGGAATCATTCTTATTCAAATCACCATAATGAGACAAGTTATAGAAAGAAGGTTTGTTTGGGCCTGTGGTTCCAGAAGGGTAAGTGTTCTTCACCATCGTGGCAAGCTGACATAGCAGCAGGTGGCAGGAACCACAGTTGAAAGCTCACATCTCTACCTGAAAACAGAAGACAGAGAGAATTAACTAAATGCCATGAGTTTGGTTTTTTTTTTTTTTTGCTATCTTTTGTTTTTTGAAACCTCTGAGTCTGTCCCCAGAGAACAAGGCCACATTTCCCAATCTTCTCTAAACAGCTGCTCAGTGGGGACCAAGTATTCAAATGTCTGAGACTACGGGGGACGGGGGGGGGCATCTCATTCAAACCACCACAGTCCTGCTGCTTTCCTAGAGTCTCAGCCTGTGAACTTGGAGTGTATTCCCTGTTTCCAGGTGCTCGGGGGGGGGGGTGGGTGGGGGGTGTGGGGGGTGGGGAGTAAGACTGTCTATATAAGCAGAGCCGTCCTTGTGCAAGGAGGCGTTTGTTTGACTCCTGCCCTGAGGAAGCACCAGGCATTGTTTTCTGCTCCCAGGTTCTTGCCAGAGTGAATACTTCTGCTTCCGGTGTTGGTTTGAGAAAGAGGGGCCAGGATTTGAGGCTTGGATCCACCAGCTGCTCATGTGCAGAGCCAGTGTGTGCACACAGGCATGCAAGGACAGCTCAGAGCCAAGTTGAGCCAGGAGAGGCAGCAGGACGGAGCCGTTTTCTCCTTCAGCTGGGGCCCTGCACCATATGGCAGAATGTACAGGCATAAGGAAAGTGATGTCTGAGGCTTTTCCAGAAAGAACTGAGATTGTGAGATTCACCAAAAGAAAGAATGCCCTTCTACTGCCAGGACCTGGTGTGCTCCTGCCTATGGAAGGAGCAGTCATCCTTAGTGAGCTGTACACAACACCAAGGACCCGAGAGGAAGCTGTCTTCTGGGGTCTGGAAAGGTGATACGCTGGTGAAACCATAGACGCCTTCCAAGAGCCCCTGCCTTCCTCTGTTCCTTCCTCCAATTGCATTCGTTGTGTCTGCTAATGTGGCAGAACAGCTGCTTTACATCTATTAAGATAATGGGCTTTTCTGCAGAAAATTATATAGAGAAAAACCCGACTCTCCTTTGATAAGTAGTTTCCTTCTTTGTCTGCTCAGTAAGTCATCACCCATTCCTGAGCCCTTGCTGGATGAGAGTCTGGATAATCTACAACGAGTGCCCGGAGGCCAGCCCTTCCCAGGACACAGTGTCTATCAGTGGGCCAGGCCACCAGCCCTGGTCCTCCCTGGAGATAATTCTATTAAGAGCTGGCATGGCCTGGATTGTGATTAGGAGCTCAGAGCAAACAAAGCCCCTACAGGGCACTTTCTGACAATATACTCAGTCCTACTGGGGACTTGGGCAAGTCTTAATTGTCTGTTCTGAAAGGGCCTCACTCTAAGATCCAGGGAGACACACCCCTTCCTCTTGTGTGTATCTGGTAAGAGCAGTTGCTGAGCCTCTGCAATGCATCTTCCCAGCCAGGCAGCAAATGGAGGCAGGATGGTCCTAGGAGGAGAGCATTATCTTGGATTAGCTCTGTGAGAACTTTGCAATATATGGCAGGTCCTATGAAGCCATTTGGGTGTGAGTTTATTAGTTCTTGGGCAGTCACTTGAGCAGGGAGGCACCACAGTGACTATGCATATGGGAGAGGGATGCTAAGGCTGGGAGCAAGCAGATGGTGGAAGATGCTGTGGATAAGTCAGGTTTGGATCAACCTCATTTAAAGGTACAGGCAGCAAGCTTGTTAGCAGAACGTTTGGCTGTGAGAGCAGTGTGGAGTCACAGGTGTCACTCTGAGCAGGAAGAATGCCTTGACTCCTTCACAATCTGGGCTCTGCTCACATGGGACAGAACGGTTTTCTGACCCAGATTCTTCCTGTGGATGCCAACTTCCCATCCCTTCCTTAAACAAGATTCCTCCAAACAAGATGTGATACTTGCCAATCAAAATCTCTCTCCCCCTAATTTCTTTTGGACTCAATTCTGGCAAACTTGATCTGTCCACAACCTTGAAACTGCTCCTGTCAAGGTCACAAGCACCTTGCATTTTCCTGTTTCTGAAAGGTCCGTTTCCTGTGTTATTATCACCGAGCCTTTGCTGGCATTTGACTGCGCACACCACTTCCTTCATCCCCCTTCCCCAGACTATGCCTGCTCAGGGTAGCCCCAGTTTGCTGTACGTAGTACCATATGTCCCAATCTGCTCCCTCTCTTGTTTCTAAATGATCAGGCATACTCTCTTAACTGTGCTCTCTGACCACAATTCAGCTGTGAAATCTCTCTACTCTCATAGCTTCCATGACTGCCCCACAAATTCTGCTCAGCCTGACCACTTCCCTGACTCCAGATTCACATGCCAAGATGTCTGTGTGACATTCCCACTTGCATATTTAATGTCCACATTGCATCAAATGGATCCCAAACTGCATTCAAACATCTTTATAATTTTATTGAGTAAGCTATAATTTTTATCGTACTCCTTTTTTTCTCAGGTAACATCTGGGGAGAGAAATAACAGAAAGAGGCTCTTTGGCATGGAGAATGGAGATGATGATGCTATGCAGAGTGGCTGTGGGGCAGGGCAGGGTAGAAGTTCCTGGAAGCTCATGCCAGGACTTTGGAGGAGACAGTGGTGTCTACAGTGTCAGCTCTGTACCGTGGAGCTGGTGTGGCTACTCTGAACCATCAGTATGCAGTCAGAAAGTTTATGAAAGATCCATGTGAACCTGCAGACATGGCCCTGCAAGACAATGAACTGGCTAAAAAGTAACCAAAGATGTGAACAGACATTTTGTTAAAGAAATGTTTCAGTGGCAGGTGGACAAGGAAAGACATACTCAACATCACTAGCCACTAGAAATGTGTCAATGAACACCCCAATAGGTTAGCATCTCACGCTTTGTATTGGTTATTTTTCTGCTGCTGTGATGAAACATCATGGCCAAGGCAACTTAAGGAGGGAAGAGCTTATTTGGACTTCTGGTTCCAAAAGAGTAAGAGTTCATCATGCGTGGGAGCTAAGGCAGCCAGCAGCAGGCAGGCATAGTGGCAGAAGCAGGAAGCTGAGAGGTCACATCTTCAAATACAAGCACAAAGTAGGGAGAGTCAACTGGATATTGCACATGGCTTTTACTCTTAAAGCCTGTCTTTCCCCAGTAACATACTTTCTAAGCAAGGAAGCACCATGTAAACCTCCCCAAACTGCCACCGACTGGGGATTGAGCATTCAACCACCCAAAGACCAGGGGGAACATTTCTCACTCAAACCAAGATACCCAGTCAACATCCAAAGAAGGATGCACAGTGACATTATCATTGGTGAAAACAAAAAATCAAAGCTCTCTCATCACAGGATTGCATGCTGGCAGAGCCCTCACGAAGGGAGCCAAGCAGCTTCTCTATGACTAACACAGGGTTACCTTGCGATTCAGCAGGTCCGTTCTAGGTAAAAATACAAGGAATTTGCAAACTCACATGCATTTCAAACTTACCCAGAGGATACCAGCAGCTGTTCACAAGAACATCTCAATGCCCATCAGTTCATGGGTGGATCAATTACACGTGGTCTGTATGCACCTTGGGATATTATCCAGCATCCTAAAAAGAAGTGGGGGCCCATCCATGCTCCAACCTA
This sequence comes from Microtus agrestis, assembly GCA_902806775.1. Lineage (NCBI taxonomy): Eukaryota > Metazoa > Chordata > Mammalia > Rodentia > Cricetidae > Microtus > Microtus agrestis. The sequence continues at coordinate 137,288 of CADCXT010004048.1, read as the reverse complement.
GACAGACAATGAAAAGAAGTAAAAGAAACCAGTTACAAACCATACATTCTATTACCGTTTCCTTAAACATCTAGAATAGATAAGACGATACAGGGATGGGCTCTCGTAGAGATTGCATCTGGGTGAGATGGGGGAAGGAGACAAAGGAAGACCTAGGGCTTGTTCAGGCACAGAATTTCTGATACTGCTTGTGGCGATAGGTGCAGGACCCTGACTTTAGTGCCAATCACTCATTGTATGCTGCAAATGGGTGAGTTGTAAGGTCTGTGACTTATGTCTTAATTACCTGTCTACAGTCAGGTTCTCATACACAGCTATGCTGTAGAGAGTAGAAACACACGAGAGAGAGAGAGAGAGAGAGAGAGAGAGAGAGAGAGAGAGAGAGAGAGAGAGAGAGAGAGAGAGAGAGAGAGAGAGAACTTTGTGTTTGGAATCTTCTAAAAAGGAGTGAGGAGAAAGACTCCAAATCCCAAAATTTAAACTTCCCTTCTGAGGGTAGAAAAAGCAAGAGTGGTCTGCCTTCAGAAATGCTGATAGGATCTCCTTCACTTCAGTCCCCTACAGGGCCAGCGCTTATGGCTACCTTGGAAACCAACAAAGGCAGGGCTCTACTTATCTTGACAGGGAAAATGTAGGCGAAGTACTGTCTGCCCTCCCTTCATCCTCAGTTCTTTGGGAGACTCCAGCTCTTGGGGACTGCCCAGCCTGGATTTGCTGGAAACATCCATTGTTTCTTCCAGACCAGACAGCATCCCTGTTACTAGATCAGGGCCATGATCCTCGCTCCTGGATGGCCCCCTCCTTTGTTTATGCCAAGGACAGAGAACAGCTGAGCACAGATGACACTGTGTTCCCAGCATGTCCCCATCCCTGAGGAGGAGTGAGGGGAGCATCCTGTATGCTTAGAAAAAGCAGACTAACCAAGGCACTGGGAACATGATGTCCAGAGCCATCCATGTGCCCACCCAGTGGGGACTTCATGCTCACGTCTCTTGTAGGGTTAAGTCTGTCTTCTACAACCTGCTCAGCCTTGCTGCCCTGAGCTGCTGAACTTGACTCACAGCTCCCCCACCCAGTATTCACAGATCTCCAGTCCGTGTTTCCAGCTCTGCACTCAGACAGCTCTAGACTATTTAACTAGCTGACTGGAATCTATTATGCCAGCCACTTGGGAAGGGTCCACTCCAGTCCTGGTGACAGTGGAGGACTGGTGTCTGTGTGCGATGACTGGTGGTTGTCTGGGAAGCCTGAGCTGGCTCTGCTGAGCATCACATGCCTGCCACAGATGGCAACGTGGCTGGATAGTGGGACCTGTGCTAATGGGGGAAAAGGGCACGAGGAAGGAAAAAGCTCATGACATATCCAGGCACTTAGGAAACTAAAGCTGGTCTCAACCTCTTGGGGTTTTATCTTTTTAAAATTTATTATTTTAAGCCTATTAACAAGCTATAATGTTGGCTGCTATTCCCCAAAATAATTAATCATAGACAAACTCAGAATTCCAAAGAGGTTAGGCCAGGCAACCCCACCTAATGGATTAAATACTGTAATTAATATCGCTCCGGTGCCTCCTCTCATTGGACGCTTTAATTACATTCTGCAGACTATTTTCCAGCCTGTGGCAGAGTCACGGTTCCTGCACCCCAGGCTGATGGCAGTCAGAACAATGAGGCCCTCTCAGGGGAGCTCAGGCCTGACAGGCTTCCATCAGCTCGAGTCCATCGCCAAGAAGACCCTGAGTCCTTTGACAGAGAGATTATTTCCTGTGGGGTGTAATTGACACTGATGGTTTCAAGGTATGGCTTGTGTCTGCAGCGAGAGCTTTCAAAGCTTGTCCTAGTCACACTGCCACAGCCCCACGGTGGTGTGATCTCCTTCCTTGTGTTCTGTCCCCCCGGATTCTTCTCTGCACTTGACTTTCCTCTTGTCATGTTCCTACTCCCCAGTTGCACAGTAAACACCCCCAAAACACAGTGGCATAAAACAACCTCCGTGGCTTGCCTTTTCTATTCCCACATACTGGGAATGGGCTCATCAGAGCACTTGACTTGCTGGCTATCCAGTGTTGCCTCTCTGTCAGCTATGATATTTTTTCTGGAGGCTGAATGACCCAGGACAGTGTCACTGAGCAGCCTGCATGGTCATGTGACTCTCATCTCCAAGGCCACATTTCTCATAGGGAGGTGGGATATTAGCCAAGATAGAGTGCTAGGGTTGAGAATGAGGTAACAAAGGTCGAATGGCAGCCTTTTGTTGATTAGCCATGGTGAGCCGAAGTTTGGTAATTTTTCCACTGGTCACGGCAGAGTTTTGAAAGATATTTTTCTTTTTTCATGAGTATGTCCTGATCTAGGGCCTTGCTATTTAATAGGTGGTCAGGTTGGTCTGGAAGCTGAATAAGTGGCCCAAACAGTTTTTCTGTTTGAAATTATGGGAAGTCTGATGGACTTTCAGGTGGTTCAGCTGAAAAGACACATGACAGCTCCAGTGGACCACGAGCCAGGTCAACCTGTCACAGTCTCCAGGGAAACATGTTTTAAATGAGCAACACGTCCACAGGCAGAGCCAAAAAGAAAGTGACCCACAGGTAAAGGAAGCAAAGGGGACAAACACAATGAAGATGGGTATGGCTTCTCAACCCTGTCCGGTCACCTGTCTGCCTGTGCGTCCAACAAAAGGGTCAGCATTTCTGGCAAACATGGCTTAAAGTTTCTTTGGATGAACCTGGACAGCTGCTGTCATAACCCACACATCAGAGTTAGGGCCCTGGAGCACAGCTGATGGGAGGAAAGGACCTACTGCTTGACTGCATGGTCAACCCAGGGCAAGCACTGTGACTTTGCTGTGGCAGCTGGTCTGACCCTAGGGCTGTGGGGCGCATCTGGTGGCACCGGGGTCTTCCTCTATAGTGGTCCCCTTTGTGTTCTCTCCTTAGCACAGAGGGATTTGGGATCTACTAGAAGTCATTCGTGTAGCTAGGTAGAACCTCACCAGTTTCTGCTTGGCCCCAGATCTGTAAACATGCTGCCGAAGTGGCCTAGCCCTGGCTATTCTGGCAGAGCAGTTGGGAAGGTTACAAGGATGGAAGCAGAAGAAAATACAAGGCATGCCTTTAAAGGTTGTGTGTCTAGGGTTCATTTGCCTACTGATTCTTCCCCTGGCACCCATCTCTGTTGAGGGGTGGTTAGAGGATCAACAAGAGAGGGCAAGCCCAACATCCATGCTGCTTTCAGGTCTCCACTAGGCACTGTCTCATTGGAGAGTGCAGGTCTGCTGGTCACACCTGGAGTCAGAGAGGCAGGGGCAGGTAGGAGTGGGCTCGGAGAGTTCTACTCGCCTTAGGGACCATCAGTGGCCTCTAGAGTGCAGCCCCGCACACCATCCCACACAGTCATCCTTAGTTTCAGATATTTATGACTAAGTGTCCTTTAAATAAATTGTAATGAAAATAAAAGCACTTAAACTTCACATTCTCTCTCCATAAAGCGATGAGCATCTTCTGTCGAGTGGTGATTTTCCTTGCCTATAACCCAAGGCTCTGTTGCAAATTGCTATTTCTATTATAAATCTGCATTTTCTAGCATGACTATTTCCAGCTTTCTGAGGCCTAATTTCTGCTGCTGTGCTTTGCTTTCATATTTTCAAGTGTGCTAATAATTACTTTCTGCCTTAGACATGCCAACAAGTTTTATGGTTTTGTTCTCAGACTAATTCCACAAGTTAACAAATAGGCACATTCTGATAACATGACCAGGTAGATGTCATTCCACTGGGGAGCCACAAGCCCTGTGACAGTGTTTACATCCAAGTCATATGGGCACGCCTACTCATCTCTTATGTGCTTAAGATCACGCTGTCCTCTAGGCTGCGAGAAGATCAATGCCTTAGTTCTTTAGACACTTCATTTACCCACCCACCAGTGTGTCCTTCCTGTCTTCCCTTCCCCCCGCCCCCCGCTCTGTTCTCCCCTTAGTAAGTCACTTATTCCTGGCCTCACGAGAACTTGGTGAGGGTGTGTCTGTACCAGAAGCTGTGCTAGGCACTTGGTATAAATGCTCCAAGTCTATGCTCTCAAGGTTTGGGCAGGGGAAAGAGATAGATGATAAAATCAACCAGCTCCAGGAACTGATTCCATATGTGACTGCCCTCTGTGGACAAGCCAGTCTCTGCTTGCCTAAGGGAGGCTATGGGTTATAGCTATGTCCTGAGCTTGGGCCTGGCATCTGATACCATGGACCCAGTGCCGCTTCCAACAACATCCAGACTTAGAAGGAGCATAGCAAGGAAAGCGTCAGGCTTGAAATGTATTCTGAAATAATGCTGGACAATTGTCCTGGCAGTTAAAGGCATAGGGCCAAACCAATGACTCTGCTGAGCTCCTGGGATGAGTGGGGTTTACTTCCATTCTGGGTACCAGTTTATCCACAGCAGCCTGAGAAGAGGGGCTGCTGACTCTGCTCACATTCCCTATTTCTCACCCTATTTGGTGTGCATCTGCTTGCTGGCGGATTCTCTTTTCTTTTTTCTGGAACACTTTAAGAAACTCTCCCATTCTGGAGCTTAGGGTCCCAGAGAAAGGGTTTTGTCTTTGTCTTGAGGCTAGTGCTGTTGCCTCTAGAAATCAGGGAGAAGGTGCCATTCTGAGTGTGCAGGAGCCTGCACAGGAATTCAGGTGAGAAGGTTCTACCTCCCTGGAAGTGATACCTGCCCAGCATCCCTAGTGTCTGCAGTCTGCAGTGTCAAGCCCATGGAAACCCTTGTGCAGAAATGGCTGCCAGACTCTCCTTTCCTTTACACATCATCTCTGGGTCAGGTCTGGTGAGCTGGGATGTAAATGGCCGGGCTGCCTGGCAACCGAAACCTAATGTTTGTGACCGAGTTTGATGTTCATGAAAGGTGTTGGGTAAACACCACACTTGTCTCCAACATTAGGCCACTTGTCAAAGTTGCAGAGAGCTTTCTTTCAAGGCAGTAAACAAACAAATGCAGAGCAAGGGGGAGGGTTCCTTTATTTCAGGAGATAAGATTCATGCTGACATTTAATTCTCATTTTACTCTGGGCATCACTATAAACGTCTTCTGCGGGATGCTCTTTGCTATGTGCATATCTTTGGTCCCACATCAGCAAGCAATTTATAGGCCATTGTTTATTTTTAATATCTGATAAAGGCAGCCTCCAACCGAAGGCATGGAGTTACATTTCAGAAATGCAACTGTAACTTTCCGTCTTCTGCAGTGAGAAGGAAAGGCCCTTTCAGGGCTTCATCCTGACTCTGTCCTGGGAGGTCAATGCTATGGGCCTGGGTCTCTGGAAAAGTAGCAGTTACTGGGCAGCAGAGGAATAGTGTGTGTGATCCTGGCCCTCAGATGGGTAAACTTCTCACAGTCCAAGTAGGGCAGGGAGACAGAGAAGTCAGGTGGCCCCCAGGTGAGCAGGGACATCAGCATGAGACCGTGCTTTGCAGTAGACAACACAGTGGCCAGAAGGACAGATCCTGATCTACACTAGATGGGAAAGGGTCCCAGACAGCGAGTGGCGGGGTCAGCATGAACCCACCTGTGTGAGGACAGGAGGATGAGTTTGTCTGCAGCAAACACCACAGTGCTGGGTCACAGCATTGCCTGTCTGTATGAGGCAGGAGGATGAAGCTCTCTGGAGCAGACATCATTGTACTGAGCTAGAGTGTGTACTTGCCTGTGTGATATATGAGGGCAGAAGGAAGGGGAATGGATTAGCTTGTCCAGGGCAGCTGTGAAGGCTTCTTCTAGCACAAGACCCTCAGCATTTCTGGAGGGATCTTCACCAGGGTTACAAATGAAAGTTTTCCTGTTATGTAGAGTCTGGGCACACGGGGTACTTATAGAGACAGGGAATATGGAGAGGCTGCTCACGGGCACAAGTGCAGCTTCCCAAAACCTCTGTCCTGGGGAGAATTTCCTCCAAGTGTCCTGTGATCGTGGTCAAGTCTCTTCTTGGATGCTGGCCTCCCTCACTGAACTGCCATCATCTTGACAGTGGGTAACTGGATCCAGGGTGTGCATTGGGGTTCGTGCCAGGAACACTGCCCTGACTTGGAGGACTAGCCTTCCCTGACATCTGGGGGAAAGCCCAACCTAGCATTTTCTGCAGACTCACCTTTGGGTGATAGTTCCAGCAACAGAAGAGTCCTTGCTTGTGCTCCAGTTGGGTGTGGATTTCTTGCTGAAGTGACCACGCTGATTGGAGGGCATGGTGGGAACCACCTGCTGTTCCCTGTCCTGGTGGATCCGGTTGGATGGAAAAGAATGCCCTGCAAGGCATGGGAGGCAGTCATGGGCCAGGATGCCCGTGCTATGAGCAGCAGGAGAATCAAGCAGAACCAGATGTTGCTGTCCTTGATGGTTACTTATCCAAAACACAAAAGCATTTTTGTGAAGATAAGATGATTTCTTATAGCATGCTTGGTGAGATGGGTTCTCTGGGAGGATGTGATAGTGGTGGAGTGGGGTTCGGGGTGGGGAGGAGGGTGTTGAGAAAATAGCCAGTGATATGTAAACCAGGAAAGCAGGGATCATGAGCTAATGGCATGTACTCAGGGAACATGAGAAGGGGTACTGACACTATGAAGGTCACTGGGCGAAGACCTTCTGTTATCCGGTGCATCTAGACAAGAAGGAGCTGCCTTGACTCAGCTGCACAGCTGATATTTTATACCTCTCTGACACCTAGCCCCATTGACTTCTGATCCTGCTGACTCTGGACCAACACTCAAGCGAAAGAGACGTGGGTTTTGTTTTTGTTTTCTTCCTAATGGAAAGATTTCAGTTACAGGAAGGTAACCACACTGCATCGTGCCAACTGGGACTTCCACCCTGGCTTACATTTCATTGTTTTCTTTACTATCCCAACACAGGTCTATGCCATAGTCCCACCCCGCCACCCAGGCTGCAAGAGATTTTAGGGAGATGTCCGCTGTTTTCCATGATCCTGACATTCTGTAATGTCCCCAGTGGGCACTCCCCAATAAGCTCTTGGGTCCAGTCAGCTACAACTCACAGCACCTTCGACCACCCTGTTCCTCCATGTGATTCCCTCCCCTCCACCTCTCACTAGACAAGGAGAGCATACTGACCAGCCACACCTGCTCCAGAGTCGGGCTGAGCTCTGCCTGAAAAACTAAGCAAAAGGACTCACTCCAAGCATTGCTGTGGAGGAAGGCCCCCTTGGGAAGTCCTGAGTACCACCAACCCAAGTATTATATGCAGTGACAGAGTTTCATGTGTATGCCTGAAGTTTTCCTTCTACAGGTTACATCATCACACATGAAGAAAGCAAGTTTTGAACTTGGAGATATACTGATTTGTATTGATCCCTCTATTCATTCACTAACTCATTCATCAATTTCAGTGATTACTTCTTAACTCTATGATAAACATGAACCACTGTTTTTGGTCCTTGGAAAAATTGGGGACACAAAATAAAGATTTCTGTCTCAAGGGGCTTCAACCCAGCAGAAGAGGCAGACACTAAAGGCAGGGTGTGCTACCATATACTGGAAAGTGGCAGGCATTCTAGAAAGTGGGCTCTGCAGGAAAGAGGGGGTATCAAGGGTGCAGCAGGCTGTGTGTTCAGATCTAGGTGGCTTGTGATAGTGCAGCCTTCTGGCCATGGTGTAGATTTTGCTTTACAGTTCTCTGGGCAGTCTGCTCAGCAGAGGGGATGGGATGGTCAATACAAAGGCTAGCACTGCACACCTGCAGAACAGGGAGGAGCCAGGGAAGGAAGCAGAGGAAGTGGGTTGCGAGACCATTGAAGTCTGGGGCTACAGAGAGACTTACCAGACAGCCATTTAGGCCCTGTGAAATGAGACAAGGCAGGGCTCAGGGCAGAGAAATGCCACAAAATGCATGTCCCCTCACAGAAGAGACCATGGGAGGGGGAGCAAGGCATGCAGACAAGTGTTAATAGGAAGAAGTCATTGGAAACCACAGATTGCCAAGACCCACCAAGCAAGTGGATTACACAGTCCTTTTCTTTGTGCCAGCTCGCAGGGACATGTGTATTTGCTTTCACTTATCCACCTTAATACTCGTCTTCTTCGAGTATAAGCTCCTGGCGGAGTCTCATTACAGACACAATCACCTTCACACGGCATCCTCACTCCCAGTTCATCAGCAGCTGTGCTTCAAAATGCGCGAGAGCGGATGGAAAGATCTGAAGCTCTTCCACACAGTGAGGACGGCTGTGGCTGTGTAGGTGCCATTTTTAACTGCCAACAAGTTGGATGAGAGGACGTATGGAAGGGTCCAGTGATGAATGGACACAGTACATCTCCTTCGAGTGTGATTCCGAAGGCCCTGCTCTGCTAACGGGGCCTTATAGTTTGTCCCTTTGTTGGTCCCATTGCTTGGGAGAGTGGCCTAGTAGCTTAATAACTGAGAACCATTGAATGGAGGTCCTGGTTGAATTTATTAGGTTAAATGTCTGGATGGAGGAACGTGGTCCTGATGTGCACAGGAACTGAGGGGTATTGCCCACGGAAGGGGTACCACAATGAAAAGGCTCAGTTTGCCTGTAAACAGGGCATCGGTATCTTAACAGGCAGGTGTATTGGAATTTGTTCTGGAGTCCCCTGTCACAGCTGTCTAGATGAATTCCCTGCCTTACAGTGCCTCTTACTCACCCTGAGACATAGTTTGCAGTATTGGTACAGTTACTGCACAGATCTTTAGTTAGGGGAGGGTACTTTATATACATTCAGATGTTGCTGCTTCTACAGCTCTTTATGTGTGTGTGTTTATATGTGTGCATATATGTTTCTATGTGGGGTTCATGTGTACCCTGTGCATCTGTGTAAAAGCCAGAGACCAACCTCAGGTGTTCTTTAAGAATTCTGTCCACATTCCTTTGGGACAAGGTCCCTCAGGGGCCTCAAACTTCCTGATTTTGTTAGGTTGGGCCCGTTAGCCTCACACAGGCTAACCTATTTCCATCTCCCCGGTGGTGGAATCACAAACATGCACGACCACACAAAACTTTCTTATGTGGGTTCTGAGCATCAAACCCAGGTCCTCCTGCTTACATGGCAAGCATTTTACTGACAGAGCCATCTTTCCAGTCCATAACTGCTGCTTTCAAGTGATGGATGGATGTGTTTTCAATTGATAAGTTTCCCATCCAGCAGGAGGACCCAGAGAAAGACTTGCGAGCTGACCACACCTAACCCTGCCAGCTGTGCTATTCCCTGTACCCATTGGTGGCCCAGACCCCTTCTGTGCTGCAGGAACATGCTAGCTGGCTGACTTCTACAGGGTTATGTCTCAGATGCTGACTTTTGAATCTTAACTATCTCATGAGTGTCTCCCTTATTGGTGTAGAGAAATCCACTCAATTCTGTTCAAGTGCACCTGAATATTCTAGAACTCTCAAACATCAATTTCTAAATCCCTTGCCTACCAGCACTGCTTTTAAATTTTGGCAGAGCTGGAGAGATGCTTAAGAGTACTTAGTACTCTTGTGGAGGGGCTGGGTTCAATTCCTAGTACCAACATGGTGATTTACAACTGGTTGTAACTCCAGTTCCAGGGAATCCAGGGCACCAGGTATACACGTGGGACACATACATACATACATACAAAACAGTTATGCAGAAAATAAATACAAAACTTAATTAAAAAATTTGAGGGAGTATATACCACGTGTACAACTTTGTTCTTGTTTGTAGATCTTTAGGAGACATTGCAAACATGATTTCATTAGGTCCTAAGTGTTCTGTGTCTTTATGCTTTTCAAAGGAGCCTGTGAAAAAAGCTCTGCCTCCCAGTCTCACTATCTGTAGGAGACTTCTCTGCTGGTCTGTGCTTCTGGAACAGTCTACACCACTTTCTCTGAGGCTTAAAATCTATGGTTTGGTCTTATGGTTATGATTGCAATTATTGTAGAAAATATCTTTGTTGGCATAGGGCTTCACAGGAGATGGTCTATGCATAACTAGCCACAGCCACTACCACTACCTGTTTGACCTGTGCAGATGTAGGCACTGTGAGTGGCTTGCAGGGTCCCTTGATATGGTGAACCTTGCCAGCCTACAGGAAGCTCCCCGTCTTGCTCAGCATCTTCTTTCTCCTTAATGTGACTGTGGCAGGTCAGGGGACTCTAGAGCCTCCCTGTGACTTCCTCCCAGTCTGTCGTCATTCTTTAGCTTTGAAAAAGAAAGCCAGAATGGACTCTCTTGCTTTTATGACAGTCAAGGTCAAGCTAGCAATCTTGGTCCCCTGTCCTCACTGGGGGAAGCTGGTAGCCATAGTTTCTCAATGCTCCTTGAAGAAAGACCATGATGATGCATTTTTCATTCCCTGCCTTTAGACGTTGGTATCCCTTAAACCTATCAAATAGCAAAATTATCATTTGTAACAGCTAGGATCCATGAAATTATGGGAACAAATGTAGCCAAATAATCTATGAAGATTTCCAAATGTACGCTTCAGTCAGCATGGGTCCTGGGTCCAGAGGTCAGGGCTGATGGGAATGGGAAACTCAACCAAAATAAAAGAGCTTGACGGTCAGTGGCCAAGAATATTTAGGTGGTGAAGCAATTCCCTAAAAGTTTAATGCAGATAAAAATGGAAGATGCTGTTCAATATATTGTTGTTAGTTTCATAATTTATGTTTAACGTAACATTAAATGGACTATAAACTTATCTATGAAAAGCAGAGTTAACGAAGGAAATGGATGAAATGAAAAGAAGAGGAAGAAAAAGTCAGGACTGAGAAATGCAAAAGCAAATTGAGCGCGCATACGTGTTTATATCTTATTTATTAAAATATAACCCTCGTGGGGAGTTGTGGAGATGACTTAGCCAGAAAAATGCTATTATGTAAGCCTGAGGATGAGCTCAGACAGACTCCACCCGTGTAAAAGCCATGCGGGGCAGCCTGCCTTTCACCTTTGATCCCTGAGCTGGAGAGGCAGAGACAGCAGAATTCTTGAAGCTTGCTAGTTGAATCTCCAGGTTCAGGGAGACATCCTGCCTTACTCACATGGAAAACAATTGAGAAAGACATTTGACAGTGACCTCTGGCTTCCACATGCCAATATATACATGAGTATGTCCCCCACAATTATATATGTGTAGGTATATGTGTATCCCTATATTTATGTAATGGCTTAAACAAGTCAAGTCAAAGGGAATTCGGGAGTTAAAAACAGAGTGAGGGTAAAATCAAACAACAGGAACAGTGACAACAATATCCCAGTGCTGCACTGTATGAGCTACCTTCCTCTCAAAGTTCCCCTTCACCTCCCTCCCAGCTTCTTCTTCCTTCGGTCTCTGCCCCCACAACATAACCCTCGCCTCCTTCCCATCATAACATGACTCCAGGCTGGAGAAGTTGTGTCAAAGTGTCGACACTGCTGACAGCAGAGCAAGCCTCTGAAAACCCTTGTAGAGTCTGAATCACTGGCCTTAAACTTGTGTCCCCAACAGTGATTCTACCAGGAGAGCTGAAGGCACAGGACATTTCCTCTGGGCTGTCTGTGGAGGTGAAACTAACCATCAGTTTGCTTCTCCAGTATTAGGGAAGGGGGGGTCTTACAAGTCTCAGCTCTCTGAAGCCTTTGCAAAAGTGCCTTCCCAGGCTGTGCAGTGCTATGCAGTGCTGTGCCGTGCTGTGCAGTGCAGTGCTGTGCCTTGCTGTGCCGTGCTGTGCAGTGCTATGCCGTGCCGTGCTGTGCCATGTGGCCAACACATGAGCTAGGGCAGCACCTACCTTGTATGTAATGTCGTGGGAATATTACAACCAAGGCTTAACAAATGAGATGCCCAGGAGTAGAGTCTGGTTCACCGGGTAACTGCCCATTTTGGCCATGGTTCTCCAGGGTGAGAGGCTTTGCCTATTGCCTGGGTTTCCTATGCTTATCTTCTGGGGCCTGGTTTCCTCGCCTGACCTAGCTGCTCATTACTGTCCAAAATGCCACGCTGTGATCAAGATGAAGTTTCAAACCAGCTTGAGAGTGGAGGAACTCAGTGACTGATTTGTTTTGGGCTGGTGCCAGGTTGTGTCAAATCAGCCACCCCCACACTGAAATCTTGTAAGCATAACCATTATCATTATTCCTCTGTGGCCAAATCCTAATCTCTCTTGCTTTGGGAGTGGTGTTCAGGGACTGCTAACCCAGAGCACTTGGGAAAACCCCCATATTTGCTTGCTCACATACTTCTAAGGGTACCCTATATGCTGGCCAACAGGCTTCCTGATACCACTTACAGACTTACTGCAACATCCTGCCCATCTAAACCTGGAGAGACACTGGCGTCTTTTCCTAGGATACACAGAACTTGGCTACCAAGACGCTCCTGAGAGCAGCTCCGAGTGGCTCAGTGTATGAGGTCTGAGATAGACGACCATCAGCTCACTTGGGCTAATGTTGCTCTAGCCCCGAGCACTGCCACATGTAGACTGCCCTGCCTGTGTCACACACTTCTCCTGAAGTGTCACCTCCCATGGAACTGAATCTGAACATGGCTTCCTCTTGAATGGAGCCTTTGGAGACCATTCTTAGGAGTTATTTCCTTGGCTCTTGTTTGTTTCACCCAGAATCCCTCAGTCTATCACAGGTGAGCTGTGCTGGACTTGGCTACTCCAATAGGAAAGGAGATAGTAAAAGCTAGTCTCCAGCATTTAGTGGGGGTGTATACGACTCATTACAAAATGAGCATGTGTTGCTTTAATAGTGCACGCAGCAAAGAGATAGCATAAGTACCTGAAGGTGATCTCTAGATCCAGGCTGAAACCACTGCCCTGGGGTCTTCCAGCTGCTGCTCTTGCTCACCTGGCTCCAGGTGTCAGAGTGTTAACTCTGACTTTGTCTCCCCAGAATCTGTCAGCAGTCCTGTGCCCAGGGACCCCCTCCACCTTCTCCGGGAACATTCTCCATGCTGTCTTGCCTGTGGAAGTCCACGCTCCTGATGTAGGAGTCCTCTCTGTGTGTTGTGATCACCATTAATGAATAAACTTCTTTGGACCTATAGCAAGGCAGAACTTAGGTAGGCAGAGAAAGTTAGGCTGAATGCTTAGAGAAAGAAAGGCAGAGTCAGAAAGAAGCCATGGAGCTGCCGGAAATAGACACTGTGTACATTACCTAGTAAGCCACAGCCACGTGACAATATACAGATCAATAGAAATGGGTTAAATTAATAAAGAGTTAGCCAGTAAGAAGCTAGAGCTAATGGGCCAAGCAGTGATTTAATTAATAACGTTTTTGTGTGATTGTTTCCTGGCTGAGCAGCCGGAAATGACCAAGCAGACTCTCTCCTTGCAACACCCTCCTAGCCTACTGTCAGAGAAATGAGAGCCCCTCTGGTGTCCACTTGTACATTGATGCTGTCTCTCACATACCTGCCCCTCCTTGTTACCTAGGAGCTTCAAGGATCAGAGCTTTTAGCATGAGTGGACTGTTAGCACCAGGAACAATCAATACCAGGGTGTGAGCATTGCTCGTCTGGCCTGGGCCTTCAGATTGCTCCATAAGAACAGGGGGTAAAAACACTCAGCCAGTGAGATGCATCCGGCCAAGACTTATTTCATTGCTAGAATGTTTTTATTGTTGAAAGTGAAGTGTTCTGTTAGTTTGGGCAGGAAGTAGCAAGCTGGAATGGAAGGCTGTTTTGGGTCAGTGCCTAGAGGCAGGAAGTGTGTGGAAAGTTCAGGAAGGTACCTTGGAGAGGGTAGACAGATGCCACTGGGAACTGGACTTCAAGGACATTCCCGAGATGTCACAGGCAGTTTATACCATGGCACCTGCTGGCAGGCAGAGGAGGGCAGGCTCGCGGCCAGATCCAATGCTATAGCTCACACAGTCTTGACCTTTCATGCCCATTTGTCACTTGGGAATCTTGTTAAACTACAGAGTACTTCATTCATGTTGAATTTTGTCAAATGCTTTTTCCGCATCTAATGAAATAATCATATGGTTTTTTCTTTCAGTTTATTTATATGATGGATTACATTGATAGATTTTCGTATGTTGAACCAGCCCTGCATCTCTGGGATGAAGCCTACTTGGTCATAATGGATAATTTTTCTAATGTGTTCTTGGATTCGGTTTGCCAGTATTTTGTTGAGGATTTTTGCGTCGATGTTCATGAGCGAGATTGGCCTGTAATTCTCTTTCTTGGTTGAGTCTTTGTGTGGTTTTGGTATCAGAGTAACTGTAGCTTCATAAAAGGAATTTGGCAACGAGTCTTCTGTTTCTATATTGTGAAATACCTTAAGGAGTATAGGTATTAGGTCTTCTTGGAAGTTCTGGTAGAATTCCGCATTGAAACCATCTGGACCTGGGCTTTTTTTGGTAGGGAGGTTTTTGATAACAGTTTCTTTTTTTTTTTTTTTTTTTTAATTTATTTTATTTATTAAAGATTTCTGTCTCTTCCCCACCCCCCCCCCCCCCTCCCCCCCCCCAATCAAATCCCCCTTTCTCGACTGCCCAAAGAGCAATCAGGATTCCCTGCCCTGTGGGAAGTTCAAGGACCTCCAACCTCTATCCAGTTCTAGTAAGGTGAGCATCCAAACTGCCTAGGCTCCCACAAAGCCAATAGGTGCAGTAGGATCGAAACCCATTGCCATTGTTCTTGAGGTCTCCATAGTCCTCATTGTCCGCTATGTTCAGCGAGACTGGTTTTAACCCAGGCTTTTTTAAACCCAGACCAGCTGGCCTTGGTGAGTTCCTGAAAGAACATCCCCACTGCCTCAATATGTGGGTGCACCCCTCGTGGTCCTGAGTTCCCTGCTTGCGTTCTCTCTCCTTCCGCTCTTGACTTGGACCTTGAGATTTCAGTCTGGTGCTCCAATGTGGGTCTCTATCTCTGTCTCCTTTCATCGCCTGATGAAGGTTAATATTCAGGAGGTTGCCTATATGTTTTTCTTTGGGTTCTCCTTCTTATTTAGCTTCTCTAAGATCCCGGATTATATGCTCAATGTCCTTTACTTATGGCTAGAAACCAAATATGAGTGAGTACATCCCATGTTCCTCTTTTTGGGTCTGGCTTACCTCACTCAGGATAGTGTTTTCAATTTCCATCCATTTGCCTGCAAACTTCAAGAAGTCCTTGTTTTTTACTGCTGAGTAGTACTCTAATATGTATATATTCCATACCTTCTTCATCCATTCTTCAATTGAAGGGCATCTAGGTTGTTTCCAGGTTCTGGCTATTACAAACAATGCTGCTATGAACATAGTAGAGCATATACTTTTGTTGTATGATACGGCCTCTCTTGGGTATATTCCCAAGAGTGGTATTGCTGGGTCCATGGGTAGGTTGATCCCGAATTTCCTGAGAAACCTCCACACTGCTTTCCAGAGTGGTTGTACAAGTTTGCATTCCCACCAGCAATGGATGAGTGTACCCCTTTCTCCACAACCTCTCCAGCAACGGCTATCATTGGTGTTTTTATTTTCGCCATTCTGACAGGTGTAAGATGGTTTGATAACAGTTTCTAATTCTTCACGACTAACAGGTCTATTTAGATCGTTCACCTGGTCTTGGTTTAGCTTTGGTATATGGTATTTATCTAAAAAAGTGTCCATTTCTTCCACATTTTCCAGTTTTGTGGCATACAGGCTTTTGTAGTAAGATCTCAATATTCTCTGAATTTCCTCTGTGTCTGTTGTTATGTCCCCCTTTTCATTTCTGATCTTATTAATTTGCATATTCTCTCTCTGCCGTTTGATTAGTTTGGATAGGGGTTTATCAATCTTGTTGATTTTCTCCAGGAACCAGCTTTTTGTTTCATTGATTCTTTGGATAGTTTTCTGTGTTTCTATTTTATTGATTTCTGCCCTCAGTTTGATTATTTCCAGTCTTCTACTCCTCTTAGGAGAGTCTGCTTCTTTTTTTTCTAGAGCTTTCAGGTGGGTTGTTAAGTCTCCAATGTGTGCTTTCTCTGTTTTCTTTAAGTGGGCACTTAGTTCTATGAACTTTCCTCTCAGGACTGCTTTCATAGTGTCCCATAAGTTTGAGTAGGTTGTTTCTTTATTTTCATTGAATTCAAGGAAGACTTTAATTTCTTTCTTTATTTCTTCCTTGATCCATGTGTGGTTCAGTAGTTGACTGTTCAGTTTCCATGAGTTTGTAGGCTTTCTGGGTGTAGCTTTGTTGTTGAATTCTAACTTTAATCCATGGTGATCTGATAAGACGCAGGAGGTTATGCATATTTTTTTGTACCTGTGGAAATTTGCTTTGTTACCGAGTATGTGGTCAATTTTCGAGAAGGTTCCATGAGCTGCAGAGAAGAAGGTATATTCTTTTCTTTTTGGGTGGAATGTTCTATAGATGTCTGTTAAGTCCATTTGATTCATTACCTCCATTAATTCTCTTATTTCTCTGTTAGGTTTCAGTCTGATTGACCTGTCCATTGGTGAGAGAGGAGTGTTGAAGTCTCCTACTATTAGTGTGTGCGGTTTGATGACAGCCTTGAGTTTTAGTAATGTTTCTTTTACGTACGTGGGTGCTTTTACATTAGGGGCATAGATATTCAGGATTGAGACTTCCTCCTGATGAATTGTTCCTGTTATGAGTATAAAATGTCCCTCTCCATCTCTTCTGATTGATTTAAGTTTGAAATCAACTTTGTTAGAAATTAGTATGGCCACCCCTGCTTGTTTCTTAGGTCCATTCGCTTGATAAGCCTTTTCCCAGCCCTTTACTCTGAGTAGTTGCCTGTCTTTGTGTTTGAGGTGTGTTTCTTGTAGACAGCAGAGTGTTGGATCCTGTTTTCGTATCCAATCTCTTAGCCTGTGCCTTTTTATAGATGAGTTGAGTCCATTGACATTAAGTGATATTAATGTGCAGTGGTTGTTCATTCCGGTCATTTTTCTAGTAGTAGAGTTTGTGTGTTTCCCTTCTTTGAGATGTGTTGGTGAAGGGACTCTAGATATCTGAGTTATTGTGGGCCTTGGTGGACTCCTTGGTTTGTGATTTTCCTTCTATTACTTTCTGTAAGGCTGGATTTGTGGCTACATACTGTTTAAATTTGTTTTTATCTTGAAAAATTTTGTTTTCTCCATTTATAGTGAACGAAAGTTTGGCTGGGTATAGTAGTCTGGGCTTGCATCCATGGTCTCTTAGTTTCTGCAGTACATCTATCCAGGACCTTCTGGCTTTCATGGTTTCCAAAGAGAAGTCAGGTGTAAGTCTGATGGGTTTGCCTTTATAAGTAACTTGGCCTTTTTCCTTTGCAGCTCTTAATATTCTTTCTTTATTCTGTATGCTTTGTGTTTTGATTATTATATGGCGAGGGGATGTTCTTTTTTGATCCAGCCTATTTGGTGTTCTGTATGCTTCTTGGATCTTCATAGGTATATCTTTCTTTAAGTTGGGAAAGTTTTCTTCTATAATTTTATTAAATATATTTTCTGGACCGTTGAGCTGCACTTCTTCTCCTTCTTCAAGTCCAATTATTCTTAGGTTTGGTCTTTTTATTGTGTCCCAGATTTCCTGAATGTTTTGTGATGAGAGCTTGTTGGATTTGCTGTTTTCATTGATCAGTGCGTTTATTTTCTCTATGGTATCTTCAGTGTCTGAGATTCTTTCTTCAATCTCTTGTATTCTGTTGGTTATACTCGTTTCTGTAATTTATATTCGTTTACCTAGATTCTCTATGTCCAGTCGGCCCTCTGTTTGTGTTTTCTTCCTTGTCTCCATTTCAGTTTTCAGGTCTTGAACTGTTTCCATTATCGGTTTGATTGTTTTTCCTTGGTTTCCTAGGGTATCATTCACTGATTTATTCAATTCTTCATACTTTCTGTTATACTTCTCATCTATTTCTATGAGGGTATCATTCACTGATTTATTAAATTCTTCAAACTTTCTGTTATACTTCTCATCCATTTCCATGAGGGCGTTTTTTACATGCTGTTTAAGGATGTCAATCACTTTCAAAGATTCCATTTTTTTCTCCTTCTTCTTGATTAAGGTGTTCATGTCCTCCTGATGTGGGGTCCCTGGGTTCAGGTGGTTTCATGTTGTTTTTCAGATTGTTGGGTGAATTCCTGCATTGGCGCCTGCCCATCTCTTCCTCCGAATGCTCCCCTAAGGATCTTCTTTTACAGGATCAGGTCTCCTTGCCCACTGATGTTACTTCCCAGTGTTGGGACTCTCCCGTGATGGCTCTCTAGGTGCCCCAGTGATGGATATCCTGGAGCCAAGATCAGCTCTCCTTGCTGGTTGGGAAGCTTGTAAACAAGGCGCCTACCTGCGCAGTGCAGGCAGGCTACTGAGGACAAAGGAATTCGCGCCCGCCCGGCTGCCCTCCGGATACTGCCCCAGCGCCCAGACAGGCTGAGCTGGGTGATGTTATTTGCCCAGAGATGGCAGGGAGAGAGAAGTGAGGGAGGGTTCTGGGTACACGCTGGGTTAGGTATGAAGAGAGAGGCAGTATGCAGGAGTATAGGGCCTGCAGGAAATAGTTCCTTGACCCGGGCTGCGGCCGCGGGTCAGAGACTCACTCACCCCGAGAAGGTTCTTCTGGTGCCGAGATCAGCACTCCTTGCTGGTTCAGAGTACTTCATTCATGCAGCATTGGGCTAGGTCCCAGCTTGGTTTCAGGGATGTCTGCACTTCTGATCTCTGGCCACACTGGCCACAGCGGTGTTGCCTCGGGCTCAGTGGCTGAAACCGTAAGTGATAGTTAAGTGCCTCATGAGTGAGAGTCTCCTCCATCGTGTGTTTAAACCTTAGCCATGACAATTTTGGAAGTCACCCATGAAAATGAAGGGCAATATTTAAAGGTGTGGCCTAGGTCATTCACATATGTACACGTATGTCTACCTCGTCTACATAAGCAGAGACAAGTACAGGCTCAGACTCACAAACACAAAACCTGCATGCCAGATGCTTAACTAAGCGAGGAGAGCCTTGTCCTCTTTAAAAATGGCTTAATTATAAAAGTGTTCTTAAATACCAAAAACACATTTAACCCCAGCCAGGTTAAATAGGGTCACAATTGAAGTATTTAAACTTGTATTTTAGTGTCACAGGCTCTGATTAAAACAGACATCTTTTCCCTGGGCTCCAACTGTCCCCAGCATTTGGCTCTGCTGTGTTACAGAAGATGTGGTCCCTGAACACAGACATCCACAATGTCTTGCAAACAATAAGAGACATTCAAGGCAGTGGCTGGGCTTATGGTGGCCAGCAAAGTCCATACAGTTGTCCTGGGATCATCTATGAATTGAGGAGTGTCTGCTCCTGGGAGGCAGCTTCAATCCACTCTTCTCTCTAGGTGTTTGGCAGGTGACTGGCATCTCGCCAGGCCCTCTGGGATGCTTTCAGTAGAAGATAGGCATGTTGGTTACTTTCCTCATTTGTCTTACAAAGTCCCTGACTAAAGCACCTCACAGAAAGGTTTGTCTTGCCTTGCACTTTGAAGACACAGTTCATCGGGATGGGGAAGGCATGAGAGTGTGAGCCCCAGACAGCCAGTCACATCGAGTCCAAAGTCAGGAAGAAGACACAAGTGATTGATGGAGCTTAGGTGTCTTTTTCCTTTCATCTCTTTTTATCACCTTGGAATCCAGCACGAAGGCTAGTGGGACCCAATTCAGAATAAGTCTTCCCTCTTCAGTTGGACCCCTCAGGGAACAGCCTCACAGACATGCCCATAAGTGTGTCTCCTAGGCGATTCCAAATCCAGTTGCGTTGACAGTACAAATTAATCATCATAGCAAATACTGCCAAAAATCACCTCAGCATGGGTGTTGACTGTCCCTGAGCTGAGCTCAGGGACTTCCCAGGATGGCTGGCTGCTCCTATCTTGCTTCAAAGAAATCTTGGGAGTCAGAAATGGCTCTGCAGAAGTATACAGGCAACAGTGCCTTGTCCTTGTAAATTGTACTCTCAGAAAGGGCAACCTCAGCAAACCAATATCACCTGTCGTGGAGTCAGCTTGTAGACATGGGGAAGGGGGGCAGAGCTAGTGAGGTGCCAGGAGGAGGAAGGATTCCTGAGAATGGGGTCGACAATGGACCTGTAGGCAAGCCTGGAAGCTTGAGCAAGAGCAGCCTTCAGCTATTGCTTCAGGCTGTGCCCAATCATCTCTCTGGAAGGTAACTGCTCAAATCAAAATTTAAACATTAGCTGTGAACTGAGAAGGGGTTATCTTCTTTGTTAAACCAATAAAACAAGAAAAGGAGGACATCACTCTTAAGCGATGGATGTCATCTTTTCTGTGATCATAAAAATGTGACTTTTGTGCTCAGGTCTGCAACTTAGTCATTCATTCAGCCTAAAATGGCCAGTCCATGCGGATAGCAACTTGTCTAACTGAAACACATCACCTTACCTGGTGCTCTGGTTAAGTCTATAGGCTGGATCCATGAAAGGCCTCCATGAGCACAAGATTCCCCCTCTAGAGAGGAGGACTCACTGGCTGTGGTGGGGAGGTGGATGCAATCCCACACCATGAGGCCTCCGGTGGGACAGAGTCCCCCTTCCTCTGCTACCTCATGGCATTCCTAGTGTCCTCTGCTCTTCTTGGTGTGTAGTATCACAGGAGAATGGGGACTAGATTCTCCTCCTGCACGGGCTCAGAGTTGAGAGCTGCCCCAGGGTTCTGATGCTGGAATAGAGTTAAACTGAGACTGGCCACTTCTGGTTGCCTCAGTGAACCCCTTGCTAGTGAAAGCATCCTTCTTGCAGCCATTAGTCACGTCCCATGGAAAATGGCAGCACCTTTGCATGAAGTATTACTCCTACCTGTGGCCAGTGAGGGCCAAAGAGCTTGTCCAAGGGGCAGGACATATCTAGGTGACCAGGTTTGTACTGAAGGGAGCCGACCTCACTGCCCAGAACACACCTAACCTGGCAGCAGGCCTCCTGCCTTTCTGCGGATGGGCACCAGCAGATGACAGCATCTCTCTCTGCTTTTGTTTGGCTTCTGTGTCCTGATTCGGAAGCTGGAGGCTTTGTTCTCTCTAAAGTTCTACACAAACATGAAAATATAACACTTTATCTGTCCATCTGCCCTAGGCAAGCTCAGGATTTCTCTTTGTTTAAAATGAACCTAGTTTTTGTTGCCCGGGCTTTTAAACTTCTAAACTATAATTATTTTTGATTACATATATTTACTATGTGGCTGATTTACCTTGAATAGCTTGGAATTGCATTTGCGGGCTGCCCCCACCATCGCTCACATGCCACCTGCTGCATTGATTATTTCCACTTCCTGCAGTTGGTGGCCTAATGAGAACGGGCTTCAGTGCTCTGCAGAGCAGAGAGCCCACTTCTTCTGCATGCCCAACCTAGAGACCCACTGATCGGAGCAATGATGAGGCCAGAGGGTCTTAAAAGGAGCTTCCTGTGGGTTCCAGGTTGGGTCAGGCACAGGTGCCCACCTTCCAAACTGATAGCCTAATCCAGAAATTGGTGGGGCTTCGAAGTCTTTCTTCAGAACCATTGAAACTAGAATTAAGGCCATGGCAATCAGCATGCCCTCCCAGGGCTATCTTTGGTTCTGTTTATAGGTTTAGCAGTCTTTGGTGGTCCTTCCTTCCCCCTGGCTTATTCAGAGAGTAATAAAAACTTGGATTTGGGGAAAGGTCCGGGCACAGGTGACCACCTGTCAAGAATTATGCAGCTACAAGGGCCCAGTCCAAGAGGGTAAAGGTGTTGGCTGGAGATTTAGGATTGGAGTGGGAGAGTAGCCACTCTAAGACTTACGTGAGCCTTAGGGCATCTCTTTTGACCTCTAGAGGGCTCTGTTCTAGAAGGTGAACCTTCTCTACACTGAAACTGTCTACAGAAAAGGCCAGGAGGACATCAAGGACAAGTCTATGGGAATAGTCATGTGACAGTTGCAGGGACTGAATGCTGTCCTGAGTGGTCACTCTGAGAGCTCTCAGTAAGGCTCACTTGGGGGAAGGCTCTGTATGCTCAAGACCTGTCCAGAATGTTCTCCTTCCTAATCAAAGCCCTGCTAGCTTCTTGGAGCCACAGTAACACTGAGGTTGCTCTTGTGAGTTCTACACTTACCAGGTGAGGATGTAGCATTCCAAAAAATCCCCATGCTGTGAAAGAGGATGACATTTTTTCAGACTTAGGCCCATTGGAGCCATGCAGTGCTCCAAGTGCAGCTGTCACTGCTTGAATGGAAGTGCCTGTGGATAATTTTGGCAGCATTTGTCACATTGGGGCCTCAGGATGCCTGGGCATGCATCAGTGACTCATTGTTCTGATAGATGCTAATGCTTGCACGCTGCGGTGACACAGCCATTCTAATGGCCCAGAACTTGTAAAGTGGTCTGTATTGATAGTGTAATATGTCACAGGCCACTTTTTGGAAGGAGAGAGATGGTCCTCTCACCGTATGTGCTGTGGAGTTAGCATAGAGCTCTCTCCATAGGAACGGAGTGGAGAGTTCCGAGAACTACAGGAAACAGGGAGAGGAAGAAAGGCCCCCAGGACCACAGTTGGCCTTGACCACTGCGACATGAATGGTGAGGCCACTGGCTGAGACATCCACTTGGAATCAGCAGGACAACAGCTATTTTCCGGGTCCCACTGTTTCCCTAGGTTTTTAGAGCACCACAAAGGCAAATCCAGTTATTTCATTTGTCTTCCATGCATGCAGGGCCTGGACAGTGAACACTGGGTTCCTGGAGGTGTCCCTGTGAGAGAGGGTATCAGACACATCATTTGCGAGCAAGTGAAGTCTGTGTGTAATGAGCTGTGATAACAAATACAATCTTGAGCACAAACTCAGCCCTGGATCCATTTTATGGCAATTCTTCCCACAGCCGCACACCATTCTTATAGAGCCCAGGCTCTCTTTAGCTTTTGCCTTCTCTTTGCTGGAGTCAGGCGCTGCTGTCTGCCTTCCTTCCTCTCTGCCCCAAGCCTCGGGGCTCCCATGTTAGCATCCTTTAGCTAATGCTAGGAACACAGATAGCCCTGGGTTCTGTTGGATGGCGGTACTGTCCCTCCTGGCTGTCCCCACAGTGGACCCAGCCATGCACTTTTGTTAGAGCGAGAATGGCCTCGGCATAGTCTTGACTCTCCTGACTGCACATCAAAGAAGAATGAGTCTATGGTGAAATTTTTAAAATGAGCATGACAGAAATCCTTCGGGGATCTTTATAAATTAAAGACCTATAAACATAGAGTTAGTAACACCAATGAAATTTGCCTCTGAAAAAGAGATGATTTCTCTGATAAAAATTTCATAGCCATTCTGCTCAAACTGCCTAGGATTGGAAATGATAGGACGCCAACTATAAACTCAAGCAACCAATGCCAGAAACTGCACATTCCTTGAGCCGCAAGCTCTAGGGTATCAGTTGGGATGTTTAGGCCAAAGACAAGGGAGGAAACACACTCTTGGATCATTGACTTCTCTCCTTGGAGACCAGTGTCTGGCCTCCTCTGTTACCTGAACATAGACAAGAGAAGAGGTAGAAGCTGCAACTCTTGAAGCTAGAACCCCTTTGTATTAGTGGTCAGTGTTTTCACCTTGGTGCAAACCAGAGTCACCTAGGATGAGGGGAATTTCAGCTGAAGAACTGCACCCATTAGATTGGACTGTCTCTATTGATGCTCAATGTGGGAATGCCCCGCCCACTGTGTGTGGTGTTTCAGCTCTTCCCCTGAATGATTGTGACCTGAAAGTCTAAGCTATAGAAATCCTTTTCTCCCCAGATTGCTTTTGGCCAGAGTGTTTTATCACAGCAAATGGAAGGAAAGTAAAAAATAAGTAGGTACCAGGAGTGGGGTATACATATGATGGACCTGGCCATGCTGCTTTGTGGGAGGACTGTGGAAGTCTTTGGATCTTTGAATTGGAACACTTGTAACTGGAAAAACTGACGAATACTCAGAATGTAATAGGCTGTACTGTGGGTACTTGAAAGGTAAGAATACTGAAATAAATTCAGACAACGGAGTCCTGATTTGTGATGTTTCAAAGGGAAGCAAAGATTCTATGCTGGCTGTTTGTGTGATATTTTGGTTTAAGAATCTCTATGTGGTTATTAGCTGTGATTAAGAAGAGCTCAGCATTACTGAGCTGAAATCTGTGAAGAGGAACCTGTTTCTTCAGGGCTGGCACATAGAATCTGTGGCTGAAGAGGACTAAGGCTACATCTAAAGTTGGCAGCCAAACTTGGAAGCGTGTAAGAGTTGTCCAAATGGTACTGGTTTAAGAGGCATGAAAGCTTTAATATTGAAAATGTTGTGGAAAGAATCTTGGGTTTGGCACCTTGGTAGGGTCTTTACAGAGAGTCCCTGAAAGGTCTTTGCAAAAGGTGAAGCTTCTACTGCAGTGGGGACACCAAGGTAGTGGAAGTGTTCTTTAATGAGAACAAGCAGAGTGCCACAGTCTCTCCATGGAAGTGACATCGTACTCACGGGGCATGCGGTGTGTGTGTGTGTGTGTCTTGTGGTTTTATAGGATGGAAAAGGGGGGAACTTTGGGGATAGAAAAGTCCATCTGCATACTAGTTCCCCAGCAGACTGTACGTGGTAGCTTCCGGTGGGGTTGATTCAGTGTGTGGTTTGCATGATCAGGAATGTCCACAGGTGTTAGCAGTCAAGTCAGCTTTCCTTCCGGAGCTTCTTAATCCCCTGAGGTTTTCAGCTAATTAACCCTTCATTTCAGACCCAGGTCAGATAATAAGAAGGGGCGACATAATCTCTCATTGGTTACTTCCTATAGAAGGGGGCAGTAAAGGCAGTGAAGGGTAGGACTAGACTCTCTCCCCAGCATCTCCAGGGGCATAGGTTGGATTAATTTCGTGTAGCAGAAGAGTTTGAACTTGATCGGCTGGAGGGGAGGGCATCATTGCCATCGTACATTTCTAAAGAAACTTCACAAAGTAATCGTTAGAGGGCTGAAAATGGATGATTTGTTTACTGACTGAAACTGAGAGATTACCCAGGAAGGGGGGAGAGGATTCTAGAGAGACAGGGTGAGAGGGGGTGGGTGTCCACCGATGGGGGCTTCCATTTTTAGGGCGAGGGAAGGATTTGTCTCGTGTCTGGAAAGGCTGTGCGTATCTGACAGGGATTGGTCAGGCGGATCAGAACAGGCAAGATACTACAGAGTTGGTAAGTTGGGAGAGAGCAGTAGTTTGTCATGTGTGATTTGGAAAACAGTGGGGATGTTAAGAGGCTGAGGACAGTGGGGCCATCTTGAGAGGTCTGTTATAGGCAAAGGTCCTGGGAGGGGGCAGGGACATCTAAGGAATGCTGGACCTTAGTGGATAGACAGACCTAGCAGCTGGATGAGTAGTTAGAATTGACTGCTTTCAAGAGCTGGTGAGTTCTTTTTCAGGTGGGCGCCCAGCTCTCCTGTACAGAGATTAAGGGGGAAGAGGTCGGAGCTAGTGGAAAGGATATTTCACTCGGAAAAGTTAGAGCTGGAAGGGCAGCCTAAGAGGGCGATGTAAGGGAGGAAGTTTTGGAAGTGTGTATGAAGCTAAGGACGCACAAGTAAATGTAAAAAGTACTAGGAGGACATATTCCTTCCACGTCTAGTCATTTGGGGTGACCGTGACTAGTCCCACTGCCAGGAATGCCACGCCAAAGTAAGCTAGCAGGTGCAACAGGACACCACGGAGCTTCAAAGTAGGGGGGGCAGGCGAGAAGGGAGAACTAAGGTAAAGAACTCTACGTGGATGAAAGTTAAGGGAGTTATCAGTCTAGTCACATGGGAGGTCTCCTCTCCTCTGTTGCTTAGAGTCTTAGCTGGGCTCATCCTTGTGAATTTCCCTAGTGCCATGTTTCTTGCTTGCCCCTGAATGGCTCCCTCAATCAAAATATCTCTTTCCTGTCTGTCCCTGTCTGTCCTTCCTCCTTCCTGAGCATTTCAGTCCCTCACGTTCTCCTCTTCCTTCTCCCCTCTCCTTCCCCTTTCACCCTCCCTTCTCGCCCCTGCTGTACTCCCAATTTTATCAGAAGATTTCGTCTCTTTTCCCTTCCAAGGGTGATCCATATATGTTTCTCTTAGGGTTCTCCTTGTTCCCTAATTTCTCTGGGATCGTGGACTATAGGCTGACTACCCTTTGCTTTACGTCTAATATTCACTTACAATTGAGTACCTACTGTGTTTGTCTATCTGGGTCTGGGTTGGTCTATCTCAGGATTTTTTTCTAGTACCATCCATAAGCAGATACAGGAATCCACAGTGAAGCACTGGGTGGAGCTTCTGGAGACCAGTCCAAGAGAGGGAGGATTGATAGGATGAGCAAAGACCATGATGATGACACACACAGAAACAACTGACCTGAGCTAGTGAGAGCTCACTGACTCTGGATTGATAATGGGGGAATCTGCATAGGACCAAACTAAGCCCACTGAATGTGGGGGACAGTTGTGAGGCTTGGGCAGTCTGTGGGGCCACTGGGAGTAGGACTAGAATTTATGCCTAGTGCTTGAACTGGCATCTTGGAACCCATTCTCTTTGGAGGGATACCTTGCTCAGCCTAGATGTAGGGGGAGGGCCTTGGTCTTGCCTCAAAGTGGTGTGTCAGACTTTATTGACTCCCTATGGTAAAAGCCTTATCCTTTCTGAGGAGTATATGGGGGTGGGGTGGGGTAGGGAAAGGATGGGGAAGGAGAAGGATAGGGAATAGGAATGGGGATAGCTATGTAAAATGAGAAAAGATTGCATTAAAAATTCTTACATCAAAAAAAAAAATAAGTAAAACCCCTAAAATTAAAAAAAAAAGAATTCTATGTGGTTTCAGATAGGAAAGGGATAAAAGTCTTTTCCAGCCAGAGCTCCGCTTACACAGTGTTGTACGAAAGGTCTTTTTGCAGATGTGTCTGGAACAAATGGAGCCATTGCAGGACGAGAGCCACCAGGAGAGCTTCCAGGGGAACATTCTTGTTAGGGTTTGAATGGTGTCTGGCTGTTCTAAGGGAGGTGGGTTCAGTCAGTCAACATTTAAAAGACAGGGTAGAAACATTTGTCTGAGAACAGTAAGGAAGAAGGGCGTGACCAAGTGGAGGAGCCACAACGGGAGAGAACCAAAAGCTCATCCACAGCAGGAGTCTTGTGCTTGAATTTTTTGTCTTGTCCCTGCATCTTGGGGCCCTCTTTCAAACCAGTCTGGATTTGTGGGTGTGGAAGCAGCATTGTTTCTAGATGAGGGCACAGATCTCTTCCTTGGCATTAGTCAGAGTTAGTCTTCTTTAATTTCGGAGTAATGCCGCAGCCAAAGATTCAAGTTAGTATGGAAGGATGTTAAGCTGATCTGAAGTTTCTTTAAGGCTCTCTGAGATCTGGGGAGGCAGAGAGTCTAAGTGAGGTACAGAAGCCTTGGCCCATCTGTTATTGTTGGGTGTCCTGAAAAAAGTGGCCAGAGTGGCAAGAGAGGGTTAAGGTGGATGACCCAGGATCCCCATTTTTAGAGGTCACCTGGACTGTTTTTAGGACTTTTGGGAGTGCAGAGCTCTCCAACTGTTTTGAGCAACAAAAGGGATAGCGCAGAGCAGGGCAGCAGTTAGAGTGTCTCCTAAGAGGGTCCATCTAAGAGACAACCAAATTTAACAGATGATGATAACATGTATTCTTGGATCATACTGTGTGAGGGGGTTAGTGTCTGTCTATCCTGTGGTGGGGAACAGTAAGAA
This sequence comes from Microtus agrestis, assembly GCA_902806775.1. NCBI lineage: Eukaryota > Metazoa > Chordata > Mammalia > Rodentia > Cricetidae > Microtus > Microtus agrestis. The sequence continues at coordinate 109,682 of CADCXT010004048.1, read as the reverse complement.
ACAAAGGTAATGAGGAAAAGGTTTTAACATAGGTTTTGTTTAGCGAGGTGAAATATGATTGGACAACTGGCTGGACAGTGGTCCAGAGCCCTGCAGCACAGTAAGGTGACTGTAATCATCTGTTTGCTACATCAGACTCCTGGATACAAAACAAGCATCTGGAAGCTTTGTGAGAGAAGTCAGTTAAATTCAGCATCTAAACAACAATTTGAAAGAGAAATAGAGTCCTACCGAGTCCTGCTAAAAGATTGTCAGGCAACTCATGTTGAATTTGATGAGATTCTGGCAGTCTCTTTCAATGAGAGAACCTAGGTGATTAGGGTTTGGAAAGAAGATATATTACACCTGTGAGAAGTTCTCTTCCAGAAAGAGAATATATCATAGTTGGTAAATACAGTCTTTAGATTTGGCCTCATACTTAAGAAGATAAGCCTGCTTTCCCCAGCTGTGGCTAGATAGTATAGTTGGAGATGTAAGCAAGGTCTTGTTATATATCTGTGACCACTAGTGAGAAACAGTTGTCCAATGAACATTTCATATGGGTAAGCATAGGATCTGAAGATTTCAGTCCCTTGACCTGTTAAAGAACAAAAAAATTATTTTAATCTTGATTATACCTCCTTTTTTAATCTCTTTTTTTATTTATTAAAGATTTCTGTCTCTTCCCCACAGCCGCCTCCCCTTCCCTCCATTCCCCCGAATCAAATCCCCCTCCCTCATCAGCCCAAAGAGCAATCAGGGTTCCCTGCCCTGTGGGAAGTCCGAGGACCACCCACCTCTATCCAGGTCTAGTAAGGTGAGCATCCAAACTGCCTAGGCTCCCACAAAGCCAATAGGTGCAGTAGGATCAAAAACCCATTGCCATTGTTCTTGAGGTCTCAGTAGTCCTCATTGTCCGCTATGTTCAGCGAGACAGGTTTTAACCCAGGCTTTTTCAGACCCAAGCCAGCTGGCCTTGGTGAGTTCCCGATAGAACATCCCCATTGTCTCAGTGTGTGGGTGCACCCCTTGCGGTCCTGAGTTCCTTGCTCGTGCTCTCTCTCCTTCTGCTCCTGATTTGGAACTTGAGATTTCAGTCCGGTGCTCCAATGTGGGTCTCTGTCTCTGTCTCCTTTCATCGCCTGATGAAGGTTAATATTCAGGAGGATGCCTATATGTTATTCTTTGGGTTCTCCTTCTTATTTAGCTTCTCTAAGAACCTGAATTATAGGCTCAATGTCCTTTATTTATGGCTAGAAACCAAATATGAGTGAGTACATCCCATGTTCCTCTTTTTGGGTCTGGCTTACCTCACTCAGGATAGTGTTTTCAATTTCCATCCATTTGCCTGCAAACTTCAGGAAGTCCATGATTTTTACTGCTGGGTAGTACTCTAATATGTATATATTCCATACTTTCTTCATCCATTCTTCAATTGAAGGGCATCTAGGTTGTTTCTAGGTTCTGGCTATTACAAACAATGCTGCTATGAACATAGTAGAGCATATACTTTTGTTGTATGATAAGGCCTCTCTTGGGTATATTCCCAAGAGTGGTATTGCTGGGTCCATGGGTAGGTTGATCCCGAATTTTCTGAGAAACCTCCACACTGCTTTCCAGAGTGGTTGCACAGGTTTTCATTCCCACCAGCAATGGATGAGTGTACCCCTTTTTCCACAACCTCTCCAGCAAAGGCTATCATTGGTGTTTTTGATTTTAGCCATTCTGATAGGTGTAAGATGGTATCTTAAAGTTGTCTTGATTTGCATTTCCCTGATGGTTAAGGAAGTTGAGCATGACTTTAGGTGTCTTTTGGCCATTTGAACTTCTTCTGTTGAGAGATCTCTGTTTAGCTCAGTGCCCCATTTTATAATTGGGTTGATTAGCCTTTTATGGTCTAGTTTCTTGAGTTCTTTATATATTTTGGAGATCAGACCTTTGTCAGTTGCGGGGTTGGTGAAGATTTTCTCCCAGTCAGTGGGTTGCCTTTCTGTCTTAGTGACAGTGTCCTTTGCTTTACAGAAGATTCTCAGTCTCAGGAGGTCCCACTTATTCAATGAGGCCCTTACTGTCTGTGCTGCTGGGGTATATGTAGGAAGTGGTCTCCTGTGCCCACGTGTTGTAGAGTAGTTCCCACTTTCTCTTCTATCAGGTTCAGTGTGTTCGGACTGATATTGAGGTCTTTAATCCACTTGGACTTGAGTTTTGTGCATGGTGATAGATATGGATCTATTTTCATTCTTTTACAGATTGACATCCCGTTTTGCCGCACAATTTGTGGAAGATGCTCTCTTTTTTCCATTGTATACTTTTAGCTCCTTTATCAAAAATCAGGTGCTCATAGGTTTGTGGGTTAAAGTCAGGGTCTTCTATTCGATTCCATTGGTCAACTTCTCTGTTTTTATGCCAATACCAAGCTGTTTTCAATACTGTAGCTCTGTAATAGAGTTTGAAGTCAGGGATGGTAATGCCTCCAGACGTTCCTTTATTGTATAAGATTGTTTTGGCTATCCTGGGTTTTTTGTTTTTCCGTATAAAGTTGATTATTGTCTTCTCCAGATCTGTGAAGAATTTTGATGGGGATTGCATTGAATCTGTAGATTGCTTTTGGTAGATTTGCCATTTTTACTATGTTGATCCTCCCAATCCAAGAGCAAGGGAGATCCTTCCATTTTCTGGTGTCCTCTTCTATTTCTTTCTTCAAAGACTTAAAGTTCTTGTCAAATAGATTTTTCACTTCTTTAGTCAGGGTTACCCCAAGATATTTTATGCTCTTTGTGGCTATTGTGAAAAGTGATGCTTCTCTGATTTCCCTCTCTGTTTCTTTGTCCTTAGTGTATAGGAAGGCAACTGATTTTTTGGAGTTGATCTTGTATCCTGCCACATTACTAAAGGTGTTTATCAGCTCTAGGAGTTCTTTGGTAGAGTTTTTGGGGTCGCTTATGTATACTATCATATCATCTGCAAATAACAAAAGCTTAACTTCTTCCTTTCCAAAATGAATCCCCCTGATCCCCTTATGTTGTCTTATTGCTATTGCTAGAATTTCAAGCACTATATGGGAGAGGTATGGAGAGAGAGGACATCCTTGTCTTGTTCCTGATCCTAGTCGGATGGCTTTGAGTTTTTCTCTGTTTAATTTAATGTTAGCTGTCAGCTTGCTGTAAATAGCTTTTATTATATTTAGGTATGACCCTTGTATCCCTAATCTCTTCAATACCTTTATCATAAAGGGGTGTTGAATTTTGTTGAATGCTTTTTCAGCATCTAATGAAATGATCATATGGTTTTTTCTTTCAGTTTTTTTATATGGTGGATTATGTTGATAGATTTACGTAGGTTGAACCAGGCCTGCATCTCTGGATTGAAGCCTACTTGATCATAAAGGATAATTTTTCTAATGTGTTCTTGAATTCGGTTTGCCAGTATTTTATTGAGAATTTTTGCGTCAATATTCATGAGTGAGAAAGGCCGGTAATTCTCTTTCCTGGTTGGGTCTTTGTGTGGTTTTGGTATCAGGGTAACTGTAGCTTCATAAAAGGAAGTTGGCAATGACTTTTCTGTTTCTATATTGTGAAATACATTAAGGAATATAGGTATTAGCTCTTCTTGGAAGTTCTGGTAGAATTCTGCATTGAAACCATCTGTTCCTGGGCTTTTTTTGGAGGGGAGATTTTTGATAACAGCTTCTAGTTCTTCGCGACTAACCAATCTATTTTGATCATTCACCTGGTCTTGGTTTAGCTTTGGTATATGGTACTTATCTAAAAAAAAGTCCATTTCTTTTGCATTTTCCAGTTTTGTGACATACAGGCTTTTGTATTACGATCTAATGATTCTCTGAATTTCCTCTGTGTCTGTGGTTATGTCCCCCTTTTCATTTCTGATCTTATTTATTTGCGTTTACTCTCTTTGTTGTTTAATTAGTTTGGATAGGGGTTTGTTGATCTTGTTGATTTTCTCCCATAACCAACTTTTTGTTTCATTGATTATTTGGACTTTTTTCTGTGTTTCTATTTTGTTAATTTCCACCCTCAGTGTGATTATTTCCAGACTGATACTCCTCCTGGGCACGTCTGCTTCTTTTTTTCTAAAGCTTTCAGGTGTGCCGTTAAGTCCCCGATGTATGCTTTCTCCATTTTCGTTAAGTGTGCATTTAGTGCTATGAACTTTCCTCTTAGCACTGCTTTCATCGTGTCCCATAGGTTTGAGTATGTTGTCTCTTTAGTTTCATTAAATTCAAGGAAGACTTTAATTTCTTTCTTGATTTCTTCCTTGACCCAGGTGTGGTTCAGTAGTTGACTGTTCAGTTTCCATGAGTTTGTCGGCTTTCTGGGGGTAGCATTGTTGTTGCCTTCTAACTTTAATCCGTGGTGATCTGATAAGACACAGGTGGACACTGATTTTTTTTTTTGTATATGTGGAGGTTTCCTTTGTTTCCGAGTATGTGGTCAATTTTCGAGAAGGTTCCGTGAGCTGCAGAGAAGAAGGTATATTCTTTCCTATTTGGGTGGAGTGATCTATAGATGTCTGTTAAGTCCAATTGCTTCATTACCTCCAATAATTTTCTTAATTCTCTATTAGGATTCTGTCTGATTTACCTGTCCATTGGAGAGAGAGGTGTATTGAAGTCTCCTACTACTAGTGTGTGTGGTTTAATGTCTGCCTTCAGTTCTAGTAATATTTCTTTTAGATAAGTGGGTGCTTTTGTATTAGGGGCGTAGATATTCAGGATTGATACATCATCCTGATGACTTGTTCCTGTTACAAGTATAAAGTGTCCATCTTGATCTCTTCTGATTGATTTTAGTTTGAAGTCAGTTTTGTTAGAAATTAATATGGCCACACCTGCTTTTTTCTTAGGACCATTTGCTTGAAAGACCTTTTCCCAACCCTTTACTCTGAGTAGATGCCTGTCTTTGTGGTTGAGATGTGTTTCTTGCAAACAGCAGAATGTTGGATCCTGTTTTCGTATCCAATCTCTTAGCCTGTGCCTTTTTATAGGTGAATTGAGACCAGTAATATTAAGTGATGTTAATGACCAGTGGTTTTTACTCCAGTTATTCTTCTTGTTTTTGGTAGTAGAGTTTGTGTGTCTCCCTTCTTTGAGTTGTGCTGGGGAAGGGTCTCTAGATGCCTGAGTTCTTGTAGGCAGTGTTGGCCATGTTGGATTCCTTGGGTTGTGATTTTCCTTCTATTACCTTCTGTAGGGCTGGATTTGTGGCTACGTATTGCTTAAATTTGTTCTTATCTTGGAATGTCTTGTTTTCTCCATTGATAGTGAACGATAGCTTGGCTGGGTACAGTAGTTTGGGTTTGCATCCATGGTCTCTTAGCTTCTGCAGTACCTCTATCCAGGACCTCCTGGCTTTCATGGTTTCCATAGAGAAGTCAGGTGTAAGTCTGATCGGTTTACCTTTATAAGTTACTTGGCCTTTTTCCTTTGTAGCTCTTAATATTCTTTTTTTAACCTGTATATTCTGTGTTTTGATTATCATATGGCAAGGGGATGTTTTTCTTTGATCCAATCTGTTTGGTGTTCTGTATGCTTCTTGAATATTCAAAGGAATATCTTTATGTTGGGAGAGTTTTCTTCCATAATTTTGTTAAAAATATTTTCTGGGCCTTTGGCTGTGACTCTTCTCCTTCTTCTATTCCTATTATTCTTATGTTTGGTCTTTTTATTGTGTCCCATATTTCCTGCATGTTTTGTGATGAGAATTTGTTGGCTTTGCTGTTTTCTTTGATCAGTGTGTTTATTTTCTCTATGGTGTCCTCAGGATCTGAGATTCTTTCTTCTATTTCTTGTATTCTATTGATTATGCTTGTTTCTGTATGCTCTGCTCATTGACCTGGATTTTCCATATCCAGCTGGTGCTCAGCTTGTGGTTTCTACCTTGCTTCCCTTTCAGTTTTCAATTCTTGAACTGTTGCCATTACCTGTTTGATCGTTTGTTATTGGTTTCCCAGGGTATCATGTACGTATTTACTCATTTCTTCAAACTTTTGGTTATATTTCTCATCCATTTCTATAAGGGCATTTTTCACATGTTGTTTAATGGACTCTATTGCTTTCATAAAGTCAATTTTTTCCACTTCTTCCATATTAGGGTGTTCAAGTCCATCTGTTGTAAGATCATTGTGTTCTGGTGTTTTCATGTTGTTTTTCAGATTATTGGGTGAATTCTTGCCTTGGCGCCTGCCCATCTCCTCCTATCAAAGCTATCTAATGGGTCTTTTAAAACCGGATCAGGTTTCCCTGTTGGCCAGGGGCTCCTCTTACAAAATGCTGTTGCTCTGTTTCCTGGCTCCTGCCAGGGGCCAAGTTCCCTCTCACCCCTCAGAAGGGTCTTCAGGAACAGGACCCGGCTCCTTCCTTGCTGGGGATCTCGCCAACCAAAGGCCTACCTCTTTGCTTTAATTGTAGTGGGGCGATCTGCTCTCGGTGTTGTGCGTCGGTCCCCGCTGTCTGCCGCCGCGTGTGCCGGTGCTCTGCCACCCTGCCTGGGCCTGCTTGTGCCGGTTGGTGCTCTGCCGTCCCGCCTGGGCCTGCTTGTGCCGGTGCTCTCTTGATTATACTTTCTTTATGGGTGTTTAGGATCATGCAGTTTGCCAGATTTAAATTAAATTGTTTTTATATTGTTAAGACAGATTGAAGATATGATTCCCAGGGGTCATTTGGGCTTGAGAGGAATCTCTGACTCCTCGAGCCTTTCTTTGCCAGATGTCCATGTATGTAGGATAAGTCAAAGGCCTTGCTTGACTGGACTGTGACTTCCCTTGGAAGCATTGAAGAAATGAAAATCTTTCCTCTGTGTAGACCTTCACCTTCATGGGCTGGGTGCTGGATAGAATTCACCGAGTGGGATCTCCATGGCCTACCTGAACAAGAGAACAGATTGCTGTCGACATTTGCAGAACATTTTGAGATGGCCCACAGTCCACTGGGACTTCATTGATATTGGAGGACAAGGGCAAAAATTCCACTAGCCACATTAGTATAGCCTCCCAGCACGGTCGCTGAACCTCCAGAAGAGCGGTTACACCAAACTGGTACTTTTACCTGCCAAATAGTGTCTAATAGCCAGATACTTCTAAATAAACCTTGATTCAACATACATTTGCCCAGCTTTGTAACTGTTGACCTTTGACCTTAGAAACTTGAATACCATATATGTCATCTCCTAGACTTATCCTTTGCATCCTTAAAGAACTTACTTAGGTTTTTATAACTTTCAAAAGATTTCTAGATTTTTTTTCCATTCTGGAAACATCCATCCATTTTAATCTTTATATGCAAATCTTTCTTTACTAAAATAATTTCCATTTTTATCCTTACAACATTTTTTATTGCTTAATACCATGAGACACCATAGCATTGACAGTGAATTTACTATCTGTTGTGAGGATATTCTGCCTGGGGAAGAAGGGGATCTAAGCAATTTCTACCCCTTCTTCCTAAGATCTCAAAGACAAATCAAAGTTCGATTTTATCAAAGTTCACGCTGGGGAATCAATGAGCTTTTTGGGCTTGACTTATAGAAAGTGGGCACAGTGTGCTGATGGGGGAGTGTGAGTGACTGGGAGTATGGGTGACTCTGAAGGGATTGTACTGAGGAGTCTTCACTCTGTGGATGAGGACATTTTGCAGTCACACAGACACATCGTAGTCCCCATGTTTTCCTTTTGATGAAACTATCTGGACAGCATATTCACCTCATCATTTGTGAAAGACTATTAACATTTAACAAATCCCAGTAATGTCTTTCAGGCCAGCATTGCTGAAGGTATGAAGATGACAGTTGTTTAATTCATGAGCTAGGACAGAACCCCTGTATTCTGTTTTGTTCTAAAAACAGGCCTGGCTAAAATAAGGATCTTGTAAAAACTCCTTTGCTAATTTTTATTTTATATATTAATATATGATATATATATATATATATATATATATATATATATATATATATATATATGATTTGTTTGAGTTGCTTTGAAGGAGCCTTGTTATGCTCCATAATTTTTATTATAATTAGCCATATATGCAGTTCCTCCATTGGAAGAGCCAATTGTAAAATTTAGCATAAAATCCTTTAAGGGATTTTTTTGCTATAGCTTTAGCAAAATACAGGTGCATAAATTGTAGCAATGATCTGGGAAAAGACCATTGTTTTTGGCCTTTGAATTTAGCAAAGGCAAATATCCAGGAATCAATCTTAAAAATTATCAATGAGTCTACTGTTTAGTATAAGAAACCTTGATCATAGTCAAAATTTTGTTAAACCATTTTCCAGATTCTATCCTATCCTTTTATATCAGACAGGCTACTGGTTTAAATTAAGAGCTTAATATCTTAACTAGCAAAACTGATAAGATTTAGCCATAAGCCTCATTTTTTATAAAACTGTTGTAGAATAAGTTTTACATTTAATATACACACTTGCCATATCTGAATTATAATTAATATACTGTATTTGTTGATTATTGTATACTTTATCTGTTGATTTATACTTTACCTGCTTGAGTACCTGTTAGGCAGCTGCTTTAAGCTCTCTATTGGAAACTGTTTTTTGTAAGAATTTTACCTAGCAGCTCAAGGTCTCCTATAAGAATATTATCACTAGAGCTTTAACCATTGGACATCCAACCAAAAGTTTGTAAGCAATCCTTTTTTTTTTTGTTTTTTTATATTGGAAAAAAAGAGAAATTTCTGCCTCCTCCCCGCCTCCCATTTCCCTCCCCCTCCTCCCACTCCTCCCTGCCTCCCCCCTCCTCCCCCTCCTTATCCAGACCGAAGTGCAGTCAGGGTTCCCTGCCCTGTGGGAAGTACAGAGTCCTCCCCCCTCAATCCTGGTCTAGGAAGGTGAACATCCGAACTGGCTAGGCTCCCACCAAGCCAGAACATGAAGTAGGATCATTAATAAATTTCCTAAAGTGCTAAAATACTGAGCAAAGGGAACGGTCTTAGGTTGTCAAGGATGGGTTCTTAGAAACACTAGAGGCATGAGCTCTGAGATTCTCCCTTTCAATTCTGCCAAGGCACCAGAGTGCCACCAGGGTTGCTTTCCCATGCTATGTGCTCCTGGAGAATAGGCTAGGGTGCCCCACTGCCCCACTGAGGCTACTTGCCCTTACAGTCCGCCCTTATCACTGTTTCCCTCCTGCCTGGGTATTCCAGGCTCTAGCCAAGGGGACACGGGTGGGGAGTCTTAGTTCTGCTGCTGTGGGAGGGGTAAGGAACTCACTCCCACTTTTCAGTAAGGAATAGCCTACCAAGCCGGGCATGGCTTCCACAGGTCCCTCGCACATGGCAGGAAGGTGCAGGGCTAGGCGGCAGGTCCTGATGTCCATTACCCTGCAGGGGGCAGTATGGGAGCAGGTGGACCATAGGGTCATGTGGGTAACCTGTGCACGGCTGGAAGATGGCCCATGGGAACTTCTTCCTGTCACTGAACATGCATATTTAAGCAATGGTTCAATATCCCCCCTTCTTCTTCTGTTTTCCTTTTTTCTCTTCATCCCCTCTCTCCTGTCTTTCCCTTCCTCTTTCCTCCCCTCCTCATTTTCTTTCTGAGTTTAGGCTCTGGTGTCATTTCGGGAGTCCTTTTCCCAGACACCTAGAATTGGACGTTTTACTTTTGGCTGAGATAAACACCTGTTCTCATATTTGTGTCTCTACTTATCTTTTTGTTGATAACTCAAACTGGCCAAATTTGAGTTCTCACTCTGGTCAGTGGGACATCTACAGGACCACAGCCTTACACATACCGTGGTTCCCATGGAGATCCGTAGATATGACAAGCAGAGCCCTGCGACCTACTGCAAGCTCCCTGTGTGTGTCTATGCTGACACCATGATACTGGATATAAAGACTGATGGGTGATCTCATTCCTGATGCCTCAGGAGAAACTTAGGTTTCCATTCACTGAAAATGATGCTTCAAAAATGGTTTTCCAATGCAGAACTGTTTGAATAATATGCAGCACAGAAAAATGGGGCTGACAACAACTTAGACATACTTTAACATGAGTCTGTTATTTTTCTGCAGAGTCTGATATTTGTGGTATTTAATTATTATTTTTCCTTCCTTTTTATTAGTTCTTTGAGAATTTTGTATGATGTGTCTTGATCTTATTCAACCCTCTGCCAACTCCTCCCAGATCCAGATCCCCTCCCTTTCCTTAACCGCCCAACTTTGAGTCCTTGTTTTTACCAATCAAATCCATTTGTGCTTCTTATATATACTTGTATGTGTGACCTTCCCCTAAAGCATGGTCAGCTTAGCAGCGGCCACACCCCTAAAGAAAACCAACTCTCCCTCCCCCAGCAGCCATCAGTGGCAACCAGTACCCTAGCTAGGGGTAGAATTTCATACCACCTCCCCCTTTGCCTGCGAGGACTTGGTCTCGATTGAGCTTGCAGGAGGCTCGTGTATGCTGTCATATGCTGTGAGTTCACAAGTGCAGCTGCCCAGCTGCATTCCAGATACAATTTCCTTGTAGCCATCACTGCCTCTGGCTGTTACATGCTTTCCCCATCCTCTTCTGCAATCATTCCTTAGCCTTGAAAGGAGCAGGTGTAATATGGATATCCCATTTAGGGTGGAGGATTCCACAGTCTTCTTCTCTGCACTATGAGTCTCTGTGCTAATCACTGTCTACTGCAAATAGAAGCTTCTCATGTGAGGATTGAGAGATGCAATCTATGGGTATAATGATAAGTAATTAAGAATCAGCTTAATATTATGTTTATTTATTCTAAAAAATTGTAGTAGATTCTACCCTAGAGCCAATGGCCTCTCTAACCAGAAGTTCTTGATCTGGTTATGGTGCCATATATGGGTTTCATCCTGTGGAGTTTAATTAATCCTCATCCAATTACATTCACATAGAAACCATTTGGTTATTCCCATAATGTCTGTGCCACCATTGCTCCAACAGGCATGTCTTGCCAGATCAGTCAGTAATGTAGCTCCCAGAGTCCACAGACAGGTGAAATCTGTAAGACAGACAGGTCCAGAATCCATGAGGAAGATGGGCAGGAAGTGAGAATAAGGAGCTCACAGAAGCACATGCACGACTGTCCTGGCCTGGGAGCTCAGAGGCACTCTCAATGCCGTTGTCTGGCTATAGAGACAGGACTCACACTCTTTGTCCCTTGACATCTCTGGGTGATGGAAGAAGGTCATTGGCTAATAAAGAAACTGGCTTGGCCCATTTCATTGGTTAGAACATAGGTGGGTGGAGTAAACAGAACAGAATGTTGGGAGGAAGAGGAAGTGAGCTCAGAGATGTGATAGCTCTGCTCTCTGGAGCAGAGGCTATGCTTTGCTCTCCCGGACACACGCTATGAAGCTCCGACCCAGGATGGACATAGGCTAGAATCTTCCCGGTAAGCACACCTAGCGGTGCTACACAGATGATTAGAAATGGGCTAAATTAATATGTGAGAATTAGCCTAGAAGAGGCTAGATAGAAATGGGCCAAGCAGTGTTTAAATGAATACAGTTTTTGTGTTGTTATTTCGGGCATAAGCTAGCCAGGTGGCTGGGGTGCTGGGGACGCAGCCCCACCGCTCTTAATACAACATCTGGGCCAAAGGAAAGAGCACCCCAGTGAGAGGTATCTTAGAGACTTGTCCAGGGTATCATCTGGACTGAACCCACCTCTTCTGAAGGTTTATCCTCACAGAAGTCCCCTGGAATGTTTATTGAGTCAGAGTGTTCAGAGCTGCTCTTTGCAAAAGTACTGTGAGTTTTGAGAACAGCCTTCATGGACTTCTCTGCCTACATACATGATGGTGACGTACAGACTAAAATGTGATGCAGTGTGTATTGAGTCATTAAGGACAGTGATGTCAGGGCTGGAGAGATGACTCAGGGGATAAAGACTTGAGCTCAGGTTCCCAAATCCATAAACATGCAGATGCAAAAGCACAGGTTAGTAATGCCAGAACACCTACTCTGAGGGAGGTGGAGCTGGGCAGGAACATGGAGACTCAAGGGCTAGATTGGTTCTTCAGTGGTAAACAAGAAAAGACCATGTACTAAACAGGGTAGAAGGAGAGGGACAACCCATGAGGTTGACACTCCCGCCACAACACACACACACACGCATGCACGCACTCACGCATGTACGCACGTGTGACGAAAAAGAAAAAAGGATTGATGTGGGCTTTATTTACCTGGATCCCAAAGACACTGTATTTTAAAAGAATATTCAAAGTAGGTGTATGTCATGGTGCGTTAGTGAACAGGAGAAACCAAAGGTAAATACAAACTCAATATGGCTGTAAATAAATAAAACATCTGTAAACCCATATAATGGGTGGTGAAATTCACCTTGTCCTGAGAGTTGTGTGGCTGGGTGTGAGTGGAGTAAATTTATTATTTATTAAATAATAAATAAATACTATTTATTATTTAATAAATAATAAATAGTAAGCTGCTCTGCTTACTATTCCATCATGCTCAGGCTACGAGCCTATTTTGCTTATTAGTAATAAATTATATCTGCAGTCAATAACTCATTTTCCAAAAATTAATTTGGGATTGACAGCGCACAGCCTCCCACATGAAATCGAGTAGGCCTTGCAAACCGCCAAAGCACCAAGTCGTTATTCCATGACGGGACCATTTTCTCATTTTCCTCCAGTCAAGATTTATAGTTTCCAGGAGGCACTTCCATGCACCTTCATGTCTGAATTGAAATCAACCCTCCAGGACATTGTTCCATCTCTGCTGGGTCTCCACCCACTGGAGAACCACCTCCAAAGAAGCATTCGGACACTGGCATCCTGAACATCTGGGGATGCTGGTGGGGCAGAAGTGCAAGAAGACAGCAAGCTCTCTGCCCATAGTTGCCACCATAAGGCCAACACAGCCTTCAGGGGCCAGGAACCACTTTGGAATCTCAGGAAGCCAGAGGTGGAGCTCATGTTGCAGTATTTGGAAGACCTTCAGATCCAGAAGGTGTATGCTGAGTTCAGTTCTGCTGAATCTGCTACCACGCCAAAGCTTTCTGCTGTGGCTCCTTCTTGGTGTCCTGGGCCCCGGCTGTATCAGGAACTATATTAGCTAGAACATCTTCTATTTAATAAGTCCCTATGACCGATAATGTCCCCTACACAGAACCTCTTCAGTCAGCTCCCAAAATGAATTCAGTGAACACCAAGTCTGAGCTGAAAGAACTGGATACACAGGCAAAGAAGGATGAATAGGCAAAGAGATGAAGAAGGACAAGAAGCTTCTCTCTTCAGACATCCACATCTGCTACCACGGAGAACACTAAGTGGCTCAGAGGACAAGCAGCAGATACCCACAGAAGCACCAGAGAGGCACAGCCCACAACTCTGATGGGAGAGCCATGAGTCACAGCCAGAAAGCTTCAGGTGACTGGATCACCAGGTCCCTAAGCAAAGTTCTTACATTACTGTTGCTGGGAAGACCTGTGGCTCTCTAGATAGATTTATCACAATGGTCTAAGGTTTGTGTGACACACATCTGGGCACACATTCCCCCTGTGGTGCACACAAAGAAGGAAGCAAAAGGAAACTTCTCTCCCCCTCCAGCTATGTGGTCTCTGAAGTGACGTTCAGTCTCTGGGTACCTCAGCTGCCCAACATGGAGAGACCATGACCAGAATGTCTCACAGTCCCTTGCCCACAAGGTTGCCAGGAGCTCAAGATGATCCTGTATCTTCTTTGTTTGAAACTCTGAATTTCAGTCAACTTGATTCTGAAAATATTCCATGGAAAATTCTAGAGTCAAAGAATTCCTATGTTTTCATCTGCGTGCTGTTTCTGAGTAGCATGTTGAAGTCCCATGTTTCCAACCTGTAATTGGCTGTTTTGTCCACCATAAGTGTTTTAGCTGCTCACTGAGCTCCTGGGCCTCATGGTAGCCGTCTCAGGTGTCAGATGGACCAATGGGATACAACAGTGCTTGTGTTAGATAAACCTACTTCACTTAGCGACAGTCTTCCAGATCCATGATGCTGGCAGTTTGGATGTGACAAAGAGAAAAGCGGTTTCCTTTAAGATAAGAGGAGAAAATTCACTGTTTAAGAAAGGAAATCTGTCAAGCTGGGGTTGCCAGGATTGGTGATAAGAACACGATTTCAATCTGCAAAATTCTGGAAAAGAGAAATCTGTGCGGGTTTGACTGTTGCACCTCAAACTGCAAGATACAGCCACAGTGCCTTGAGTTAAGCTAAGGAGGAGAAGACCCTTCTGCCTTTCTACCCCCAGCATTCCACTCTCTACTTTCATATCACATGGGATGAGGGCTGGGGTACAGAGGAGAGAGGGTGGGGGATGGTTGTACAAAGCTAGGGTTGTATGAAAAAGTCATATGGAAACCCATTACTTTGCAAGCTAATTAAAAATATAATTAAGGGGCTGGGGAGATGGCTCAGTGGGTAAAGAAACTGCCACATAAGCATCAAGACTCGAGTTCCCATCCCCAGAGTTCATGCAAATTCCGGAAGGGTATGAGGCATATCTATAATCCCAGTGTGCAGGAGACAGAAGCAGGGGCTCCCTGGAGCAAGCTGGTTAGTTAATGTCTCAAAAATTAAGTATTTATAAAAAGGAAAATTCCCAGAAAATTAGATTTTTGTGTGTGTAAGGGAGTGAATGAAAAGAAATCATGTTGTGAATTAGAAAGAATTATCTTTCCAGGCTGGACCCTCATTGCCACCCCTGCTAAATTCTCCGGCTTTTGACTGGGATCTTTGTTTCATGTTCAGTCTAGAAGAGCTCCACCATTCAAACTACAGAGACTGTATGACACACACACACCAAAGCAAGAGACCGTGCCTGCATCATCATAGTCTCCTGGTGGATGAGAACAAATGCCTCATACCTGGGCTCGGGTGTCAGAGCCCACCTTCCAGTAAAGGCGTCAGCTGAGCTTGTGTCCCCTCTCATGCTTCATTACTAACTTGGACTTGGACTTTAGAGGAGTTCATTGGAAGCCAGTCTGGATACCAGAGGAAAGAGACTCTGCCAGCTCTCAATTCCTGGATCTAGAAAGATGCACAGGGCATGGAAGAAAGACAGATGCTGCACCTGTACAGACCAGCCTTGAACTTAATGGGTTTGCCTCCCAGGGGCTGAAAACTTCTAAAGAAAATCTAGCTGGAAAGTCAACATGAGGGAAACCATAAATCGTGATGCAAATTTTTTCCTCACAGGGACAAGATATCTGCAAATTCTGGGAAGCTATTTAAAGGTGATTCTGTACAGCTAAGCACTTGGGGTTGGAGAGCTGAAGCCACAGTTGGGACTCTAGTCAGGTATCTAGCAGGGCTGTTCCTCAGTGTCCACTCCAATGTCCCCAGGAAAATGTCATGAATTGATTTGTGTGACAGGCATGGTCCCAGGGTCCCAGGAGCCTCTGTGTCTCCTGCTCCCAAACTCCCCATTGTATCTAGTAAAAATATTCCTGGGCTACATCCATGTGAGAATTCATTTCCACAGACGCATAGAGGCATGTGCTAGCTCTGCTCTGGGAATTGGTTTAAGGCAGGAAGGGAACAGAGATCTTGTCTTGGGAGATCATTCTCAGCACAAATTCCTGCGGTTCCCCAGGCCTTTCCCGGGTTCCTTGGTGTCCCTGTGTCCTGAAGCAAGGGACTCTCCGAGGTGGATAAACCCAGTCAGTGAATCTGCTAGAATCCTTCCTCGACTGAACAGGTAGGCATTTCATCTCCAAAGAAAGAAGATATGGAGCAGCGCATTATTGAAGATATTGTTCTTAGAGAAGTTCCCAAGAAGATACTACCTCAGATAACCAGCTGCACCAATCCACACCAGACCATTAGACCTGCAGACCACAAAAATAAGACGGGCATTTAACAGTAGGAGCCAGCAGGCATGTGCTAATGTTCAACCAATGTATTTACTTAACAGGCAGATTTAAGGCTTAGGCTAGACAAGCACTCCTCTTTGGCCTTTACACAGACCTTCTTCTTGGATTCCATTGCAGTCTGATGGCAGCCATGAGTATCATCCCATGTATAGACAAGAACTCTGGAGCTCGGAGCAGGTATAAGCAGGTCACCCAAGGTTACAGAGGGAGGAGGTGAAGCAGCATTGGCTATTTTCCACTAGGGAGTGGACACACTTAAGCTCCTATCCCGTACAACACCAATTGATCTAAGGGCATTTCTGGTGCTGACCCCCTGATGCACTACCACTTTCTATTATTTAAAACCCCACCCCCACTCATGGATCCTTCTAATCCCCACACCTCGGATGATGCTCACTTTGAACTATATCAACCCACAGCGACCCGGAAATACATAGTTCATGAGAGGAGAGCACTTCTAAGTTGAAGATAATATCATATCAGGAGCACACCACCAGATAAACACCAACTGCTGAGAGACAATTAGCCCAAGGTATGATTTTACCAGAAATAGAAATGCTTGGTTGAAGACTCAGTAGCACAGCTGGCAAAAGCCTAGCCCCATGTGGAACCTCTGTGTTCATGGGCAGCAGTGACTCTAGCCAGAAGGTCATTTAGGCTCACCCCACACTCCGCAGCCAGTACTGGAAAACCCCATCCAGCCTGGGGTGCCTCCCACCATCCAGATGGGATGTGGAGACATACATTCTAAGTCAACTCACTTATGCCAGTGACTTTCCTCGCTACTCTTTCAAATTTTTGAGTGTGTGTTGGTGAAGGCACGGCAGCGGGAGCAGCTTGTAGCTGTGACCACAGTAGTATGAGGCTGCCTTTTCACAGCTAGGTAGATTAAGAAGCAGAGAAGGCATGGGAAGGAGGACTAAGCTATGTACGAACCCCGAGGTGTGGCCCTCAGACATCCTCTTCCTCTAGCTAAGCCTTATCTCCCAAAGTTTTCACAACCTGTCAAAACAGAAGCTGCAGCTGGGGACCAAGTTTCCCAACACATGGGCCTGTGTGGGACAATAGACACTCAAGCCACAACAATGTTCTCCAGTTAGAAAGAATGGCTAGGCAGAAGAGCAGAGCATATGCACACGTGTGCATGCTCGCGTACACACACACACACACACACACACACCACCACCACCACCATCACCATTACCACCACACTGTGGGGGCTTTACAAGAAACCGTTAAGTTAATAACAAGAAAGAAAGCCATCTTGGGCCAGGGGTTTACCCAGATCCTCAGTGGAGCAGAAGCAGGAAAGGCATCTAAAGAAAAGGATAAGCTGAAATGGCTTCAGGGAAATATGAAATCATTTTCACAGAAACCACACTTTCAAGAAAAGCAGCGACCAAGTGTGAAAGCTCAGAGTAGCATATGGACTATTTGTGCAAAGGCATGGTTGTGTAGACTACCTACCTCTAGCTGGATGTTTCCCCTGCTGCATGATCTGTTCCAGGGTAGGTCAGGGCAAGCAAACAGATAGCCCTGATGTCAGAGTAGCCTGGAATAAAGATCACATGCCTTCACATCCAGCCCAGGGCTCTCAGCAAGTCATATGTTGTACACTGTACCGAAGTTGAATGTAGAAAAATAGAACAGGGCCACCCCGTCAACAAAGCCAGCCCAGCTAAGTTCCACGTTCAATGAGAGCTCTTGATTCAAAACATAAGAGCATTTGAAGATACTGAACATCAACTCTGGCCTCCACACACAAACACAGACACCAGAGTGTGTGTGGCCACATGCCTGGAAAGGAGACAACACCATACATTTCTGGAATGTTCTAAGCAGGAGGAAGAGAAAGTAAGACCAGAGCAAGAAGAGGAAGCTGTGGCATCCCACCAGCCGCCCGTGAGCCTGCAGGGCTCTAGCAGTATGCCACAGCTGCTCTTATGTGTCTGCGTTCTAACGGACCCCACCCCCCTAATCTAGAGACAGATCTCCTCCTCAGCAGTGTGACACCAGGGGAAGGCATGAAGGAGTCATCCAGCCTGGGGCTTGGTGATTGCTACAAGCTGGGCAAGGTCACTGATGTAGTTGGTGCTGCCGAGTGACCCACACCATTTCTCACTGCACCAGTGGCCCTGATGTGTTCCATCGACACAGGGCACACGTAGTATGACCTAACAAGACTGGCATGAACAATAAAGTAACAAGTGTAGAAGACATTGAGCTTGGACACAGAACCTTTTCAGTCATAAGTTAATTGAACAAGTTGCCTAAAGAGAAAGACATTTAAATTGGGAATTCCTGAAAGCTGGGAAGAAGTGACTGAAGCCACACCCAGGAGGGTTTTATACAACCCATGACCTACCATGTCTCCAGGGCATTTGAGTGGAATAGAAGAAGGGGTGGGTGGCATGGTCTGAGCTTCATTTAAGGATGCATTCCATATCTGGGTGGGATTTTTAAAAGTATCTGTTGGTGTCTCCCTGCTGTTAGGAAAGCATTTGGCAGGATTTTAATATCTGTTTTTTTCACTGGCAAAAAAAAATGGCTTCAGAAATGACACTGAATTAGGTTTTGACGCCAGTGTGTGTGTGTCTGCACATGTATGCGCGTATGTGAGTGTGTGGTCTCTGTGAGGTTTATGTGCATGTGTATGCGTATGAATGCACACATATATGCACATGTGTTGTATGTGTATTCATGCTTTCCTGTTTAAGTCAGGCCAACTGTCATCATGGCTGTGGGCAGGGAGCTGCTTGGTTATATAGGTACCTGGATGTTGTGTCCTGTGTTTCATGTGCCCTGCAGCCTTGTATCCATCCTCACTGCTTCACAGGACTTTAGGGAAGGCCTTGCCCTCCATCCTTGAGTACAAGCTTGGAGTCTTTAGGAGGCCACGTAGCCTGAAGCAAGGTAGCCATGTACTGATTGCCAGAGGTAACATGGACAACAGGACTGTTGGCTTCCAAACACAAACCCTGTGGATCTGGGGCTTGTGTGGGTGCAGGAGACATCCCGGCCACCACAAAGTTTTGCTGTGCCATCTTTCCGCAGGGCCCCACAACAAACATGTCAGCAGCTGCCACAAATGGCACTTCAGATGCAGACAAAGTGCGGCGGCTTTCAGGAAAATACCAAAAACAAACAAACCAAAAAAAAAAAAAACAAGAAAAACACCATTTCCCTTCACAGGTTCCTCAGCAAACCCAACAATAGAAGACCCATATTTACCTCCAATCTGTTGGACACAATTGAGTCACTGGAGAACATAGGCCTCCAATGATCTCAGGGGCCTTACAAGATCTTTGTCTCAGGCAGCCTTGCTACCCAGAGTCAGGGAGAAAAGATCCATCCTAAACAGCTGCTTCCTAAACGGAAAGCACTGACACAAATGGTGTTTTGACCAAGGATCAGGTGTGTTACAATGTCTTCACTGAAGGGATAATTCACCGAGCCAGCCTTTCTGTCCATCACTGCTGTGGGCAGGATCTCTGGTTTTGCTGAAAAGCAAACATCTAGCTGCCTCTATTACTCCCCCAACACTATCCCACATCCTCTGCCCTCTCCTCTATCTAGTTCAATTGACCCTTCACCCACAGCATCTTTTCCTTCTATAGAACCTCCCCTGACTCATATTCTCCTCCACTCCCCCATGCCCCCAGGACCCTTCTCTTCCCCTACACTCCTTCCCCCTCTTCCAGAGTCCTTCTCCTTCCCTCTATCTCCCCCTTGCCTTTCTTCAGCATCCTGCATCTTTCCCTCCACTGCCCCTGCCATGTCCAGCCCAGGCATTGTGCTCCATCCTAGCTATTCATGGGCCCTCTACCTCCTGACTTTCCCACCTGTGTTACCCATCCATATTCTGCAGAAAACTACAGATGAGGCCCAAGGTCTCTGGTCACTTGGTTTTCTCCTGCTTCCCTGCCCACCCTCACCCCATCTTCTTGGACTGGGGCTATATGGGCAGGGGCTTCCCAGACCTAGCCAAAGCAGAAGCAATGCTGACCCTAGAATGAGAGTCTCAGATCAGATCATAAAATCAGAAAAGGAAGAACCTTCTGCACCATGAATTTGCCAGACAACATCTGGGAAAGAAAGTCATATCATGACTAAAATTCAGCGGCTGCTGCCTGTGCAGGTTCCAACACTCTGAGTGGGGGTTAATCTAAAACACCTTAGATGAACTGAGACACTCTGAACAGGAGAGTCATCTTTACTATTAACACCTATGGAAGCTCCTGATGAGGAGCCCATACGACAAACCCACTGGCATCTACCACATCCAGATTGCAGGGGAACTGACCAGCAGATGGATTCTTCCATTTCCCAAGTTCCCCTTTTCAGTCCTACAAAACCTCATGATCCCTATGCCACATGTGTGCAGTACTCCTGTGACGAGACTCCAACTCTTCAGTTGTTCTGATTAAAGCAGAAGTATGCTCTAGAGAAGCCTCTCTGATTTCTTTTATTTCCAAGTCTCCTCCATCAATCCCAATCTAACATTTTGGTGCTGAAAACCAGGAGGGGTTTGGGGTTCCTACACCTCAGCCTTCCCCTCTGAGTGATCTTTCTCTCTCCCCTTACCTATCTCCCTCTTTTCTGAGACCCAAGCTTACCAGGGTTTACCAGCTGCCCATCACAACTTGAAACCACTGAGTTTTTGGTGTTCCTTGTAAACTCAGTTTAGACCTTCTGACATCTGCCCTGTCTCTCTCTTTCACTGTCCTCCAACCTCCTCAGCAGAGGGCTTCTACCATCAGACCACAGCATGTTCAGCATCTACACACCAAAGAATGTCAGGTTCACTCTAACAGTACACTAGATGGACAACTTTGTCCAGACCCTGAGAGTTCCCTGGCTTTGACTGTCAGATTGCTAGAACTGGAGACACAAGTTCAAGTTCCTGGTCACTCATTTTCAGTCACGTTCTGGTTGTCGATGACAACTTATGACCAGGAACTAGCCAACTAGCCTCACCCTTGTCTTGCATAAGGTGACTCCTGTCCCCTTTGTTCTCTCTCTCTCTCTCTCTCTCTCTCTCTCTCTCTCTCTCTCTCTCTCTCTCTCTCTCTCTCTCTCTGTCATACTAAACCAGCATGCTAAACTATCAAAAGCATGGCATAATAAGTAATGTGATAGTAGACCTTGGATGGACCTTGGGCCTCATCCACTCCCAGACACTTTTGGTTTGTACTAAAAACAACCCTCAGGGTGTTACTATACCTGCCAAATGAGGTCTGGATCCAGTATAAATTGGATAATGCTTTCGACTTTCCAAGTCTTGCTGACTTATGTAACTTTATAAGACAGTGTAACAAAGGCTGACTTATGTAACTTCATAAGACAGTGTGACAAAGGCCTGACACACCACCTTCCTATCTCTTCCCTGTCTTTTCTTCTGTCCTTCTGTTTATCCTTCCATTATAGCTTTTACAAACCCAAACTTCTAAACTTAATTCCCTAGGTTGTCTCTCAGATGCTAAACTACCAGATCAGTGCCCCCCCTTCAAAAACAATGCATATTAAATACTGTGAGCAAATTTACTGTTTAAGCCAAGATGCTGGCTCTGAAAGGGATTCAACCTTCCCATTCCAGGCTCACATGTTTATCCTCCAAACCCCTGTTCTGGTCAGGCCAGCCCCAGCCTCTTACTAGGAAAGGAGAACAAGATAGCCCACTTCTTCCCCGATCCTGGAACTAGACTGGTAACATTATTTAGGAAGTCCCTCTTCTGCCACTTACAGACTCAGTTTCCATGAGCTGAGACGTGGAATTCCTTCCCTTGTTTATTTTTACTATTTTGGAACTACCTGCCCAGGTTACAGGTGCCATCTCATTCTATATCCATACTAACCTAACTAAATGGTGTCTTTTCAAAGAAAACTTTATAATCCATATTTGATCTTCAAAATGGTAGATTCCATAGGGACTTCTGCCCTGATGGGGAAAGGGCTCACTTCACCATGTGACTGAACCCACCTTCAGCAAAAAAGAACCATGTGGTTTAATGCCATGTTGGCTGGTAGACCTCAACAAGATGAACAACATGTGACTTGGCCACCATCTTGCTAATAATATCACAAAGAAAGTAAAACGCGATATGACTTCACTACCATTTTGACTAATGTCACCACATGTCAAACTAGTGACACCATAATACTTCATGATTCCAATGAGTCCACTGGAGATTACTCAACCCCCCTTTTTTTATATTAGACTAAGGAGAAAACATCAGGCCTCCAAGGTGGATTTTTGTTATTTTGTGGTTTGTAAAATTTTGATACAGTTTTCTTACAGGATACATTTACTGGCTTCTAAGGAGAACCTAAATATTTTCCTTGGCACATTCCTCTAACAGCAGCATAGTAACAAAGGGAGCTAGTGCTTCAAGATGCCAACAGAGAATCAAAGGACAAACTGCTAAGTTCTAGACAAGCCACCACTAGTGAAAACTGCTATGGTAGGCGTTGCTGGGTTTCAATGCCTAGCATTTCTGCCTGGTATCTCCAGGCTCATCTTCCTCTGAGTGAGAAAATGCCCAATATCCCCTGTACTACACATTTCTGTCTTTGCTTCTGCCTACTCTAACAACATGTTTGCTGAAGATCTCTGTGTTTGTTTCCATTTCACAATGAGAATTATTAAAAAACACAATCCAACAAACAATAATGTTCAAAATCTTGGCTTATTAAAATTGTCTTATGTATAGTTATGTATGTATGTAGGCTGCCCACAAATGATTATGGTTTGCTTTTTACAACATATACTTAGTACAAAATTGACTTATAAGCAAATGCTTGTGTAAATTAAAGTTGTTAACTTGGGTCAACTTTTCTTTGTTCAGAGTGAAACTAAAATTAAAGGGGGCATCAAAAATAAAGTAATGATAAAAGCAAAACTATATTTCTACATTTAATTAATATGACCAGATAGGTGTTAGGTCCAAAGTGCCCTCCACCTGTTGCAAATGGCAGTGTTGGTAAAACAGAAGGACTTTGGTCAAGTAAACAGAATGATTGGTATTGAATATACTAGTCCAAAGATGTGTACCCTTAATCCAGGAACCTTGGTTAACCTCCCCCCAAAAATCAACTACCTTGGGCAAGGGCACCTACTGCCCTGTCAATCAGGACAGCCTGTATCAGCTCAGATCCCCACAATACTGACCGTCATATAAAATCTGCTTGCTTTTCCACTGTTTTGCTCTTCTCTCTCTCCCCGATCCCGAGATGGCCTTACTGTCTTTCTACCCATCAACCACTCTAATTCAGGAGTCTCTTGGCAACATTACTTATAATAGATAAAATAAATAAATGGAAGAATGGATGAAGAAAGTATGGAATATATATATATTAGAGTACTACTCAGCAGTAAAAACAAGGACTTCTTGAAGTTTGCATACAAATGGATGGAAATAGAAAACACTATCTTGAGTGAGGTAAGCCAGACCCAAAAAGAGGAACATGGGATGTACTCACTCATATTTGGTTTCTAGCCATAAATAAAGGACATTGAGCCTATAATTCACAATCCCAGAGAAGCTAAATAAGAAGGTGAACCCAAAAAATAACATATAGGCATCCTCCTGAATATTAACCTTCATCAGGCGATGAAAGGAGACAGAGACAGAGACACACATTGGAGCACCGGACTGAAATCTCAAGGTCCAAATCAGGAGCAGAAGGAGAGAGAGCACGAGTAAGGAACTCAGGACCACGAGAGGTGCACCCACACACTGAGACAATGGGGATGTTCTATCGGGAACTCACCAAGGCCAGCTGGCCCAGGTCCAAAAATGCATGGGATAAAACCGGACTTGCTGAACATCCTGGACAAAGAGGACTACTGAGAACTGAAGAACAATGGCAATGGGTTTTTGATCCTATTGCACCTATTGGCTTTGTGGAAGCCTAGGTAGTTTGGATGCTCACCTTACTAGACCTGGATAGAGGTGGGTGGTCCTCAGACTTCCCACAGGGCAGGGAACCCTGATTGCTCTTTGGGCTAATGAGGAGGGGGACTTGATCGGGGGAGGGGGACTTGATCAGGGGGAGGAGGAGGGAAATGGGAGGCAGTGGCGGGGAGGAGGCAGAAATCTTTAATAAATAAATAAATTTAAAAAATAAAAATAAATAAATAAATAAATAAAGATGGTTAATGGCCCTAAATATTTCTTTGAGACAATTAACATGAGGTTTTAATTGTCAAATTCTAATATATGCTTTTAAAGACAAGACATACATAATCATACAGTTCTTGTCAAGATGTTATCTCCTTGATCGTCATCCCAATTCTAGTTTCTACAACAGCCTCCCTGTGAATTGAGTGTAGGAATTAGCTTTACGAGATGATTGCTTCTACTCCAGGATACATTTTCCTAATGGACAATTGCCCTCTCTATGTCTCTGCTTGGAAATGTGTTTTATATGTAAATTAATGCATTCCTTTTAAGTTTGCTTTTGTTTTTTTACTATTATGGCCTCTTTGAAAACTAAGAAATGAGGGTCTGGAGAGATGTCTCAGTGATTAAATGCACTGGCTGCTCTTCTAGAGGACCTGTGTTCAATTCCTAGCACCCACATGACAAGACACTGTGAATTGTAACTCCAGTTCCAGGGAATCTGACACCCTCAGACAGACATACATGTAGGCAAAACATCCAATGCATATAAAATAAACAAATCTTTTTTTAAAAAATTTATTTATTTATTTTATTTTTCTCCATTAACAGCTTCAACTGGGTGTGGGGCAACAGAACCAATCCCAGTACAACCATGGGTGTGGGGTTCCCCATAGTCTCCCCAGGGCGATGGTTCCTACAATGATCTCTAGGGAAAACAGCTCCCAACAGATCCCCTCCCCTCCCATACAAAGGCAGGCAGCTATCAAGTGGAGAGCACCAGTCAGAGTCAACCATGGTGTCAGAGCAAAGGAGAAGGGACTGAGACAAGGAGAGACCCTCCTCTCAGTGGTGAAGTAATCCCTCTCTCCTGGGAACAGAGGGTGCCCGATGACTATAGGTCGAGTGGGGACCAGGCCTTTATTTTTCCCTTACCCTTCCTAGGGTTCCCAGGGCCCTGCCTTAGGTTGGGGGATTATCCTGCCATAAGTCGCCTGTCCTTGGAGCTCCTCAAGTAAAAGGCATCTAGCAGGATTAAAGTAAGCAGATCACAGGGCACCCTGTCTTAGGCCATGTGGAGAGCACCCTCATACCTGAACCATGCCATGTTGAGCCGGTTTCTACAACCTCTGTATGGTGTGCTCTTCAGGCGAGGATCCACACTAACTCCCGTCATTGGGCCCCTGCGTCTATCATTAATGAAAAGACTCTGAGGAGCTCCTCAATAAACACGTTTAGTAATGTGGCCGGATACAAGATCAACTCCAAAAAATCAGTTGCCCTCCTTTACACAAAGGATATGGAAACAGAGAGGGAAATCAGAGAAGCATCACCTTTCACGATAGCCACAAACAGCATAAAATATCTTGGGGTAACGCTAACCAAGGAAGTGAAAGATTTATTTGACAAGAACTTTAAGGCATTGAAGAAAGAAATTGAAGAGGATACCAGAAAATGGAAGGACCTCCTTGCTCTTGGATTGGGAGGATCAACATAGTAAAAATGGCAATTCTACCAAAAGCAATTTATAGATTCAATGCAATTCCCATCAAAATCCCATCAAAATTCTTCACAGATCTTGAGAGGACAATAATCAACTTTATATGGAAAAACAAAAAACCCAGGATAGCCAAAACAATCTTATACAATAAAGGAACTTCTGGAGGCATTACCATCCCTGACTTCAAACTCTATTACAGAGCTACAGTAATGAAAACAGTGTGGTACTGGCATAAAAACAGAGAACTCGATCAATGGAATCGTACAGAAGACCCAGATTTTAACCCACAAACCTATAAACACCTCATTTTTGATAAAGGAGCTAAAAACATACATTGGAAGAAAGAAAGCATCTTCAACAAATGGTGCTGGCACAATTGGATTTCAACCTGTAGAAAAATGAAAATAGACCCATATCTATCACCATGCACAAAACTCAAGTCCAAATGGATCAAAGACCTCAATATCAATCTTTACACACTGAACCTTATAGAAGAGAAAGTGGGAAGTACCACAACAGTTGGGCACAGGAGATCGCTTCCTATGTTTAACCCCAGAAGCACAGACATTAAGGGAAACATTGAACAAATGGGACCTCCTGAAACTGAGAAGCTTCTGTAAAGCAAAGGATACTGTCACTAAGACAAAAAGGCAACCTACTGATTGGGAGAAGATCTTCACCAACCCAGCAACAGACAAGGGCCTGATCTCCAAAATATATAAAGAACTCAAGAAACTAAACTTTAAAACCTAAATAACCCAATTAAAAATTGGGGCACTGAGCTGAACAGAGAATTCTCAACAGAAGAATTCCAAATGGCCAAAAGACACTTAAGGTCATGCTCAACTTCCTTAGCGATCAGGGAAATGCAAATCAAAACAACATTGAGATATCATCTTACACCTGTCAGAATGGCTAAAATCAAAAACAGCAATGATAGTCTTTGCTGGAGAGGTTGTGGAGGAAGGGGTACCCTCATCCATTGTTGGTGGGAATACAATCTTGTGCAACCACTTTGGAAATCAGTGTGGCGGTTTCTCAGGAAAGTCGGGATCAACCTACCTCTGGACCCACAATACCACTCTTGGGAATATACCCAAGAGATACCCTATCACATGACAAAAGCATTTGTTCAACTATGTTCATAGCAGCATTGTTTGTTATAGCCAGAACCTGGAAACAACCTAGATGTCCCTCAGTGGAAGAATGGATGAAGAAAGTGTGGAATATTTACATACTAGAGTACTACTCAGCAGTAAAAAACAATGACTTCTCGAATTTTGCATGCAAATGGATGGAAATAGAAAACACTATCCTGAGTGAGGTATCCCAGACCCAAAAAGGAACATGGGATGTACTCACTCATAATTGGTTACTAGTCACAAATTGTGGTCATTGAGTCTATATTTTGTGATACTAAAGAAGCTAAATAAGAAGGTGAACCCAATGAGGGCTGCTGAGAAGCCAAGGTCAATGGCACAGGGTTTTGATCCTACTTCATGTTCTGCATCATATATTAATATATAAAATAAAAATTAGCAAAGGAGTTTTTCCAAGATCCTTATTTTAGCCAGGCCTGTTTATAAAACTAAACAGAATACAGGGCTTCTGTCCTAGCTCATGAATTAAACAACTGTCATCTTCATACCTTCAGCAATGCTGGCCTGAAAAAACATTACTGGGATTTGTTAAATGTAATACTCCTTCACAAACGATGAAGTGAATATGCTGTCCAGATAGTTTCATCAAAAGGAAAACATGGGGACTACGATGTGTCTATGTGACTGCAAAATGTCCTCATCCACAGAGTGAAGACTCCTCAGTACATTCCCTTCAGAGTCACCCATACTCCCAGTCACTCACACTCCCATCAGCACACTGTGCCCAATTTCTAAAAGTCAAGCCCAAAAAGCTCATTGATTCCCCAGTGTGAACTTTGATAAAATCGAACTTTGATTTGTCTTTGAGATCTTAGGAAGAAGGGGTAGAAATTGCTTAGATCCGCTTCTTCCCCAGGCAGAAAACCCTCACAACAGATAGTAAATTCACTGTCAATGCTATGGTGTCTCATGGTATTAAGCAAGAAAAAATGTTGTATGGATAAAAATGGAAATTATTTTAGTAAAGAAAGATTTGCATATAAAGACTAAAATGGATGGATGTTTCCAGAATGGAAAAAAATCTAGAAATCTTTTGAAAGTTATAAAAACCTAAGTAAGTTCTTTAAGGATGCAAAGGATAAGTCTAGGAGATGACATATATGGTATTCAAGTTTCTAAGGTCAAAGGTCAACAGTTACAAAGCTGGGCAAATGTATGTTGAATCAAGGTTTATTTAGAAGTATCTGGCTATTAGACACTATTCGGCAGTTAAAAGTACCAGTTTGGTGTAACCGCTCTTCTGGAGGTTCAGCGACCGTGCTGGGAGGCTATACTAATGTGGCTAGCGGAATTTTCGCCCTTGTCCTCCAATATCAATGAAGTCCCAGTGGACTGTGGGCCATCTCAAAATGTTCTGCAAATGTCGACAGCCATCTGTTTTCTTGTTCAGGTAGGTCATAGAGATCCCAGTCAGTGAATTCTAGCCAGCACACACCCCATGATGGAGAAGGTCAACACAGAGGAAAGATTTTCATTTCCTCAATGCTTCCAAGGGAAGTCACAGTCCAGGTCAAGCAAGGCCTTTGATTTATCCTACATACATGGACATCTGGCAAAGAAAGGCTCAAGGAGTCAGAGATTCCTCTCAAGCCCAAATGACCCCTGGGAATCATATCTTCAATCTGTCTTAACAATATAAAAACAATTTAATTTAATTCTGGCAAACTGCATGATCCTAAACACCCATAAAGAAAGCATAATCAAGAGAGCACCGGTGCAAGCAGGCCCAGGCGGGGCGGCAGAGCACCAACCGGCACAAGCAGGCCCAGGCAGGGTGGCAGAGCACCGGCACAGGCGGCGGCAGACAGCGGGGACCGGCGCACAACACCGAGAGCAGATCGCCCCACTACAATTAAAGCAAAGAGGTAGGCCTTTGGTTGGCGAGATCCCTAGCAAGGAAGGAGCCGGGTCCTGTTCCTGAAGACCCTTCTGAGGGGCGAGAGGGAACTTGGCCCCTGGCAGGAGCCAGGAAACAGAGCAACAGCATTTTGTAAGAGGAGGCCCTGGCCAACAGGGAAACCTGATCCGGTTTTAAAAGACCCATTAGATAGCTTTGATAGGAGGAGATGGGCAGGCGCCAAGGCAAGAATTCACCCAATAATCTGAAAAACAACATGAAAGGACCAGAACACAATGATCTTACAACAGATGGACTTGAACACCCTAATATGGAAGAAGTGGAAAAAATTGACTTTATGAAAGCAATAGAGTCCATTAAACAACATGTGAAAAATGCCCTTATAGAAATGGATGAGAAGTATAACCAAAAGTTTGAAGAAATGAGTAAATACGTACATGATACCCTGGGAAACCAATAAAAAACGATCAAACAGGTAATGGCAACAGTTCAAGAATTGAAAACTGAAAGGGAACCAAGGAAGAAACCACAAGCTGAGCACCAGCTGGATATGGAAAATCCAGGTCAACGAGCAGAGCATACAGAAACAAGCATAATCAATAGAATACAAGAAATAGAAGAAAGAATCTCAGATTCTGAGGACACCATAGAGAAAATAAACACACTGATCAAAGAAAACAGCAAAGCCAACAAATTCTCATCACAAAACATGCAGGAAATATGGGACACAATAAAAAGACCAAACATAAGAATAATAGGAATAGAAGAAGGAGAAGAGTCACAGCCAAAGGCCCAGAAAATATTTTTAACAAAATTATGGAAGAAAACTCTCCCAACATAAAGATATTCCTTTGAATATTCAAGAAGCATACAGAACACCAAACAGATTGGATCAAAGAAAAACATCCCCTTGCCATATAATAATCAAAACACAGAATATACAGGTTAAAAAAAGAATATTAAGAGCTACAAAGGAAAAAGGCCAAGTAACTTATAAAGGTAAACCGATCAGACTTACACCTGACTTCTCTATGGAAACCATGAAAGCCAGGAGGTCCTGGATAGAGGTACTGCAGAAGCTAAGAGACCATGGATGCAAACCCAAACTACTATACCCAGCCAAGCTATCGTTCACTATCAATGGAGAAAACAAGACATTCCAGGATAAGAACAAATTTAAGCAATACGTAGCCACAAATCCAGCCCTACAGAAGGTAATAGAAGGAAAATCACAACCCAAGGAATCCAACATGGCCAACACTGCCTACAAGAACTCAGGCATCTAGAGACCCTTCCCCAGCACAACTCAAAGAAGGGAGACACACAAACTCTACTACCAAAAACAAGAAGAATAACTGGAGTAAAAACCACTGGTCATTAACATCACTTAATATTAATGGTCTCAATTCACCTATAAAAAGGCACAGGCTAAGAGATTGGATACGAAAACAGGATCCAACATTCTGCTGTTTGCAAGAAACACATCTCAACCACAAAGACAGGCATCTACTCAGAGTAAATGGTTGGGAAAAGGTCTTTCAAGCAAATGGCCCTAAGAAAAACGCAGGTGTGGCCATATTAATTTCTAACAACTGACTTCAAACTAAAATCAATCAGAAGAGATCAAGATGGACACTTTATACTTGTAACAGGAACAAGTCATCAGGATGATGTATCAATCCTGAATATCTACGCCCCTAATACAAAAGCACCCACTTATCTAAAAGAAATATTACTAGAACTGAAGGCAGACATTAAACCACACACACACTAGTAGTAGGAGACTTCAATACACCTCTCTCTCCAATGGACAGGTCAATCAGACAGAAACCTAGTAGAGAATTAAGAGAATTATTGGAGGTAATGAAGCAATTGGACTTAAGAGACATCTATAGATCACTCCACCCAAATAGGAAAGAATATACCTTCTTCTCTGCAGCTCACGGAACCTTCTCAAAAATTGACCACATACTCGGAAACAAAGGAAACCTCCACATATACAAAAAAATATCATTGTCCACCTGTGTCTTATCAGATCACCATGGATTAAAGTTAGAAGGCAACAACAATCCTACCCCCAGAAAGCCGACAAACTCATGGAAACTGAACAGTCAACTACTGAACCACACCTGGGTCAAGGAAGAAATCAAGAAAGAAATTAAAGTCTTCCTTGAATTTAATGAAAATAAAGAGACAACATACTGAAACCTATGGGACACGATGAAAGCAGTGCTAAGAGGAAATTTCATAGCACTAAATGCACACTTAAAGAAAATGGAGAAAGCATACATCGGGGACTTAATGGCACACCTGAAAGCTTTAGAAAAAAAAGAAGCAGACGTGCCCAGGAGGAGTATTAGACTGGAAATAATCAAACTGAGGGTGGAAATTAACAAAGTAGAAACACAGAAAACAGTCCAAAAAATCAATGAAACAAAAAGTTGGTTCTTGGAGAAAATCAACAAGATCAACAAACCCCTATCCAAACTAATTAAACAACAAAGAGAGAAACATGCAAATAAATAAGATCAGAAATGAAAATGGGGACATAACCACAGACACAGAGGAAATTCAGAGAATCATTAGATCTTACTACAAAAGCCTGTATGTCACAAAACTGGAAAATGCAAAGGAAATGGACTTTTTTTAGATAAGTACCATATACCAAAGCTAAACCAAGACCAGGTGAACGATCTAAATAGACCGGTTAGTCGTGAAGAACTAGAAGCTGTTATCAAAAATCTCCCCTCCAAAAAAAGCCCAGGAACAGATGGTTTCAATGCAGAATTCTACCAGAACTTCCAAGAAGAGCTAATACCTATACTCCTTAATGTATTTCACAATATAGAAACAGAAAAGTCATTGCAAACTTCCTTTTATGAAGCTACAGTTACGCTGATACCAAAACCACACAAAGACCCAACCAGGAAAGAGAATTACCGGCCTTTCTCACTCATGAATATTGACGCAAAAATTCTCAATAAAATACTGGCAAACCGAATTCAAGAACACATTAGAAAAATTATCCATTATGATCAAGTAGGCTTCAATCCAGAGATGCAGGCCTGGTTCAAGCTACGTAAATCTATCAACATAATCCACCATATAAAAAAACTGAAAGAAAAAACCATATGTTCATTTCATTAGATGCTGAAAAAGCATTCGACAAAATTCAACACCCCTTTATGATAAAGGTATTGAAGAGACTAGGGATACAAGGGTCATACCTAAATATAATAAAAGCAAGCTGACAGCTAACATTAAATTAAACAGAGAAAAACTCAAAGCCATCCGACTAGAATCAGGAACAAGACAAGGATGTCCACTCTCCATACCTCTCCAATATAGTGCTTGAAATTCTAGCAATAGCAATAAGACAACATAAGGGGATCAGGGGGATTCATTTTGGAAAGGAAGAAGTTAAGCTTTTGTTATTTTCAGATGATATGATAGTATACATAAGCGACCCCAAAAACTCTACCAAAGAACTCCTACAGCTGATAAACACCGTTAGTAATGTGACAGGATACAAGATCAACTCCAAAAAATCAGTTGCCTTCCTATAAACTAAGGACAAAGAAACAGAGAGGGAAATCAGAGAAGCATCACTTTTCACAATAGCCACAAAGAGCATAAAATATCTTGGGGTAACCCTGACCAAGGAAGTGAAAAATCTGTTTGACAAGGACTTTAAGTCTTTGAAGAAAGAAATAGAAGAGGACACCAGAAAATGGAAGGATCTCCCTTGCTCTTGGATTGGGAGGATCAACATAGTAAAAATGGCAAATCTACCAAAAGCAATCTACAGATTCAATGCAATCCCCATCAAAATCCCATCAAAATTCTTCACAGATCTGGAGAAGACAATAATCAACTTTATACGGAAAAACAAAAAACCCAGGATAGCCAAAACAATCTTATACAATAAAGGAACGTCTGGAGGCATTACCATCCCTGACTTCAAACTCTATTACAGAGCTACAGTATTGAAAACAGCTTGGTATTGGCATAAAAACAGAGAAGTTGACCAATGGAATCGAATAGAAGACCCTGACTTTAACCCACAAACCTATGAGCACCTGATTTTTGATAAAGGAGCTAAAAGTATACAATGGAAAAAAGAGAGCATCTTCAACAAATTGTGCGGCAAAACTGGATGTCAATCTGTAGAAGAATGAAAATAGATCCATATCTATCACCATGCACAAAACTCAAGTCCAAGTGGATTAAAGACCTCAATATCAGTCCGAACACACTGAACCTGATAGAAGAGAAAGTGGGAACTACTCTACAACATGTGGGCACAGGAGACAACTTTCTACATATAACCCCAGCAGCACAGACAGTAAGGGCCTCATTGAATAAATGGGACCTCCTGAGACTGAGAATCTTCTGTAAAGCAAAGGACACTGTCACTAAGATAGAAGGGCAACCCACTGACTTTGGAGAAAATCTTCATCAACCCCGCAACTGACAAAGGTCTGATCTCCAAAATATATAAAGAACTCAAGAAACTAGACCATAAAAGGCTAATCAACCCAATTATAAAATGGGGCACTGAGCTAAACAGAGATCTCTCAACAGAAGAAGTTCAAATGGCCAAAAGACACCTAAAGTCATGCTCAACTTCCTTAACCATCAGGGAAATGCAAATCAAGACAACTTTAAGATACCATCTTACACCTATCAGAATGGCTAAAATCAAAAACACCAATGATAGCCTTTGCTGGAGAGGTTGTGGAGAAAGGGGTACACTCATCCATTGCTGGTGGGAATGAAAACCTGTGCAACCACTCTGGAAAGCAGTGTGGAGGTTTCTCAGAAAATTCGGGATCAACCTACCCATGGACCCAGCAATACCACTCTTGGGAATATACCCAAGAGAGGCCTTATCATACAACAAAAGTATATGCTCTACTATGTTCATAGCAGCATTGTTTGTAATAGCCAGAACCTAGAAACAACCTAGATGCCCTTCAATTGAAGAATGGATGAAGAAAGTATGGAATATATACATATTAGAGTACTACCCAGCAGTAAAAAACAAGGACTTCTTGAAGTTTGCAGGCAAATGGATGGAAATTGAAAACACTATCCTGAGTGAGGTAAGCCAGACCCAAAAAGAGGAACATGGGATGTACTCACTCATATTTGGTTTCTAGCCATAAAGAAAGGACATTGAGCCTATAATTCAGGTTCTTAGAGAAGCTAAATAAGAAGGAGAACCCAAAGAATAACATATAGGCATCCTCCTGAATATTAACCTTCATCAGGCAATGAAAGGAGACAGAGACAGAGACCCACATTGGAGCACTGGACTGAAATCTCAAGTTCCAAATCAGGAGCAGGAGAGAGAGCACGAGCAAGGAACTCAGGACCGCAAGGGGTGCACCCACACACTGAGACAATGGGGATGTTCTATTCGGGAACTCACCAAGGCCAGCTGGCTTGGGTCTGAAAAAGCCTGGGTTAAAACCTGTCTCGCTGAACATAGCGGACAATGAGGACTACTGAGACCTCAAGAACAATGGCAATGGGTTTTTGATCCTACTGCACCTATTGGCTTTGTGGGAGCCTAGGCAGTTTGGATGCTCACCTTACTAGACCTGGATAGAGGTGGGTGGTCCTCGGACTTCCCACAGGGCAGGGAACCCTGATTGCTCTTTGGGCTAATGAGGAGGGGGACTTGATCGGGGGAGGGAGACTTGATCAGGGGGAGGGGGATGGAAATGGGAGGCAGTGGCGTGCAGGAGGCAGAAATCTTTAATAAATAAATAAATTTAAAAAGGAAAAATAAATAAATAAAGATGGTTAATGGCCCTAAATATTTCTTTGAGACAATTAACATGAGGTTTTAATTGTCAAATTCTAATATATGCTTTTAAAGACAAGACATACATAATCATACAGTTCTTGTCAAGATGTTATCTCCTTGATCGTCATCCCAATTCTAGTTTCTACAACATCCTCCCTGTGAATTGAGTGTAGGAATTAGCTTTACGAGATGATTGCTTCTACTCCAGGATACATTTTCCTAATAGACAATTGCCCTCTCTATGTCTCTGCTTGGAAATGTGTTTTATATGTAAATTAATGCATTCATTTTAAGTTTGCTTTTGTTTTTTTACTATTATGGCCTCTTTGAAAACTAAGAAATGAGGGTCTGGAGAGATGTCTCAGTGATTAAGAGCACTGGCTGCTCTTCTAGAGGACCTAAGTTCAATTCCTAGCACCCACATGACAAGTCACTGTGGACTGTAACTCCAGTTCCAGGGAATCTGACACCCTCAGACAGACATAAATGTAGGCAAAAACTCCAATGCATATAAAAGAAACAAATCATATATATATATATATATATATATATATATATATATGTTATTTTATCATATATTAATATATAAAATAAAAATTAGCAAAGGAGTATTTCCAAGATCCTTATTTTAGCCAGGCCTGTTTTTAGAACTAAACAGAATACAGGGCTTCTGTCCTAGCTCATGAATTAAACAACTGTCATCTTCATACCTTCAGCAATGCTGGCCTAAAAAGACATTACTGGGATTTGTTAAATGTTAATAGTCCTTCACAAACGATGAAGTGAATATGCTGTCCAGATAGTTTCATCAAAAGGAAAACATGGGGACTACGATGTGTCTATGTGACTGCAAAATGTCCTCATCCACAGAGTGAAGACTCCTCAGTACATTCCCTTCAGAGTCACCCATACTCCCAGTCACTCACACTCCCATCAGCACACTGTGCCCACTTTCTATAAGTCAAGCCCAAAAAGCTCATTGATTCCCCAGCGTGAACTTTGATAAAATCGAACTTTGATTTGTCTTTGAGATCTTAGGAAGAAGGGGTAGAAATTGCTTAGATCCGCTTCTTCCCCAGGCAGAAAATCCTCACAACAGATAGTAAATTCACTGTCGATGCTATGGTGTCTCATGGTATTAAGCAATAAAAAATGTTGTACGGATAAAAATGGAAATTATTTTAGTAAAGAAAGATTTGCATATAAAGATTAAAATGGATGGATGTTTCAGAATGGAAAAAAAAATCTAGAAATCTTTTGAAAGTTATAAAAACCTAAGTAAGTTCTTTAAGGATGCAAAGGATAAGTCTAGGAGATGACATATATGGTATTCAAGTTTCTAAGGTCAAAGTTCAACAGTTACAAAGCTGGGCAAATGTATGTTGAATCAAGGTTTATTTAGAAGTATCTGGCTATTAGACACTATTCGGCAGTTAAAAGTACCAGTTTGGTGTAACCGCTCTTCTGGAGGTTCAGCGACCGTGCTGGGAGGCTATACTAATGTGGCTAGTGGAATTTTTGCCCTTGTCCTCCAATATCAATGAAGTCCCAGTGGACTGTGGGCCATCTCAAAATGTTCTGCAAATGTCGACAGCCATCTGTTCTCTTGTTCAGGTAGGCCATGGAGATCCCACTCGGTGAATTCTATCCAGCACCGAGCCCATGAAGGAGAAGGTCAACACAGAGGAAAGATTTTCATTTCCTCAATGCTTCCAAGGGAAGTCACAATCCAGGTCAAGCAAGGCCTTTGACTTATCCTACATACATGGACATCTGGCAAAGAAAGGCTCAAGGAGTCAGAGATTCCTCTCAAGCCCAAATGACCCCTGGGAATCATATCTTCAATCTGTCTTAACAATATAAAAACAATTTAATTTAATTCTGGCAAACTGCATGATCCTAAACACCCATAAAGAAAGTATAATCAAGAGAGCACCGGCGCAAGCAGGCCCAGGCGGGGCGGCAGAGCACCAACCGGCACAAGCAGGCCCAGGCAGGGTGGCAGAGCACCGGCACAGGCGGCGGCAGACAGCGGGGACCGGCGCACAACACCGAGAGCAGATCGCCCCACTACAATTAAAGCAAAGAGGTAGGCCTTTGATTGGCGAGATCCCTAGCAAGGAAGGAGCAGGGTCCTGTTCCTGAAGACCCTTTGGAGGGGCGAGAGGGAACTTGGCCCCTGGCAGGAGCCAGGAAACAGAGCAACAGCATTTTGTAAGAGGAGGCCCTGGCCAACAGGGAAACCTGATCCGGTTTTAAAAGACCCATTAGATAGCTTTGATAGGAGGAGATGGGCAGGCGCCAAGGCAAGAATTCACCCAATAATCTGAAAAACAACATGAAAACACCAGAACACAATGATCTTACAACAGATGGACTTGAACACCCTAATACGGAAGAAGTGGAAAAAATTGACTTTATGAAAGCAATAGAGTCCATTAAACAACATGTGAAAAATGCCCTTATAGAAATGGATGAGAAGTATAACGAAAAGTTTGAATAAATGAGTAAATACGTACATGATACCCCGGGAAACCAATAAAAAACGATTAAACAGGTACATGATACCCTGGGAAACCAATAAAATATTATCAAACAGGTAATGACAACAGCTCAAGAATTGAAAACTGAAAGGGAAGCAAGGTAGAAACCACAAGCTGAGCACCAGCTGGATATGGAAAATCCAGGTCAACGAGCAGAGCATACAGAAACAAGCATAATCAATAGAATACAAGAAATAGAAGAAAGAATCTCAGATCCTGAGGACACCATAGAGAAAACAAACACACTGATCAAAGAAAACAGCAAAGCCAACAAATTCTCATCACAAAACATGCAGGAAATATGGGACACAATAAAAAGACCAAACATAAGAATAATAGGAATAGAAGAAGGAGAAGAGTCACAGCCAAAGGCCCAGAAAATATTTTTAACAAAATTATGGAAGAAAACTTTTCCAACATAAAGATATTCCTTTGAATATTCAAGAAGCATACAGAACACCAAACAGATTGGATCAATGAAAAACATCCCTTTGCCATATAATAATCAAAACACAGAATATACAGGTTAAAAAAGGATATTAAGAGCTACAAAGGAAAAAGGCCAAGTAACTTATAAAGGTAAACCGATCAGACTTACACCTGACTTCTCTATGGAAACCATGAAAGCCAGGAGGTCCTGGATAGAGGTACTGCAGAAGCTAAGAGACCATGGATGCAAACCCAAACTACTATACCCAGCCAAGCTATTGTTCACTATCAATGGAGAAAACAAGACATTCCAGGATAAGAACAAATTTAAGCAATACGTAGCCACAAATCCAGCCCTACAGAAGGTAATAGAAGGAAAATCACAACCCAAGGAATCCAACATGGCCAACACTGCCTACAAGAACTCAGACATCTAAAGACCCTTCACCAGCACAACTCAAAGAAGGGAGACACACAAACTCTACTACCAAAAACAAGAAGAATAACTGGAGTAAAAACCACTGGTCATTAAAATCACTTAATATTAATGGTCTCAATTCACCTATAAAAAGGCACAGGCTAAGAGATTGGATACGAAAACAGGATCCAACATTCTGCTGTTTGCAAGAAACACATCTCAACCACAAAGACAGGCATCTACTCAGAGTAAAGGGTTGGGAAAAGGTCTTTCAAGCAAATGGTCCTAAGAAAAAAGCAGGTGTGGCCATATTAATTTCTAACAAAACTGACTTCAAACTAAAATCAATCAGAAGAGATCAAGATGGACACTTTATACTTGTAACAGGAACAAGTCATCAGGATGATGTATCAATCCTGAATATCTACGCCCCTAATACAAAAGCACCCACTTATCTAAAAGAAATATTACTAGAACTGAAGGCAGACATTAAACCACACACACACTAGTAGTAGGAGACTTCAATACACCTCTCTCTCCAATGGACAGGTCAATCAGACAGAAACCTAATAGAGAATTAAGAGAATTATTGGAGGTAATGAAGCAATTGGACTTAACAGACATCTATAGATCACTCCACCCAAATAGGAAAGAATATACCTTCTTCTCTGCAGCTCACAAAAAAATATCAGTGTCCACCTGTGTCTTATCAGAAAATTCACTTAATGTCAATGGACTCAACTATGTTTCCTTTTAAGTTTAGCTTGAGTTTTTTTTTTTTTTTTTTTTTTTTTTCCCATTTATTTAAACAAGGTACATGTTCAAGGTCACAAAAGAGTGTGGATGACATCGTGGGTCCTGAGTAAGGGCCCAGATAGGCTGCCCAGCCCACAGAACACAGAGCCCAAACAAGGCCTCAGAGGGTCCATCTAAGGGAGAATCTAAGGCACTGTAATGTAGGACATGATTGGCCCACCCTCTCATGGACCCCTTGCCTGGAACCATTGCAAGAGCATACCATTAGTTTAAATTCCTTTGTTTTACTGAATATCTGCAAGCAGCTTTCCCTAATGAAAATGAAGACAAGAGTGGCCCTATTCTTAGAAGACACACTCTGTCACAAGACCAACCAGGTCCCTTTCTAAGGTCCCTGAGAATAGCAGCCTGGGAGC
This sequence comes from Microtus agrestis, assembly GCA_902806775.1. Taxonomy (NCBI): domain Eukaryota; kingdom Metazoa; phylum Chordata; class Mammalia; order Rodentia; family Cricetidae; genus Microtus; species Microtus agrestis. The sequence goes on along the minus strand of CADCXT010004048.1, from coordinate 70,819 downwards.
AACTAAGACTTTCAAAGGCTGACAAGGCACAAAGTGGATGAATGAAAAGATAACAATACATGGAAAAAACTTTGGCTTATAAAACTCCAACCCAAGGCAGGGACAACAGTGTCAACCAACATGCAGAAGCAGGTATGAGTGCAGCAGAGATGATCTCAGAAGTCGTCAGCATCCCCCACACTGCCCAAATCCCAAGCCCAGCTCTCCCTCCACCCCCGGCACCCCAATAACACACAGACACGTGCACACACATGACCTACAGAGATTGGCAATCAAGGCCTGACATCAGGAAAGAATGCTTGGCACTCTGCTCTACTTCACAATGAGTCCTGACCAGACAGTTAAAAGGAATGCTGGCCTAAGCTTGACTGAAGTGTCTCAGTGGAGAAGTTAGGCCGCGCTCAAGACAGCCAGGTCTGGAAAGTCTTTCACTTCTCCGACTTTGCTGAACGGCTGCCCACCCTGTTTGAAAGTCAGCTTATACTGCAACCAGATGGGTTCTTTGTGAGGGTTGTCAAGCAGCAGCATCTGAGATATCACAGCTGGAGGCATCAAGGGACTGAACGCAGGGAGCCTGGAACTGGATGCCGGCTGCAGCTTCACTCGCATTGACTTTGGGACAGCCACCTGAAACATGATGTCCCAGACAGGCTGGGTGGCAGTGCTCATCATGGTCAACAGCAGCACCCGCACATCTGGATGGCCAGGGGCTCCAGTCTGGGAGAAGTGCAGCAGGATTCTGAAGCCGTTGCGGTCATACACGATGATGGGCGGCAGGCGGCTGGGTTTCACAGACTCCAAAGGGACAAACACATGAGCCAGAGGTGTATTCTGTGAGGCTGGGGAAGAAGCCAATGGTCCAGCCTTTCAGGACCAACCCGGAGAGGCCTTGGTACCTGGTGGCACTTCCTTGGGGATGCTCTTTTGTGGAACATAATTCAGTGGTCCTGGAGATGGCTGTGGTGAGAAGAGATCCATCAAATTCCTCTCCGCAGAAAGGCTCTCGATGGCACCCCCCTAGGAGCGTGATAGCAGCAGGCTGCTTCTTGTCTTTACAGCAACTTGGAATGACAACCTTGGTCCTAGTGGGAATATCGCTGAACCCTAAGGCTGCCAGGTCCTGATGAAGCAGAGATGGCGCCTCTAGGTCAATGAGGGGGCAGTTCTTTCAGCAGGGTTCTTGATTGGGAAAGACTCTGGGGACAGAAACTTCTCCCACGGCAGCTTTCCCGGCATTGACTTCGTCCCTCTACCACCTGTTTGTACAGCAGAACCCCTTGAGTGAGAAGGTCGTTTGCTTGAAGAATCTCCGCCAGCGCATCGTCATCATCGGTGGTGTCACTTGGTAGCCGGAACAGGGTCGGCCGCAGCTTCTCACATCTTTCATACACAACCTGCAGGGCCTCCTGGTCAGGCAGGGCCTGGCCTGGCCTGTGGTACATGCTCAGCATCTCCCGCAGCACCTTCACGTGGATCCGCACTTCCTCCACCGCGCTGACTAGCTTGGAAACCTTCTCAGTTTTTTCTTGTTCCTCCTTGACCAAATTCTTGATCAGCTGGTTTGCAGCCTGAAGATCCTCAGGGTGGTTGCTCTTGAGAAGTCTTGTCAGAAGCTTTGACTTTTCCTCATCGGCATCAAAGATGGAGCTCTTTGGCCAGGGAGAAGGTGGGGGTAAGATTTTATCCATTGGTAGTTTAGGATCTTGCTTTATTATTCCTTGCTTCTTCAGCATCTGATAGGCATCTCGGATCTTAATGTCTTCTGGAAACCAGACGTCCAGCTGAAGAGGATTTCAATAGCTCTTCCTTTACCTTCTCTGTGGCCCAGGCCCCTAGGTACTTTGGGGACAATACTTTGATCAACTCATTCAGGAAGCGGAACTTGGCCACCTCGTTGTGGAACTTCTCCCTGCAGTGGTTCATGCACATCTCCAGAACCGTCAGGGCATAAAGGGCTTCCTTCTCTTGTGGAGATTGGATCTTATGGGCCAGCAGCCAGGGCGCATGTGTCGGCCCATTGGGGTCGGTGTTCACCTGCTCACAGAAATTCTGGATAGCTGACCAATCCTGCTCCACCGCGCTTGGGTCTGTGGCTTTGTTGAGCCACAGCTCCAGCGCCGCCGCAGGCCCCGGGGCACCCTCCGCCGACTCGGTCCCCGCTGGGACTCCAGAACCCGCCGCCACTGCCGTCGTCGCTGCCATCTGCCCAGCTCAGTGCTGCAGGCACAGACACGGCTGCCCAAAACCTGCAGCTGTAGCCGCCGCCGCCGCCTCGCCTTCTCTCCTGCTGCCGACGCCCATTTCTACTTTCTTAATGTAGATAGTCATTATCCCAGCACCACTTGAAAAATTTTTAAAATTTTTTTTATTTATTTTTTATTTATTTTTGTGCTTTGTCAAAAATCGATTGTCTTCTTTTAGGGAAACTGCATAGGAATGGACTAGGCCCTCTGAATGTGAGTGACAGTTATGTGGTTTGGGCAGTTTATGGGGCCATTGGCCTTGGAACCAATATTTATCCCTAGTGTGTGAACATGCGTTTTGGAACCCATTACCTATGTTCAGCCTAGATACAGGGGGAAGGGACCTGGTTCTGCCTCAAGTGACATGATAGACTTTGTTGACCCCCATGAAAGGCCTCACCCTCTCTGAGGAATGGATGGGGTTGTGGTAGGGGAAGATGAGAAGAATTGAGGAAGGGGTCAGAGAGGCAGCTGGGATTGGAATGTAAAATGTAAAAATATTGTTTTAAAAAATAAATAAAAAGAATCGATGGTCTCTAACTGCATGGATTTGCTTCGGGATCCTCCCATTTTATTCCATGGGTCTAGCATCTAATGTAATATCAGTGTCATAGACTCTGGTGAGTTTTAAAATCAGGCTTTGCCGTGTCTCTAACATTCTTGTTTCCACCCAATGCTACTTTGTCCATTCAGCGTCTCTTCTGTTTCTGTATGAATTTCAGAATTTCTCTCTGTAGATTCATGAATAATGTCATATGGATGTTTTGAGAGAATATGCTGAATCTCCGCTGTTCTTTCTGTATTGGGTGGCCATGAAAACAATATAAATCCTTTCTACATGTGAGCATTGAAGGTCTTTGCAACTTCTGACATGTCCTTACATTCCCTTCTGGAGTGGTTTATGATTTTCTCTATTAACTCCACAACTGAGCTTGTTCCCAGGTTTCTCTCAGGGAATATGCTGATCTTTGTACATCAGTCTGTGTCCAGAGAATTTAGAAAACTTCAGGAACTTTGGGTTGGTCTCCTTTCACTGTTGTTCCCCTTCCCACCAACAGCGTCTTTCTGAGCATCCCTTGGGTGGTCTCCTGGTGTTCTGGGTCAGAGTTTTAGTACTTTGTGCCCCTGGAGATGAGCGCATATACAGAGAGAGAATAGCTCTCCCTAGGGTCTCATCCATGTGCACAGGACTCTGTCACTCAGCCTTCAGACCAGGTTGACTCCAGGGAGACTGACCCCCTATCTATAACAGAAACCAAAAAAAAAAATCCACAGAGACAGTTGACTGGAGCTCATGGGCACTCTTGGAGGTCTCTAGACTCACAGCTTGGGGAGTCAACAAGGGAGCTAACTAGGCCCTCTGCATGTGGATGACACTTGTGTAATTCGGTTTGTTTGAGAGCTCCTGGCAGTAGGTCCAGGGTCTATCCCTGGTGCAGGAGGTGACTTTTTGGAGTCCCTTCCCTGTAGTGGGATGGATGCCTTGCCCAGCCTTGATGCAGAAGGGAGGGGCTTGCTCCTGCCTCAGCTTCATGTGTCAGGTTTGGTTGACTCCCCACAGGAGGTCTTACCCTTTAGGAGGATTGGATGGGAGTTGGTTGAGGGAGATGTGGAGGGCAGTGGGAAGAGGGGAGAGGGGGGAAACTGTGGCTGGGATGTAAAATGAATTAAAAAATCTAAAAGAAAAAAAGAAAACAAAAAGCCTAAGAGGTATAAGCATAACACAAACTCCAACTAAAGAGCTGAATGTCAGCAGCAGTCTTTCTCTGAATCCATGGAGCTGACTACACTGATGATGTCCCTTGTTACCTAACTAGTGGTCACAGTGACAGACAAGGTGGATGGGCACACTCTAGTTTTACTATTATAAATGACTATCACTGATTCAATTCCTATACTGAATGAATTATTTTTTGATATGCCCTTTTGTGAACAAGACATTAATTTTTACATTATGATTTTATTTGTTTATACCAGGATTTTGGTTATAGAAACTGCAACACATTTTCCATGCCAACCTCTAATTTATTGTAATTAATATACCCCTTCCATTTATGGAAATTGTATTAAAGCTCCTTATTAAAGTCATGTGTTACAATAAAAAGACTCAATGCATTAGCAGAACACTAGTAGTCCAGATGGTGTGTTCACTGGGATCAGCCTTGCAATAGAAACAGAGGGAGATGCCACAACAATAAGGGATCTTCAATACACACATTTACAATAATGGACAGATCGTTCAGGAAGAAAACTCCTAAACAACAGTGGACTTGCTAACATATTGGGACAATGAGATTAAGAAGCTGTGTAAAACAAGATGTACAATCAACAGATAACAAAACAACTCCCATACCTAAGACTCAGGGAGCCTCAGGAAGGAGAGGGAGAAAAACCGTCAGAGTCTGGCCCAGGAAAAGTGTAAACTTATTTAAAGCAGTACGAGATTCTGGGTGTTTTCTGTTTGTTTGTTTGTTAAGTTGGTTTTTGGTAACCTGATAGGCTAGTTCTAGATTTTGAACTCCGTAAATAATGCCATGTTTTAGTGTTAACACATTGGAAATATCTAGGAGAGACTACTGGACAGTGAGCAGTAAGGAACTTGTCTACACTGTTCACAGCTTGTGACTTGTTTGTGACTGAGTTTAAAGGGGTTTTAATAAAGTTGTTGGTGGAACCTACCAACAGAAAGGTATTCATGCCTGGCTAGGTTTTGGTAGATGCTGGTAGTTGATCTGCAGTGAACTCAGCATCAAACAGCAATAAGAACTCATGCAGTTTGCTGGCAAAAATCCATTTGATGTTGGAGACAAGGAAATTGTGGTGGATGACCAGATTAAGATTTTAAAAATAAGCCATACATTTTTATCTGGAAGGAAAAATATTTCTAGGGCATCATAGGAATTATTAGTATTATTATTAAATTACATATAATATATAATAATTATATAATAATAGTTATTACTATATTATTATTAGTTCCTACCTATTACTTTTAAGAATGTAAAAATTCATTTTGGAAAGAGAATTCTCCATGGTGTCCTAATCACACAAGCCACAAGAGAGTTTCCCTGCATTCTGACACCTAGGCCCTCAGGGGCTCCTACAACTGCCTTCTCAGAGCCTGCTTGCTCCACCACTTGGGGTTAGACTTTGCCTTTATCCGTGATGCTGCTTCTGCAAGCACACAGAATGCAAATTGTTGGTTTGTGGAAGCCTTGACATGCATTTAAAGAGAAGCAGATGCTGTGTGCTAAGATCTAAATAACCATCAGCAGTCTATATGAAGGCCAGAGATGAAGCTATGAGGGTGAAGCCAGAGATGGGACAGAGAACCTAGGAGATGGTCAGAAAGGAAAGGAATATTTCACCAAAACAGAGCACAGCTACAGACAGTAAGCAGGGCTAGTTGAAACATGTGAAAAAGTGCTATGTGCATCACAACTGCCAGGCCCGTAGAGTAGATTCTGTCCTTCTGGTGCAATATGCCATGGGTGTAGTCATGAGTATAAAGGGCCTGATGTTTGCCCTGCTATCTTTCAGTCTTCTTTTATCCCCATTTGTTGAAATAGAGCGGCAGGGCTGCGTCCCCAACACCCCAGCGCTTGCGGCTAGCTTTATCAAATAATTACAGGACTGTATTCATTTAAGCACTGCTTGGCCCATTAGCTTCAACCTCTTAACCCATTTCTAATCATGAGAGTAAGCACCCCAAGATGCGCTTACCGGGAAGATTCTAGCCTACATCCATCTTGGATCGGAGTTTCATCCCTCTGCCTCAGAGAGCAGAGCTATCCCATCTGCCCGCTAGACAGGAGCATGGTGTCTCTCTCTGAGGCGTTTGGCTCTGAGTGGAGCTGCATGCTTTCTGACCTCTCTTCCTCTTCCTCTCAGCATTTTCTTCTGTTTACTCCACCCACCTATGTTCTAACCAATTGGGACCAAGCAGTTTATTTATTGCTTATCCAATGAAATCAACAGATTGATATGACACTCCCACATCACTTCCCCTTTTTCTGTTTAAACAAAAAGGAAATGCTTTAACTGTAACATAGCAAATACAATATTACCTAAGCAAATAAAAAGTGAGCAATTTTCAAACTCTAGAAATGACAGAGACATCTCGCTGCCTGTACAGTCACCCAAAGTTCCTCTGTACCGTTGGGGCATCCATCTTCGGCCTACAGGCCCATAGTTTCCAGCAGACATTTCCACAAAGCAGGAAATTTCAAAGGCAGTCACTATCTGCTAGTCCTGAAGAATGTCTTGCAGACTCTTTCATGAATCAGGAACCCTGAAAGATGATCTCACCTTTAGGCAAGTTCAGTAGTCCTCTCTCTGCGGGTTCTCTGTGTCCAGTTTATGCAATAGTCCAGGCAAGAGCAGTTTCTTGCCCAAATGGCTATCAAACTCCATAAGAATCCTCTTCGATGCCCATCTTCCTCTTGAAGTAAATTAGTGATGCCAGGAGCAGAGTGTCTCATTGTCATGAAAAACCCTAAGTTATCAAAACATTTAAAATGCCATATTCTCTAGCCTTTGAAAGATATGAAGAATGCCTATCAGAAATATATCCATGCACATCTAGAAAATCTAACATGACTACAAACTTGACTATTATAGATGATTATTAACAGCCTATATGCATTACATTTTTAAGTGAACTACACAATCACAATACCTTAATCAAGATCAGAAATACAGATACATATAACAAAATTGACCTTAAATCTCTAGCAATGCAAATTATTCATACCTATATCATATCCCCCTTTAAATGTAAAAGAACATTTATAAACCATATTTGGGAACATGGGCGCAGTTTTTTCTCTCTGAACTGCTTCCTGCTGAATGGGGGCGTCGTTAATTAGGTCTTTCATGGTATAACCTGTGTGCTAGTTTCATCTCAGTTGGCAGTTGAGCGAAGCAATTTTCTGAAGATGTTCACAGCAACCCTTCAGGAGGGCGTGGTCCATCATACCATATTCGGATAGAAGAAATGAACAGGGTCTCATCCTCTGTGAAAACAAAACAAGAAACTCCTTTCCAAAGTATCATGTCCTTAGATCCAAATTGCAAAGTCAAGGCATTTCCAAAATATCTATGTTGAATTAGTTCAGCAGCATTTATAAACAAATACCTTTTAGTAGCTTTTGCTCCTTCCTCAGCATTCAAACAATTCAAAGAGAGCATAATAGCATACAGTATCAAGATTCTCTGTGTATTTTCCATCTTTGTACACTTTATTTTAACCTCTATTTCATTTATTTTTACTTTTATTTTATATTCTCTGTATCTTTGTCCTGGAATAACTCTGTAGACCAGGCTGTCTTTGAACTCTCAGAGATCCGTCTGTTTCTGCCTCCCAGGCACTGGGATTAAAGGTGAGGTGTGTGTTACTACACCTTGAACTCACAGAGATCTGTTTGTCTCTGCCTTCTAGGCACTGGAATTAAAGGCGTGTTCTACCACACCTGAAGTCACAGAGGTCAATCTCCCTCTGCCTTCCAAGTGTTGGGATTAAAGGTGTATACTACCACACCCAACTACTCTTTTTCTTACTTTTTTTTTACTTTAAAAACTTTAACTTTTAGTCTGCGTATATTTTTAACACTGTAAATCATTTAAAAATTTTCTTTGTCTTTGAATCTCTCTTTACTGTATATCTCTCTTTTTCTGACCACACGAGCCTTTAAATTACAGAGCAATATGGGTAGGATTAAAGCCGTGGCTTTGCCAGCTAGATCCAGTCCATTCCTTAGCTTTCTGCCATTCCAACCTTGTGGCTGAAGTGTGGCCAGAGCCGCCTTCAGTGCCACAACTCTACGGTGTTTCAAGGTCCTTGACAACAAGGGAGCTTCCGCAGCCTGGGCTTGCAAACCGCATGACCCGCCCGCATAAAAGAGTCAGAGTTTGCCCTGGCAGGACAGCACAGAAAGCCGGCATTTTTAAATGGCGCAGCTTTTTTCCTGCTACGGCTGAAAACCGAAAAGCATGCATTCAGCTTTTCATCAACATCGTCTAAGTGTTTCGTGGCAGGACCTCTTAATGAGCTGCAGGGTTTGCAGCTGAAGCTGAGTCAGGAAGCCTCTCTTAGATGAGAGCTCTAGCAAGCAGAGCACACCCAAGAAACTGCTGCTACCAAGAAAACATGCTTCACTCCATTCTTTCCCAAGCTTTCTCAGGCTTTTTGTGGATTCAGTTAGCCTCACGTTGGGCAGCCATCTGTTGAACCTTGGGGTGCTTATACACATTATTAGAAATGGGCTAGTCCAGGTGCGAGAGTTAGCCTAGAAGAGTCATGATAGAAATGGACCAAGCAGTACTTAAATGAATACAGTATGTGTGTTGTTATTTCGGGCATAAGCTAGCCACGTGGAAGCGGCTGGGGTGTTAGGGACGCAGCCCCACCGCTGCTATTTCAACACCCATTACTGCCTTATGGGACCCAAATCTACCACCTTTGAATGGCAGTATATATTTTATTACACTGTGTCTTTCAGGTGTGTTCATTATTCTTAAATTGTGTGTAAATTGTTTTATAAGTGCTCTCTTGGGTGGGATCATTTCTCTGTTCTGTCATTCCTGCCCCCTCTGGGATGCGTGGGTCTTTGTGTGGACCCTGGACAAAGTGGCACCAGGGAAATCTCATGTCTCCCACAGTGCTCCTGTTTCCTTTAGACAGTAGGGCAGTCAATCATTTATCCACACCTTGTAGAGGTGACATCTTATGGTGCTGGATTTCCCTACTTCCCTCTCTAAAGGTCTGTAGATTCATCTTGAACCAAAGACTCTGGTTTCATTTCCAAGGGAATGGTTTTGTAATATTAAAATTTGAGAACATAAAATCAAATGTTTCTTCTTATTATGTTTGTACAGTATGCTACACAACTCTATGTCTTTTTCCATTGTGTTTATATAGCATCCCATATGTGTCTATGTCTTCAAAAATAGGATGCTTTTATTTGGAAACAACTTCTGTGGAATATCCCTTTATCTGGCTCTAGGCTCTCAGAACTGGCTGGGCCTCCTGATCACAGCTCAACATGCTTCCTCTGGGTTGACTTTTCTGCTGCCTCATTGGCCCTGAGCTCAGTCCAAAAGGCCACTTCCTTGACTTTCAGCCCATGAGCTGCCTGTGTTGGGACTCCAATCTGCAGGTAGCCTTCCTTCTGGTCATATTGTGGCCAATGGGGCAGCCCTTCCCCATTGGGGTTCCTGTGAACAGAATAAAAAGAGAAAGTCACAGAATCAGCTACGCTGTCCCCATGGTGCTCAGAGATGTGCAAGAATGCGCTAACTTATCTTTGCCAAGAAACCAATAACCTTCTACAGATGGACAGATCTCTAGCTCCTGGGACAGTTCTCTCTCTCTCTCTCTCTCTCTCTCTCTCTCTCTCTCTCTCTCTCTCTCCCCCCACCTCTCTCAAATCTTGTTATGATTTAAATCTTACATTTTCTGTAAATCCTCCTGTGTTACAGATTGATACTATATGGGAGCTAGTGGAATAGAAGGTGGGGAATAGTTGGAAAAACCAGATCACGAAGGCTTTGAACAGTGCTGGGGTTCCATTCTTCACATCACAGCTTCATGATGGCCAAGCATTTAACTGGGGCCTTCATTACATTGTGGCAGTAGCATGTCAGCATGCACAGCACCAGAGTGGTAGCTGAAAAGATACATCCTCATGCACAGACAGAGAGACTGCATCTGACTTTTGAAACGTCAAAGATTTTGTTGGAGGAGCAACATACTTCTTCCAACAAGACCACACCTCCAAATCCTTCTAATCTAAGCACATGGTGACGGAGCATTCCACTATATGAGCTTATGGGGGTACATTTTTCTACCCATATATTAATATAGGTATTAATTTATTAATTTATACCCAGAACCCAAGAGATGGCACAGAGTCTGCCGGCAGCAAGACCTTAGGAAGAGAATACATTTCCAAGCTTTTCAGAGCCCATGTCTGTCAACAGATTTCTGGATGTTTGAAACGGAGATTTAGGATTTAAATGCTTCTCTCTTAGATTCTGGACTTGCTTTGGTTGGAATTTTCCCGTTCCTCTATTGAGAATAGGAACATTTGGCTATTGTCCTTGCATCTTGGAAATTTGTTACTTTTTTTATTTGAGTTGTTTCTCATAGCAAAGGTTTACATGTGCCTGGGAAGTTTTTGAACTTGGATATCAAAGCAATGTTAAAAGTGTTAAGTTAGGAATTTGTGGAAATGAGTTTTTGTGATGGACATGAACTTCTGAGGATTGTGGGCAGGTTATAATTTAGAGCTTAATACTACACAGAAGCTCATGGATTGAAGCCTTTATCCTCACCTGATGGTGCCATTGGGACATGACAGAAAGGTAATAAAGAAGGACTTGCTGGAGGAGGATGATCATGGGTGACTTGCCTGAGGACAGTGTTAAGATCTTGGCCTTTTGCTCCCCTTCACAAGCATCAGGAGGTAAGGTGCTTTGCCCTACATATGATCCCCACACGGTGTTCTCTTCTGACACTAGAGCTCATAGGCACAAGGAACAAAGCTTGAAACCTCTCCTTCTGAGCCCAAGTTCACATTCTCACCTCATCTTGAAGTACCACAAATCATCCAACTGCACACCAGGTTAGCCCAGCTCTCACTGGACTGCTTTGGTCCAAGGGTTAGAAAGATGATCACTGAAACTCTAGAAAACTACTCCTTCCTCTTAGGTAGGACCCAGGGCACTACACCTTCAGGTCCGGCAATATTGCCCCCAGCCTCACCCATTCCGAGCAAAGTTGCCCCAGAATTTCATCACCATCCTGCTGAGATTGATCTCCTCTTCAGAGGCGCCATCTGTGCGGAAAAAAATATGAAATTAACCTACTTAACTTAAGGTGTAGTTAATGAGCTAAAAATTAACCTACATAACCTAAGATGTGGTTGATGAGCTGCGACAACATCACAATCTGAGCCCCATTAATAAATGTAATCTTGAGTATGAACACATCGGGCTGAATGTGTCTGATCGATCCTATGATCCTAATCCCTGAAGATACATGGGGTCAGGCCTGGTTAATATTTGAAGGGGAGAAATGCACTCTTGACCTTTATCACATATTCACTAAGCCAAAAATCTGCCTTTTAAGAAGATTTTTGTGAGTGTGCCTTCGATTTAAAGTTAAGAGGAATGTTTCAGATGCCCTACGCCTTTCACTCTCATACTGACCTGTCTGGCATCCATCTCCCTTGGAGTCTAATGGCAACAAGACTCAGTTTCCCCAGTTTTACCACCATAGTTGCTGCCCCTTAGGTCTGTTCTCAACCTCCTACATATACACTTTCTCATAGACTCTGAAAATAACCACAACTGGGAGATGCCCAGAGACACTGGTGTGCCATGAGGGACATACCATAGGTCACATGTTATATGCAATTGTTGAAAAGTAAGGTATTAAAGACCTTTGTGAAAGGTTCACTAAATATCATATCTTTAAGCGTATTTAAGTTTACGGTATATATTAGATAGCTAGATGGGTAGGAACATGATAAGCCTTATTCAAAGTTAGAAAAATTTTTAACTCTTCCCTTACTCATGTTCTAGTTCTTATGGGAGGCAAATCAAATACTGACATTCTTGTCCTAAAGGACCAGTGGGTGACTACGGTGGTCTGAATAAAAGTGGTCCCTAAAGGGAATAGCCCTACTAGGAAGTGTGGCCTTGTTTGAGGAGGTGTGTTGCTGTGGGGATGGGCTTTGAGGTCTCTGTTGTTCAAGTTGCCCTCAGTGTGACTGCCAGCTGACTTCCTGTTGCCTGTAAGACGTAGCACTCTCAGCTCCAGCACCACATCTGCCTGCACACCAGCCGCCATGCTCTGGGCCATGACGATAATGGACTGAACCTCTGAAACAGTAAGTGAGCCACCCCAATAAATTTTTTTCCTTATAAGAGTTTCTGTGGTGATGATGCCTCTCCACAGCAACTAAGACAGTGACCTTCTATTTCTCATATTGGTGTCACAGCAGGATTCTGAGAATGACTATGGCTGGGGACACATTAACACAATCCCATTGTGTGTATTAAAGAAGGAGAAAGGCTGGGGACTGTCCTATAGCTGAGCCCCATTACAGAGCATCAGAAACACCATTTTAAAAGGAGACACTTGCTCAAGGCCATCAAGCAAAAATCCAGACCCAGTTCTCAGATCACCAAGGCCACAACCAGCACACAGACTTTACCTTTTAAAAAGGGGGCTCCCAATACAGAGAAGAGATCATCACCATGGTCTCCTTCCATTGTCTTGGGTCTCATTTCTGATACAAAGCTTGGCCGATATTCAAACTCATACATGTAGGTAGGGGCTCCAGCATCTGGGGAGACATGTATTCATGCACAGTTCACATTTCCAGATATAATCCTGGATAGTGTCAAGGTCTTAGGCCGTGCAGTTATCTTCACTCTTTGGCTTCATAAGAAATAGCTTTAGGAAGTCCCAGTGATTTGTTTGGGTTTACACAGCTGGTTGATGTAGTCCTAGGATTTGAAGAAGATGCTTACTGAATGAACAGTGAATGGATCCACACATGCAGCGACTGAATGGGATGAGTGTCAGTCATGACGCATGTGTATTGATTCCTAGAAGATCTAGAACCTCATAGTTGAATCTTGCCTAGCTCTGGGCATTCAAAGAGTTTCTCAACTCTTCAGAGGCATAAGGAAATGAAGACACATAAATAAGATTCTATGCTGAGATGGAATGATTGTCTCTTGTGTTTCATGATACCTGCAACTTCATTGGTAGCCCAAGGGTAAGGTCTTTTTCTTTTTAAAGTTTTTTTTCAGACTATTTATTCTGATGACAGTTTCCCCTCCTCCAACCCTTTCCTGATGCTCACCACCAAACCAAATCCACAGCATCTCTTTAGAAAGCAAACATACAAGCAAACAATCAGACAAACAAACCCAAACAGAACAGGACAAATAAGCGAGCAGGAAAGAACAAGAACCAAAAGAAAAAGCACAAGAAATACATACAGACACAGAGACACTCCACACATACAGAAATTCTATATAAACACAAAATTGGAAGCAGCAAATATATCCAGACAAAATATTATGAGGGCAAAATATCTCCCCAAATACCATTGAGTTAGTTTTGTCTCTGTCATCTACAGCTGGGCTTGGGGACTGCTCTTAAGAGTTGATTCCATGCCTTTTTGAGACTGTTGGAGAAAACTGATTTTTCCTGTGTGGGTGTTTATGAATTAGAGACAGCTTCTTGGCTAGAGAAGCGTGACTGTGTCCACATCCTCTCTCAACACTGGAACCCCGTCTGCCACAGTCTCCGTGAGTTCACATGTGCATCAAGGCTGTTGTGTACAGAAGACCTTGTTTCCTTGGCATCCTCCATCCCTTCTGGTTCTTATGGTCTTTCTGCCTCCTCCGTAAGGATCAGTTTTCTCTGATCCTTGACATGAGGAATTTGATGGAGACATCCCATTTAGGGCTGCGTGTTCCAAGGGCTCTCACTCACTGCATATCGTCTGTTGTGCTCTCTTTATTTGCTCCCATGTACTGCAGGAGGGAGCGTCTCTGGTGATGGCTAGGGAAGGCGCCTATCTCTGAGTACAGCAGAATGTCATCAAGGGTCGTTTTATTGCTACGTTCCTTTAGCAGAACAGTAGTATTTGGTTTTCCCCTAGGCCCACGGCCTATAAGTGGAGGTAAAATCGAAGTGCCTGTGCAAGGCAAACTTGTGTTTCCTCCAAACTCTTCCCCCTCTTCACTGACTCCTTTCTTACAAACAAAGAAGACCTGTTCAAGGGTCAAGATGTCACTATTTTGCTTATAGGGTCAATGGAGGCACCAATCTTTGCTCCTCATGTGTGAGCCCATAAACCTCCAGTCTGGGAGATTCAAGACAATGGTTTAATATCAGAACAGATACCCACACATTAAATAAAGTAGGGAAATTCAAAATGCTAAAAAAGTATAAATTTACCTGAAAACATTCCTATTCTATTATAAGTCATATATTATATATGCACACACATATATATTCTTATAATTATAAATACATATACATATATACACCTTTATAATTTGTAATTTTTATCATCCATATACTTCATGCATGTATTTGAGGTAATTTTTTGTATATTACATTAAATACTATTTTATTTTATTTTTTGAGACAGGGTTTTTCTGTAGCTTCAGAGCCTGTCCTGGAGCTAGCACTTTTAGATCAGGCTGGCCTTGAACTCACAAAGATCCCCTGGCCTCTGCCTCCTGAGTGCCACCACTGCCCAGCTACATCTCATTACTTTGTGCCATGAGATGTCCATCACAAGAAGTGATGAGGACAACACATGTCATCACAACACAGGATAGGGAATATTTTAATTAACTCACAACTCTGTCACCATAGCTTTAGGCAATCCTGTGACTCTGCCACGCTCTTAGGAAACAGTTCTCCAAGGTCAAGTAGAACTTCCTGGAAAGATAGTAAACCTCACCTTTGTGAAGATATGGACACAGATTTATCCTACGTAGTACAAGACTTTAACAGAAAGTTATGCTAATGACTGTATCTTAGATTACTCCTCAAGCAGACTTAAAGTAAACTGCCATCCAATGATATGATTTTTCTACATAAGAGACATAAAATATGTATTCATTAAGGGTAGAGTCATGAAGTAACAATGTTATCAGAAGAGACAGGAAGCATGTAGGATCATATGGCCATAAACCCTTATATGTTATCAAAGTTACACTTTTACCAGCTTACTGTGTGCTATTAGAATTACACTAGGGGTCAGCGAGATGACTCACAGCTGGATTCCTGAGTCCAGTTCCTAGAACTTCTGTGGTGGAACAAGAGAACTGAGTCCCACTCTGACCTTCACATTGACATGGTGACGTGGGTACATGGCAAACACACAAGTAAAAATAGACATAAAATATCTTTAAAAGCAGAATGGTAGATGTAGGATTTATAGTAGACACAAAGCAGAAGTCTTCAGTAGAGCCATAGCCCCAAATTAGAAAAAAAAAACAAAGGCATACTCCTTCAGAACAGCAGAAAACCACAAAGAAGAGCACCTAAAGAAGAAGAAAAAAATTATACAACAACCATAATGGAACCACCAAAAGAGCAGTAGTGAGTCTTTAAGGACCAAAATTATCTTTAATGTGAATTCTGAACTAAAGGAGATGGATTGAATGGATGTTTGAACATGCCTTACCAGCAGGTTTACCATAAATAAAATGAAGACGGTTGGAAGAGAAAGAATGAAAATGGATGCAATTTGAAAGGAAAACTAAATAAGAGAAATTGAAGCAATGGTTGTATTAGAACACAAGGTCTGAGATAAAAGACAAATGAGCTGGACCTGGTGGCTCATACACATACTCACAGAACTCTGGGAGCTGAGACAGGAGAATTGCTGTGAATGTGAGACCAGTCAGAGATACACAGTCATTTCTAGCCCATTCTGAGCTACAGTGTGAGACCTTATCTCAGAATAAACAGATAAAGACATCATGTTGATGACAGCGTCAAATCACCCATAGAACCTAGCAATGGCAAATACCGACCCAACATCAGGGCTCCTAAGTATATACAAAAAATGAATAGTGGAGGCTATGAAGGGAAAGACAGGATGTGATGAATGGCACAGCAATAAGGGATCTGCAATACACACATTTACAATAATGGACAGATCATTCAGGAAGAAAACTCATAAGCAACATTGGACTTGCTAACATATCGGGACAATGAGACTAAGAAGAAATATACAGACTTGTGCAGCTAAGAGTTTGTCAACTTAACACAAACCATAGTCACTTCGGCTGGTGATCTTGAGCTGTATAAGAAAAGTAAACAAGCTACTGAAAGCAAGCAGTACCCCACTATGGTCTCTGCTTCAGTTTTTGCCTCCAGGTTTCTGCTTGCGTTTTTGCCCTGATTTCTTTGAATAATGAACTCAGGTGCTGGTGGTGCACGCCTTTAATCTCAGCACTTGTGAGGCAGAAACAGGTGGATCTCCACGAGTTTGAGGGCAGCCTGGTCTACACAGTGAGTTCCAGGACAGGCAGCAAAGCTATGGGGAAATCCTGTCTGTAAATACCCGCCCCCCAAAAAAACTATGATGTGGAAATGTAAAACGAAATCACCTCCCAAGGGCTTTTGGTCATGGTATTAGATACACAATGACAGAAGCAGACTATGACAAGACAATTGTATCCAATGCAGACAGAATGCAATTCATCCCAAACACCCACAGAACATCCTCCAGCATAGACTGCTTGTGTCGCACAAAAAAGGAACAACAAAAGTCACTAAATTTGAGAAGACTGAAATCGTACCAAGTACCTACTCTTACAACACTAAAAATA
Organism: Microtus agrestis; assembly: GCA_902806775.1. Classification (NCBI taxonomy): domain Eukaryota; kingdom Metazoa; phylum Chordata; class Mammalia; order Rodentia; family Cricetidae; genus Microtus; species Microtus agrestis. The sequence continues at coordinate 54,197 of CADCXT010004048.1, read as the reverse complement.
AATGTAAAAAAATCAACTACAGGAATAATTTTGAAAAATTCGAATTCAAGGAATAAGAAACATGCTCCTGAGCACAGCTATCCCAGAGAAGAAATTAAATCGACGATCCATTGGAACAGATGAGAATAAAGTACCTTTCCCTCTAAGGTTCCGGGAACACAGTATAAGAAGTGACAGAAAGAACTCAAGAGCCCGGATACGGGGAGAATGGCTGTGAAATCCTGTCTTCTGGGCATGACACAACCATTGTAATTGTGAACTCACAGTTCCACGGCAGCTGCACTTGCTTGCCCTAGGACTCCAGAGGATACCTGATCCTGGAAGGGAAGAGTTTCATGAGGCCTTTACTCCTCCCTGGTGGACCACTGACTACTGATGGATTCCTGACGAGAGGGAGCCATTACCATCTGATGTTTACCCTCAGGTGTGTCCACCAGGCTCCACTGGGTAGTTCCATACCCATGGTCACACAGGTGGCTCCCGTTATACTCAGTGGCTCACAAAGCAAAACAAAAAAGAAATGGATATAGCTGAGGGGGAGTGGCAGGAGGCAGAAGGAAATAAAGGTGGCAGAGAGATCAGAATCCATTATATACATGTATGGAGCAGACAATTTAACTAGGAAAACAGTGCAGCCTGCCAACACTTTCGTGTTAAAGTGAGGGCAACTATAAGGGAAGCTTATAGCAATAAACACCTGCATTAAGAGAGCAAAAGTTTCCAACAACCTAAGATTACATACCAAAGTTCTCAGAAAACTCAAAGAAGGAAAGAAATTGTAAAGGTAAAGTCAGAAGTTTAAGAATTTAAAAAATAAGAAAGGTGAACATCACTGAGGTTTTGTTTTTTTTTTTCAGAAAGAACGAAAGTAAAAATACCCTAAATTGATAAACCTACTAGCCACAAAAGAATTTTTATCAATTTAAATCTATTTAAAGACTCACAACCAGAAACAAAAGAAGAAATACTATAACAGAGACCACAGCAACAGAGCCTGTCATAAGAAATTACTATGAACAAGTATATGCACAAGAATAGGAGACCCGAGAAGGAACAGAGGCAGGTAAGGGGACCCAGTATTCCCTGGACGACTGGGCAAGTGACAAATAGTTAAATCTTTAAAATCGCTGCCCCTTCTGAGGGCACATTCTGTTTAGCTCCTTTGTACGCATTTTCTCTGAGGTTAAGTTTCAAATTGCAAAGATGGGGATTGGTGGGACGATTTTACCCATTCTTAGCAGTTGTGGACTTAATGCTCTCTTAATGCTCTGGCTTCCCTGACCTGAAGGAGTGTCAGTCAGCCAGATGGACTCCGGTGTGCCAGCAACAGACATCTGGAACACTCCACAATGATGGCAGTAGAAATGTAAAGCTAAATTTAATCCAGGTGGTACTACCACTGAATTCCGGAAACTAGTTAATAGGTTAAAGAAAATGACACACAAATAAAGACAAAGACATCTCCTGATCATGGAGTGAAAGGATCAATTTAAAAATATCTATTGTACTCACAGTGATCTATTGATTTAATTAAATATGTCCTCAAATCCCAATGCCATTTGTCCTTATAGAAGAAAAAATTACCTAAAAAATTTGTCAACAAGATGATTGTGAGAAATCAGAACAAAGCTGGAGCTATGACAAGACCTGACTTTAACTCTGTTCTGTATCCACAGTTACTAAACAATGTGTAGTTTGCGTGGTAGTTGCTTTACCCGTGTGCATACATTGAACAATGGGATATAGCAAAGACCCCAACACAGGCAGGTACTGGCTGCTGTTTTATAAAGGCATCAAGAATATAAAATAAGATAAAGCTGTCTCTTCACTCAATTTTGGTGAGAAAATCATATTTCTACATTCATGAAACCAAAATGGAGAGAAGACAAATGTAAGTTCAGAAACCCCAATCATAAGTAGATATCATGAAGGAAAACCAATAATTCTGACCACAGAAAACAGTTGCTTAGACAGAACACCAACACCATGAATTGTAAATCAAACAATTCTTCACAGAAAAAAACCAATAGCAGGATGCAGAGGCAACCATTGGAAGAGAAAGCTCTTTGTGATCCTACTATGTGACATGTGTCTATTAAATAGCACTACAATGCAGTGCCCTTTAACGTTAAGAAGGAAACTGTTCCTTGTACAGTGTGGGGTGAGTCAGTGAGCATCATGCCATGTTAAATAGCTGAACATAGAAAGATAAATTACATGTGTTGCTGCTCATTGGAGAATCTAGATTTACTAGTAAACATACTGAAGAAACTTGCGGTAAAGAGGTTGGAGGTCAATGAATGGGGAAGATGAAGAAAAAGAGGAATAAAAATATCAGTGAGGAGGGAAATCTTTGTCTTATTAGTTTCCCAACCCACAGCGTCATATATACGAACGATGAAATCATAAATTTAAAAATAGCTGAGAGAAAATTCCAAGTCTTCTCACTGTAGAAAATGTTAAGTATTTGAAGAAACGTGTGTGTTAATCAGCTGATATCTTTATTAGGCATGGCTTAATCAAGCAGAAAATGTGTGCACCATAGTTGGCAGGTGAAATTTATCAATTTGCAATTTAAGAAATGATAGAAATTTTCTCTCTTTCGAAATATGTCATTGTGTTCTAGTCTCCATTCTTTCTTCATCCCTGCAGTTTCTCACTGGTAACTGCAACTTCAGAAAGGAATGCTGGGAAATCATCTTAGCCTCGCAGAAGGAGAGAAGGAGCAGTTTGGGCAGATGTAATTGGTACCTTTGATAGTTGGTTCTAGGATCTTAGTTAAATTAAGAAACACTTAGAAAACTTGCAGATCACACTTTTGTGTTTGTGGAAGTGTTTCCGGAGACAATTAGGTCACTATGGCTAATGTTGTTATCTAGTGTTGCATCCAATCTCTAACACACTATTGGCTGGGAAGGCGTGGCCTTTTGGTAGGAGGAAGATCACTGGGGGCATACTCAATAATGACCCGGGACTGTGCCTGTAGCTGTTCCACACAGCTTCATACTCACATGCCCCCATGACGCGAGCTGATCCAACTCTCCCAACATCACAGGCTAAACATTCTGAGGCTCCGAACTTTAGTAAAGCCTCCTCCCATTGAATTTTGATATGTCATATTTTTTTTGTTATGTAGTGAAAAGTAACAATTACACGTTTGTTGAAATACGGAGCGGCCGGGCTCCTGCGTCCCCAGCACCCAGCCGCCCGCGTGGCTTACTTATGCCCCGAAATAATTACACGGAAACTGTATTCTTTTAAACACTGCCTGGTCCGTTATCTGTAGCCTCTTATGGGCTAGCTCTTACATATTAATCTAACCCATATTCACCACCCCCATAACTTCCTCTTCCCCCTCCCCAGCAACATTTTTATAAAAAAATTAAAATTAAATCCAATTCTAGTTAAGAAAGTCATTATCTGACTAAATATATCTCTATATATCTAAAATTAACTAACATACAAACTTACTATAATAACTTTATTTTTCTCTCTATTTTTTCTCTGTCAAGCCTCACGTACATTCATCCAACATTATGATTCATTTATTGGTCTGTCTGAATCTGTTTTATTTAATAATTTTTACTATCCAGGAGCATTTCTTAAAATGTTAAGCATTTCTTAAAAACTTAAGTTGCATCATGTAGGGGTAATACGGTACCACCTCTATTCTGTCCAGTCGAAAACCTTAAGTGCGCTGTTATCACAGTTATTACGGTAGTTAATGGCGGCCAGCAGAGTTCAGCACGGCAGAGCTGAGCTGCGCACAGTTCCAGGCACATAGCAAGTCCACATTGGAGCCGCACTCAGCAGTTTAATTCTGAGATTGAGCGTGCAGCACAGAAACTCTTTTTATCCAAGTTACAACCAAATCTGATACGCAGAGCACTGCGTAGTCTCTGTATCGCGGCAGGAATCCGCCATACTCTTCCGCCTGCCCAAGCCCGATTCCGCCATATGCCCAGGTGCAGGCGGGGAGCGCACTTTAAAATGATGCAGCGTTTAAGTCTCTCTACAGCATGCCACCAAACAAAAATCTGTGTTAAACTCCGTTTTTTCTTTGTTTAAAATTAAGCTCTCTCAGGTTTTTAAGTGGATTGGGCGCCATTCTGTTGAAATACGGAGCGGCCGGGCTCCTGCGTCCCCAGCACCCAGCCGCCCGCGTGGCTTACTTATGCCCCGAAATAATTACACGGAAACTGTATTCTTTTAAACACTGCCTGGCCCGTTATCTGTAGCCTCTTATGGGCTAGCTCTTACATATTAATCTAACCCATTTCTATTATTCTGTGTGGCCCACGAGCTGGCTTACCAGGGAAGATCTTAACCTGCGTCTGCCTGGCATGGGGACATAATGGCGAATCCTCACTCAGCTTCCTTCTCCCAGAATCCTGTTCTGTTTTCTCCACCCATCTAAGGGTGGACCTATCGAATGGGCCAGGCAGTTTCTTTATTGATAAGAAATCACTACCACATCACACGTTCTTACTAATTGCCTATTTCTGGGCAGCCTGATATGCACATGAAACATCAATAGGACTTGCCTGGGCCATTTTCTGGCCACTAGAAACAACTGTGCTCATGTTTGCGGCAAATAAAGGCAGCAAAAATCTAACAATCCCTGTGGGACATCTCTTACCCAATAAGAGAAGAATACATACAGCTCTTTAGCTGCGGAGAGAGAAAAGTCCCGAGAAAAACACTAAGCTGCATGTATCTAAGGTGGTCACATGCTAGGCAGCTCATTAGGTTGGCCACTCTCCTTTCTAAGTATCACCTCACCTCTCTACAGTGTTCTGTGGGACTATCTCCTAGACTAAACTGCTTGTGACCAACTTTCTCATAGGCTACTACTGGCAGAAGTAAAACTAAAGATTGCAGGACATAGGGAATCAGCGTTTAAGGCCTGATCCTCAGCATATTTCATATCTGACTCTTTCAAGAGGTGGGTGAGTTGGAGGCCTAGGTGGTGAGCCTGTATCCATCTCCCATGCCACACGTGAGACTGAGACTCACCTCTGTGGCCACGGGACACAATCACAGATGGGGCACAAAACATCACATCTCCCATTAAGTCCTGGAGAAGGTCTTTCTTTCTCAATGGGTTGTCTGTCCCTGATATATACTTCTCATTGACAGCTGGAATCAGACTCTCAGAGATGTTCTAAAGGGACCAGAAAGTGATCAGAAAAGCATTTCTGAGAAAGGGAATGAGAAAGACATGGCTCATGAGACTTGCTGGTCATAACCTTTTCTTTATCAGAGCTGAGACCATTCAGGAACGTACAGATAGTAGGGGCCCATGTTTCAGAAGGACAAAGCACTCAAAGTTGGTAAATATTGTGGTGCCCACCTGTCTGCTTTGCCTCCCAATAATTACCTACAGAAGTCTTGGGTCTCTAAGCCCTAGATAACTGGGTTTTGCTGAACATAGCCTCCATCTCTCGCCAGCTTTCCAAAGGAATCTTTTACTCACCAATATATCCTGAAAATACTGGAATTTTTAAACAACAAGCAACAAATGAGTTTTTTTTTGCATTATACTAAAGTATGCAGAGTAGAAAATGGGTGCTGAAACCCAGATATGAGTACTTTTAGCCACGGAGTTAGTGTGTGTTTGGACGCAAGCACCCCCACTTTTTTGCTTCTCAGCTGAGTCCCACAGTTCACTTACAAGGATCAGGTAAGACTGCCAAAGAAGGGAAGCGATCCTCTTCTCATCCAGTTTCTCTTCGGAAAGTGGAAAGCCTATCATCTGTTAAACACAATGATTAATATTTGTGAATCGTGTGGAATTAAAAGGAAGAAACAAAAAGGTCAAATATCCAAACCAATACAGTAGGAAGTTCCTTTACTAGGCCTTGTTAGGTGTGCAATTTCATGTTTGAAGAAATAACCTATGAAAAAAATCAAGATTATATCTAGAAATACACACAGTACAAGAAAATGCACATACCAAATATATTGCTTATATTAGATATTATAGATAGAAATCTATAGTATATATAGTCTATATAATACAAACTATATTACATAATATATTACACAATATTGCATTCAGAGAATGAGTGGTATTTAGGTTAGGACAGTGTTAGAAGTACAGGGAGGACACAAGCCCTGACCTACATCTCAGGTGTCTATGGAAGCCAGGGTCGAGTCAACCATATGGCTGAATTTCACTGGTGATTTGTGCACCTCTTTTGCAGGTGGACACGCAGAACTCGAACTACTGCTCCTTAGATGCCCCTTATCACTCCATCTGCACCACTGTCCTCTCCACGGACCCTCCCAGCCTGGGAATTTTAGATTCTGTAGGAAAGGACAGCGTCTAGGGAGAGGGTTTTCCAAGGCTGTAGTTCCCAGAGGGCAGTTGGGCCATGCTGGAGAATCTTCCCATGGAAGTATGACAGTGGTGACAGTTTCTCAGGTCTGGTTGGAGACTGTGACCGGAGAGAGCATGTAGGATCAAAGAGGTGGGTTGTGTGGAATGAGGCTCTATGTGTACCACTAAGAGTCCTATATGTTCTCACCATAGGCATGCTCCAGCCAAACTCTTTCTTGGTGATGCCCACCATATAGGGCACAGTGTTGAAGCTCTTCTCAGCCAGGATCTCTTCTGGTGCCTTTGGCAGCACCACCCCATCAATCACGGTGGGAAGCAAAAAGTAGCTCTAGGGAAGAGAACAATGCAACATCTGTGATTACATTTCCCCAGCCACCCCCAGACTCCACCCTCTGCCCATCTCAGCACTTAGCCAGCACACGGATTCATGTGGCTACGCCACAGGAAGTCGGGGTCCTAAATGGGTCAACATGTATGAGATGCTAAAAACAGAACTGTAGCAGGGGAGCTGGAAAGAATACTGGCAGGGAATGGGTATTGTGGGAATTATCTTGAGCAAAGTAAGATATATATGTATGTGTGTAACAGATCATATGCTATTTTACATATGTATATAAAATTGTACATAATTTGAAATTATAAATATATTATAATTAATAAGTTTTATACAGTTGCATGTGTGTGGTTTAAGTGGCCCCATTTGAACACTTTGACCCCAGTTGTTGACACTTTTGTGGGAGCTTTTAAAGGTGTGGACTTGCTGTAGGGAGGATGTCAACCACAGTACAGCTTACCAGTTCATCACTTCTAGTTTACACTGTCTACTTCATGCTTGAAGGTCAAAGTAAGAATGCTCAGCTTCAGGCTCCTGATGCCACACCTACTGGTTGTTCCTTCCAACCTGCCATGACCCGACACATTGCACCAGAATGTCTTATATGCTGTGGTCACGCAGTGGTCTCTGCACGGCCCCTGCCCCTTCTCTATAAGCTATTTTCACGTTGCAGTCAAAGGGATGTTCATAAACTCAACAGGTTTCACTGCTCCATTCAGACCCTTCTGTATACCCATCTCTCATCCTGAGTCACTGCCCTTGTCTTTCAATAGCTAACCCATCTTAAACTCTCCAGCTCTCCAGACTCAAGCCTGTTTCTGTCCTGACTGTTTCTACTTCAAACACACTGTCCTCCTGTAACAGGCCTCTTCAGCTATAGGAAAATATTGCTAGGTTTTAGTTAGCTGACTTCATTTCCCTCTAGCATGACTTGGCTCTTTTAGCCATGACTTAAATCTGCTGTTCACACAAACCACTCAGCAGGTCTCTCTCCTCTGCCACTGCCAGAAACACAACATGATTTACCAATTTATTTTCCTGATACTACTCCCCAGCAGAGGAGCAGTTCCTAAGAAAGTAGGAATCTTCTGTTTCATGCCCCAGCTCCTAAACCTTTCCTTCCACATAGTAAGAACAGGGATTCCACAGGGAGGGAACAGAAAGGATAAGACTGGAGATGCTGCATACCTGACATCACCAGGTCCTGGTCAGAGCTAGGAGGGAGAAGGACAGGGAGAGGAGAGGCCCCACTCATGTATTCTGGATGCTGGAGCAGGGCAGTATCCTCAGCACCGAGATCTCAGTCAGGCCCCTCTCTCATACATCTACCGTTTGTCATCCCTTGAGAACCTGGAGAACTGTACTCGTCGGTGAGGACTCCTGGACTCTTAGCGAGTCATCTCAGCCATTTGAAAAGTCTGGTTCATCCTTCCCTGACAGTGTCATTTTAGAAGCAGGAAATGTGCACTGGAGGGGGATAGGTGACTCTAGGGGACACAGTTGCTGAGGACAAGCACTGAATTGGGAATCAGCTACCCTGCTCCTGGTTGCCATAGCTGTATTACCCGAGCTAGTGACTTTCCCTCACTGGGTCTGAGCAGAAAACATATAAGGAACAGTAGAATTCTACAAAAAAGCGTCATTTCCCTGGGATTTAATTCATAAGATTCAACACTCACAAACAGAAAGCAAAGGTCCTTACCTCTCTGGGGTCTCCAACAAAATCAAGAGAACCAAACTTCTGTGGAGAAAACATCAGAGAAGGTGGGTGAGGAACTTCCCTTAGACAGAAGCAGATCCTTTGAGTTTCAGCCTAAAATATTAGGTTCTTTCTCCTGATTATTCCTTGGTGGGACCAGAATTAGAGGACCCTATGCTGTGTCCTCAGGGTCTGGGCATAAGGTGCAGCAGGATGGATCAGGGGCAGCAGCAGTGAAGAGACAGGGCGTGGGGCCCATGCAGGGTCTCCAGGGCATGGAGAGGATGTCTGGGGCCTCTAACTGTGATCTCTATTTTTTCATCTCTCACCATCATCTGCTCTCTCCAGCAGAACACCCTGTTGGCTCCCGTGGAGAGTATAGTTATTAAGTCAAGTTGGTGGTAGGGGTGCACAGTATCCAGAATCTACAGCCGGGATGGGCAACAGAACCGCATTTTCCCTCCACCACATTGTTGCCTTTTGCCTTCCTTCCTTTTTCTCCAGGAATGCAGACAACTGCATGTGACCAGGAGCACAGTGTCCAGCAGGTGTCCTGCCTGGATTAATGCAGTGATGGAACTTCCCAGTTGGTTTTTCTTCTCCTAACGTCTTCCCTCTCTACAGTCTGCTTCATGCAAGTCAGAGATCTTGGTAAAACTCTGCCTGGGAAGCTGAGTATACCCTTAACATTACTGCTGAATATTTTAGTATAGTTGCCTCCCACGCATGTAGAGTGTTAGTCTAGAATTCTAAGGTCTTTAACCTGCTAAGAAAGCAAACTAGTTTAGAGAGAAGACTCCCACACCCTTCTTCAATTCCAAATGGGAAGGACTGGAGATAGACACATTCCCAACAAAGTGTCTAGATCAAATAAGCATGGGAAGGACTGGAGATAGACACATTCCCAACAAAGTGTCTAGGTCTAGCCACATCCTAAGCTATTTGTTCCAGGATATTTTGATTATTTGAAAATTCTGTATAACACACTTCTTTTTCTGTTCAAGGTATCTTGAAGATTGTTCTCATCTGAGACGAGAAAACCCCAAATCCTGCACTCACACTGAAACACATTGCATCCTGGCCTTTTCTCGGCTGTGAACAGGAAATCATTCAGTGTATGTTCTCATGGTTTCCCTTTTAGCTCCCCTCTGTATGGATCATAAATGGACAGACACACAGACATCACGTGGATGTATAGGTGTAGCTGGTCAATACAAGTACTGTTTATTTATGTGAATTTATTAAAATGCAGATGAAAAGGAAGAGGTAGATATTTAACAAACTATTGTTTTGGAGGTCTGACAAACGTTATGTTGGTTGAGACTGACTGAATAATTCCTGGATAATGATTAATTAGACTGGAAAAGGATTAATTCAAAGTTTTAGATGCATCTCTACTAGACTGATGAAAAAAGTGATGAACAGGATTTGGTTATGAAGATGAATTGATACTTCAGAGATAAATTGGTAGAAAGTCTGATGGCAATCCTAGTACGTTAATTGAATATCTTTGAAATTTAGAAAACTAGCTACCAGTATGCTGTGTGTTTGTTTTCTACACCTACTGGCATAAATTGTGACATTTTCCTTAAATGTCTTCTGCCGTATGTCTCATCCCCAAAACTCAGGTTGATAGTTATATGTGGGAATAGGGAGCATTTTATGTCTTAAAAAACTGAAAATGGATGCCTTTCAAAGGAAGAATGGATGAAGAAAGTGTGGAATATATACACATTAGAATACTACTCAGCGGTAAAAAACAATGACTTTGCGAATTTTGCATGCAAATGGATGGAAATAGAAAACACTATCCTGAGTGAGGTAACACAGACCCAAAAAGATGAACATGGGATGTACTCACTCATAATTGGTTTCTAGAGATAAATAAAGAACCTTCATCTGACGAAGGATGGAGATAGAGACAGAGACCCACACTGGAGCACCGGACTGAGCTCCCAAGGTTCCAATGAGGAGCAGAAGGAGGGAGAATATGAGCAAAGAAGTCAGGACCACAAGGGGTGCACCCACCCACGGAGACAGTGGGGCCGATCCATTGGGAGCCCACCAAGGCCAGCTGGAATGTGACTGTAAAAGCATGGGACAAAACCGGACTCATTGAATTTGGCGGACAATGAGGGCTGCTGAGAAGGCAAGGTCAATGGCACCGGGTTTTGATCCTACTTCATGTTCTGGCTTTGTGGGAGCCTACCCAGCCTGGATGCTCACCTTCCTAGACCAGGTTTGAGGAGGGAGGACTTTGAACTTTCGACAGGGCAGGGAACCCTGACTGCTCTTCAGTCTGGATATGGAGGGGGAAGAGGGGGAAGGGGGGAGGAGTGGGAGGAGGGGGAAGTAAATGGGAGGCGGGGAGGAGGCAGAAATTTCTTTTTTTTCCAATAAAATAAAGGAGGATAGCTTACAAACTTTTGGTTGGATGTCCAATGGTTAAAGCTCTAGTTTTAATATTCTTATGGGAGACCTTGAGCTGCTAGGTAAAATTCTTACAAAAACAGTTTCCAATAGAGAGCTTAAAACAGCTGCCTAACAGGTACTCAAGCAGGTAAAGTATAAATCAACAGATAAAGTATACAATAATCAACAAATACAGTATATTAATTATAATTCAGCTATGGCAAGTGTGTATATTAGATGTAAAACTTATTATACAACAGCTTTATAAAACATGCTGCTTATGGTTAAATCTTCTCAGTTTTGCTAGTTAAGATATTAAACTCTTAATTTAAACCAGTAGCCTGTCTGATATAAAAGGACAGGATAGAATCTGGACAATGGTTTAACAAATTATTGACTATGATCAATGTTTCTTATACTAAACAGTAGATTCATTGATAATTTTAAGATTGATTCCTGGACAATTGCCTTTGCTAAATTCAAAGGCCAAAAACAATGGTCTTTTCCCAGATCACTGCTACTATTTATGCACCTGTATCTTGCTAATGTTATAGCAAAAAATCCCTTAAAGGATTTTATGCTAAATTTTACAAATGACTCTTCCAATGGAGGAACTGCATATATGGCTAACAATAATAAAAATTATGGAGCATAACAAGGCTCCTTCAAAGCAACTCATAAAAGTTGCCAGCAGATCCTGATGCAAATGGATCTGGCTTGATGACACCAAGCTTACCTTTGATAAGACAAGGTGAAAAAGCCCTTGCAACACATTATGAAAAAACCCGACCTGTATATATATTTGGGGTCGAGGATGTGTTTGTGCTTTTTTCACAGAAAGAAAATAAAATCTGGACGTGATGTCGAGGCTGCAGACACAGAGGAGTTCCAGACTTCCAGAGATGATTGAGGAGAGGTCCTTGGTCCGGTCTTCCCTGCCCCCAAGGAAAGAAGTGCCTGCTAACAAAACCAGCTACACCACTCTGCAGGGTGTCATCCTGCCTCCAGAGTCCAGGGAGACCCGGCGGACATAAGTGCCAGGATATGCTTCATGTAGCTGAATCCAGCTCTCCTCACCCAGGTTCCCCCACCTGTCCTGGAGCACAAATGCTAAACTGCTTCTGCAGCTTGAACTCTGGTCTGCTTTGGAGCTGAGTTGCAGACTAAACATCAGACTGCTTTAAACTTTGGGACACAGAACTCATTTTAATTAAAATATTAACCTCTCTTCACTTAAGAAGGGGAGAATTGGGGGTTCCTGTCACTGTTGCTCAGAGACTGGAACTGGTGGTATTTGATAACAACAATGTATGTCATTGTACTCCTACTGAAATTGATCTAATGATATCTGTAACTGCTTGTAGATGTTGGGAAAAGTTTGACACATGCTGTAAAGTGTTTGGGTTTAATGCATATGTTAAAAATTTTAGATTTTGATCCCTTTTAGACTGCCCTAATTTTTGGCAGGCAGCACACGTAACTTTATGTGGAGTAGGCACTTAGGAAGGAGGACATACCATAGGCCAGACTAAAAGATGAATACTGGGTTGGGAAAAAGCCCTTTCTTCTTGTCTGGAGATGGAGTTATTGGTGCCAAAATTATATCATTATATCTTTTGTTTGAGGAGTTCCTCACAGTCTTTTCATTAATGATAGACGCAGGGGCCCAATGACGGGAGTTAGTGTGGATCCTCGCCTGAATAGCACACCATACAGAGGTTGTAGAAACTGGCTCAACATGGCATGGTACAGGTATGAGGAAGCTCTCCGAATGGCCTAAGACAGGGTGCCCTGTGATCTGCTTACTTTAATCCTGCTAGATGCCTTTTATTTGAGGAGCTCCAAGGACGGGCGACTTATGGCAGGATAATCCCCCAACCTAAGGCAGGGCCCTGGGAACCCTAGGACGGGTAAGGGGGAAAGAAAAAAGGCCTGGTCCCCACTCGACCTAGGAGTCATCGGGCACCCATCTGTTCCCAAGAGAGGTGGATTGCTTCACCACTCGAGAGGAGGGTCTCTCCTTGTCTCAGTCCCTTCTCCTTTGCTCTGACACCATGGTTGACTCTGACTGGTGCTCTCCACGTGATAGCTGCCTGCCTTTGTATGGGAGAGGGGAGGGGATCTGTTGGGAGCCGATTCCCCCTAGAGATCATTGCAGGAACCATAGCCCTGGGGAGACTGCGGGGAACCCCACACCCATGGTTGTGCTGGATGGTTCTGTTGCCCCACACCCAGTTGAAGCTGTTAATGGAGAAAAATAAAATAAATAAAATAAAATGGGGGAAAAAACTGAAAATGATAATATTAAAATATCACTCAACTCAAATTCTCAATTTACAACTATTTCAGGCCTAACACTTTACACAGAAAGATCCTAAATCTAATTATTGCAGGGTTTTCTAAGTTTAAAATCCACACACAAACGAATGAGTACGGTGCTTTCTGTTTAACTGTAGCAAATTTTCAAGCTCTATCTACTACCATTGACAATCGCGGCTAAGAATAAGGATCACCAGGTAATAGGTATCTACTACCATTGACAATCGCGGCTAAGAATAAGGATCACCAGGTAATAGGTGTCTACTACCATTGACAATCGTGGCTAAGAATAAGGATCACCAGGTAATAGGTGCTTCCAAACTTCCCTTTCTGATATGTGGGAGACTTGAAGACCGCACTTAGTGCAAGTAGTCAGTTATTCTCTAGTGAAAATGTGCTCTTAGCTCAAGACATTCCCCATGGGCAGACTCATCATTTGACTATTGCCACCTTCCAGAACCCTGACTTCTCACTGGTTTTATTGAAAACTGCACCCCTCACAGAACACAGCTCCAGGCCCTTTGAGCCTGGGCTTCCTCACTGCCGAGCTCCTTACACAGTATGCCATTTCTCAAAATACTATGTTTTGATAAAGTGTGTGTGTGGGGGGTCTGTCCTGTAATTTCTCATCATGTTATTATTGGCTTTCTGATATTTGAAATATTTCATAACAAGAAGGAAATTAAAAATTTCTCAACTTAGATGGAAGGTTGACAGTTCTGAGAGACAGGAAACTGTTTAAGGAAATATGAAGCCAGAACATAGCTGAACACATGAAACCTTGGGTCAGGTATACAGAGTGGGGCTTCTAGGATGGACACACCCACCATTTGCTGAGCGACCTCCAAGAGCTCATCCTCTGTCTTCTGGCGCAGGCAGTGAACCATGACGGCTGAGGTGGTGGTTTTACAGCCAGCAACAGCAGCCACTTTCTGTAAGAGATTAGGGACCAAGAGTATATCCTTTCCCTTCCTCGATGCAGAGAGTAGATTGATTCTACCATTTCCTAATTTCTAAATCAACAGATGACTGATGACAGAATTCTAGACCAGCAAATCCAGAAACTGAGTCCCGGAGTGTAACTCCTGTTACTGAGTAGAACACTAACTGGGTCTTATTATACAAGCTTATGCCTCTGGTGCCTGATCAAATGGATCTAATTTCTCTCCCCAGAAACACAAGAAGAACTTAATGTTCTCAAAGTCAAGTGTGGCTACAGAAACTGTTTTCACTATCTGGTTTCAGATCCCACCTCTGACACACTGTTGTCTTAGATAAGTCATGCATTCTTTCCGTGTCTTTCTCTCTCTTCTCCCCTCACAAACAACGGTGATGCGCAGATGGTATGCACAGGAGATGATGGCGTCTTAGAGACACTGAAATGTGGGCAGAATGGCAGGAGGTTACACATGAACTGTAGTGTGCCCTTAAGTCAGTAGCCTTTACTGTATGCCCATTCTCCTTCAGGGACCCCTGGAGCACCTCAGCTGAATCCTACATCAAGAAAGACACTTGGGGTTCCTGGAGAGCAGAGGAAGGGACACAGGAGCAGTCCAAAGTGACACATACCTTTACTAGAGGTCTGGCATCTCTCCCATACAGGCAAGGATTAAGGGCCACACTGCTCTGGGAAATGGCCCTGTGGAAGAGGTTCATGGCCAGGGGAGACAACACCTGGAAGGAAGAGAGTTTATGCTCACAGGGGAAGTCAGTAACTCACTCATCTTTAGGACTCTGTTCACGTGCTCTTTTTTAAATTATTTTTCTTTGTTTATTTTGCATACCAACCACAGTTTTCCCTCCCTCCTCTCCTCCCCTCCCCTCTCCATTCCCATCTACCCCCGCCCCATCCACTCCTCCTGTCTCCATTATGAAAGGAGCAGGCCTCCCATGGGCTTCAACAAAGCATGGCACGTAAGGTTGATGAACACTTGATGCCCTTTCCCCCTGCACCAAAGAAAGGTGAGGTAATCCAGTATGGGGAACAGGTTCACAGAAGCCAGCTGAGCATCAGGAACAGGTTTGATCCCACTTTTAAGAGCCTTAAAAATAGACCAAGCTACACAACTGTCACACACATGCAGAGGGCCTAGGTCAATCCCATACTGGCTCCCTAACTCCTGATCCAGAGTCCATGAACTGCGATGCGCTCAGGTGAGCTGTCTCTGTGGGTTCCCCTGTCAGGTGCTCTTTTTTTAACCCAGCAATTCACCTGGATTATCTGGTGCTCTGTGGAGTTAGAAACACAAGAACAGAGATACTGAAACCTCCTGCTGACTTTCCAAAGATGGTCACAGAGCTTGGATCTCCTCCAAAGTTGGCAATGTTGTCCTGGACCCAGTGCAGTGCAGCTATCTGGTCCATGTGACCCCAGTTTCCTCAGCTGTGTTGATCCCCTGTGCTGTAAGACAATGGTGAGTTGGAACATGGCTGTGCTTTGAACTAGGGCTCTTAGTGTGATCCCTGAACTAAGGCTGGGCTCCACATTACCAAGAGGAACACTCTTCTGCCCACTCATCGCTACAATGATGGTCTTTGTGTTCCCTACAGTCAACCTCCAGATACTATGTACTCAGGGACCTCCCAACATGCACACAACCAGGGTCTAAATGCTAGGGCTCATCTGAACACAAACAGAAAATCTCTAGCTACAGTTGTCTCTTAATGAAGTACATAGACCAAGAGGAGAAATGAATCTAGAAAAAGCTAGTGGAAAAATAAATTTGGGTCTAAAGGAAATGGGGTGTTAGGATGGGACATAAAATACAATGGTAGCTTTGAATATAATGGAATATGATTGTAAAGTAAATCTGCATTTTTTTCAGTTGTGGAGAGGAAGAATTTTTTATTTATTTATTTATTTATTTTTTCCTATTAACAGCTTTAATTGGGTGTGGGGCAATAGAACTATTCTTAGCACAATTATGGGTGTGGGGTTCCCTGCAGACTCCCCAGGGTGATGGTTCCTGTAATGATTTTTAGGGGGAACGGCTCCCAACAGATCCCCCTTTCTCTTATATAAAGGCAGGTAGTTATTACGTGGAGAGCACAAGTCAGAGTCCACCATGGTGTCAGATCTAAAGGAGAAGGGACTGAGATAAGGAGAGACCCTCCTCTCGAGTGGTGAAGCAATTTACCTCTCCTGGGAACAGAGGGGTGCCTGATGATTCTTAGGTCGAGTGGGGACCAGGCCTTTTTACTTTCCCCCTTACCCTTCCTAGGGTTCCCAGGGCCCTGTCTTAGGTTGGGGGATTATCCTGCCATAAGTTGCCCGTCCTTGGAGCTCCTCAAATAAAAGGCATCTAGCAGGATTAAAGTAAACACATCACAGGGCACCCTGTCTTAGGCCATTCGGAGAGCGCCCTCATACCTGTACCATGCCATGTTGAGCCAGTTTCTACAACCTCTGTATGGTGTGCTATTCAGGCGAGGATCCACACTAACTCCCGTCATTGGGCCCCTGCATCTATCCTTAATGAAAAGACTGTGAGGAGCTCCTCAAACAAAAGATATAATGATATAATTTTGGCACCAATAACTCCACCTCCAGACAAGAAGAAAGGGCTTTTTCCCAACCCAGTATTCACCTTTTAGTCTGGCCTATGGTATGTCCTCCTTCCTAAGTGCCTACTCCACATAAAGTTACGTGTGCTGCCTGCCAAGAATTAGGGCAGTCTAAAAGGGATCAAAATCTAAAATTTTTAACATATGCATTAAACCCAAACACTTTACAGCATGTGTCAAACTTTTCCCAACATCTATAAGCAGTTACAGATATCATTAGATCAATTTCAGTAGGAGTACAATGACATACATTGTTGTTATCAAATACCACCAGTTCCAGTCTCTGAGCAACAGTGACAGGAACCCCCAATTTTCCCCCTTCTTAAGTGAAGAGAGGTTAATATTTTAATTAAAATGTGTTCTGTGTCCCAAAGTTTAAAGCAGTCTGATGTTTAGTCTGCATCTCAGCTCCAAAGCAGACCAGAGTTCAAGTTGCAAAAACAGTTTAGCAAAAGATTTCCAGTTTCTCTGGGGCTCCCTGCACACACCTCTACCATCGGGCACAGTCTCAGCATTCGGCACATACGGAACATCACAGTCCTGGGTCCCTTCACAGTATGTGTTTTGAAGCTTGCATTACTAAGACAGCAGTTTAGGCTGGTAAAATTGTAAAACAAATGCTTAATGCTAATATATAAAAAAGGATGCCCTTGAAATTTAATAAATCTGTTGATAGTCTTTAGGTAGTTCCTGAGACCTAGGGAGGTGAGAGTGGATATGGGGGGAACTGGGGGAAGGGTAAATATGGTCAAACTACATTGCATACAATTTTTAAAGAATTAATAAAAATATTATAATATAAGTAAAAAAGGCGCTACCCCAAAATACAAATTAAAAACCTGACTTTGATAGCCAGGAATAGTTCATTCTGTTCTTATTTTGACATTTTCTGTGATGTACAATAGAAATATAATATAAGCCATATATAATGTTAAATCTTATGGTATCTACATAAAACATAGAACAAAAAAAATACAATGGTAGCATGGTAGTTTCGATTGCGTAGCCAGAAAAGACCTCGTTAGTCAGTGGCACTTAGCAAAGGTCTGAATAAAATGAACGAGTGAGTCTTGCAAGCATTGGAAGAGGGAGCTGGAGCGGGAGAAGCATGGTTACAAGGGCCCCAGGAACATAAGCGTGAGAGATGCTGGTGTGAGATGCAGGAGAGATGGGTGCTGTGGCTTTGGCAAAGACTTCTGTATCATTATGAGTAAGACAGAACCATTGTGCAGAGGAATGACAGGACTTAATGTGTCTTACAGAGCAGGCTCGGCCCTGTACAGAAAAGTTGTAGTATTAGAGTAATAGACCTATAACAGTAGATGATTATGACGGTTATCAGTCTAGACACACGGGACTTTGACTAGGGTTGGAGCAAAGACTTGTATTGTTCATTAGGGTTTGCAGGTGGTTTGCCCACCAAAGGCCCAGCTCCATGCCCTAGTCTGTCTTGTGGCATTATCAGGCAGTGAAGGACCTGTGAAAGCTGAGACTCAGAGGAAAGTTCTTTTGGTCTCTGCAGACACTGCCCTGGAAAGGAATTAATCCAGTTCTCTGTGACCCGGTTGCTCCCCAGAGAACTAGTTAATCTTTTAAAGCAACATTACTCCCTTCTTTGGGATACTTCTCCCACCATATCATCTGTCTGCACCATCAGCTTCTATTTTTATTTATGTACCATGCATTGACACAACCAGAGTCTCCCAACAATGACTCATTTGATGAAACCATACAATCTTGGGCTTTTAGCATCTCTAGTTCAAAGGTAAGTAAGTTGGGAATCTACATAGTCACATATCCTGTGCCGTTTGCTGCAGTAACAGAAAGCACACGGACCCAGGGACTAATGTGTAAGAAAGAATGTTGGGTATCTCACCTGAACAAACCCCAGATGCCCAGGCGGTACTGAATGGTCACCACAACCACATTTTCATGAGCCGAGAGGGGCAGTCCATCGTAGGTGGAGGCCCCATCCACCACTCCACCTCCATGGATCCACACCATCACCTGGACAAGGAGAGAATAGCTACACATGCATCGCTACATAAGCTACAGCCCCAGCCTCAGGAGATCTGGGGAAGAGTGGCACTTGGCGTTTCTGTGGCACCTCTGCGAATGGGTAATGGTGCTACACAACTGTAAGTCTTCTGATTAGCAAAGAGCCCTATGGAGTTTCCAGGACATATCTAGACATATCTAGACAGGGCCTGATAGGATGGATGCTCAAGTTTACCTTGGATCCTTGAGGAATTCATCATCACTTGGTCTCTTGTATTTGACTTGTTTGAAAAGGAAATAAACTGCTAAGGCTTTGTAGGGGCTGAGGATTTATCCTGAGTGGAACTACATGATAGTTTCTGAAAACACTTAGGATGCATGAACCTTGCACTGGAGTTTGCTTTGGGATGTCAATGTGGACCTTAAAGCATGAGAATGTATGAATTCGTGGGTTTCTAAGAGCAATAGAGTTTCCATGTGCTCACAGGCTGGCGTGGCTGGACTTTTGGATTTACATACAAAGAAAATCCTGAGAAAAGACTGAAAGACTTAAAAGTACTGAGGGTCTGGAACCCTGTTTTCTCCTTTGGAGCTGAACTTGTGGAGGTATCACTGTGCTCCCCCTCTAGTCAGAAGAGGGAGGCAGGGCATTCTGCAGCAGGGGTACGGCTCTGTGCAAATGTACACATTTGAGTGTATGTCCATGTTCAAATGTGGACATGTGGAGGCCAGTGGTCAACCTTAGGTCCGGTATTAGGCAATGTTGTTTGAGGCAGGGTCCCGTCAGCAGGATCTAGGACTTGGTACCTCTGCTGAGCTAATGACCACTGGACTCTAGAGAACCACCCATTTCTTTTCCCTGCCCAGAGATTACAGATCCTGCTTTCTGCTAGGTTCTGGGAATCAAACTCAGGTCCTGAAGTACTTCTCAGACTGCACTGGCTTCTTGTACCGCAAACTCCAAAACATCTCATTCCCATGGCCCTTCTAGGAATCATTTGTGCATATTAAGATGGATGTTATTTTATAACCCAATTAAAGAAACTTTCTATGAAAACTTCAAATCTAATGAGAAAATTGTGGGGTTTTTTCTAATATAACATTTGTGTTAGTCAGCCTGTCATTATGAATAATTTCTTAATAGTCATATTGGACAAATTGCAAATTCTTAAAAATAAAAGAAATTTATTTGCACACTAGCAGTATCTACTGAAGTCCCCTATATGTTGGGACTATGCTGAATACATTGAATCAAATCTATTCAAATTTTAAAAGGTTGATCACCTGGATCCCTCATTTTTCTCTTACATTCAACATTGAATTTCATGAAAATTAGCCTATACCTACTGTGGGGATCAAATTCTCACCAGAATAATTCCGGCGAGTCATTATTACTGGTCACATTACTTTTAGTGTGAGAGAACTTGGAAGATTAAGGTGTGCATCTCAGAGGCAGGGCAACCTCAACCAAGGTCTGACATCACTGGGCTTGCGACTCAGTTCTTGTCTATAGTACTCCTGCCCGCAGCTTCCCCCATTCCCCTTCCAGTGCATGGAAGAGACCGATGCTGGTATCCACAGGTCAGGACCAGTGATGAACGGGCTTACCGGCAGCCTTGTGCTTTTGGTCAGGTCGGCAGGAGTATAAATGTTTAGGTAGAGGCAGTCTTCAGAAAACTGGAGAGGGATGTTCTCCTTTCTGTTGGTGAAGAGTGCTGAGAGAAGCTGTCCTCCCGCTGGGTCTTGGGAGCACCTGGGAAGGAAAGAGGACACCCAAGTTGTACCAGGTTGACACTGGTCATGTTGTCTGGGGCCCAACCTTGCTTGCGTTGGTGGTTTGATCTTGCTGATGGAGCATCAGTGACTAAGGCCGTGTCTGTGGCTTCTGAAGGGAATCCCATGGATCTATAAATGCCTCCTAACTCCGAACAGGGAAAATGAGGTGGCACTTCTTCCTGTCTCAGAGCTTTGGATAACTTCCACATCTCCATCCTGGGACATTTCCCAAGACCACCAAGAACAGGAGCATAATATTCTTCAGAATAGGAAGAGAAATTAAAAGTTCAAAATGGGTGAAGACATCAGCTTCACTGGTATTTAGAGACCTGAATCATCGCATTTTTTATTGTTGTGATTGTTACTGTTTCCCAACAGACAAAATCATTCTTTCAGTAAATTTATTATTTGGGAATGGTTTGCTAGATGACATTTTTATATTTCTTTGGAAAGAGAAATTTCCATATATATGGGAATTTCTTTTACTTTTATTTTATTTGGCTTTACCCTAAGTCCCTGGGCTATCTAGTCTCTGGTTCTTGGCTACCCAATCAGTGCTGGTTATGGGTTTCACCTCATGGAGTGTATCTTAAATCAAACCAGATCTTGGTTCGTCACTTTCATAAGCTTTGTGTTACTTCTGCAACAAAATATCCTGCAGGCAGATTGCCATTGTAAGATGGAGTGGTTCATAGCTGGGTTGGTGTCTACTTTTATTCTTTGAGAGGATGCAGAGGACCTTCCATCCCAGGAACACTAGTCTGACGACGTGAGGCCTCTGTGTAGGCACCAGTTCAACTTTTCCACGTTCAGCGAGTTATGCTGGTGTTGTCTTCAGCAATTGGGCTCTACTGTCAGTGTGTGGAGAGCAAAAACCAGCCTGGGTTGTTTTACAGTTCACTAGGGACCCCCTTAGACAACAGCTAGAATAGATGGAACCCATTTCTGGAACAGGAGTCTGTATTTGGTTATGTCTCTCCTGTTATTTGGTAATTTCACTTAGATTGCCTTATAGGTATGTACATGAAGAAGCTTCTACTCTGTTAGGTTTCCATACTGCTCCTAAAATGGAGCCATAAAAGGGTTTCTAGTTTTGTTTTTGTGGAGTTCCCATGTTTGTGAGCATGTGTTTCTCTGTCCTTAGAGTTCCCATGTGTGTGAATATGTGTTTCTCTGCACCTATAGATGTTACTCATGCTTTTTCTTTGGCTCCCTTTCTTCTGTTTGTTTGGTCCTATTCCAATTTGTTGTTTCTGTTTTATCTTACTGCACTTTATCATTTATTTCTTAGATGCTTGTTTGTTTTCTAACAAGAGACAGAAAGATTATGCATCCAAAGGAAAAAGGAGGTGTGGAGGAGCTGGGAGGAGTTAGAAGAAGGGAAACCATAATCAGGATATGTTATATAAAAATCTATTTTCAATAATAGAAAAAAGTGATCAAAATTTAAAAGAAAGTATAGCCAATCATAAGATTCCTTTGATTCATTCGCGCACCACACTGAGACAGACATCTCCACTTAAGTAGACCCAGGCTCACCCCAGTAACTTACATAGGAGGGTAGGAGGTGGCATTCTTCACGAAATTCCAGGGATCTGCAGGCTGTGGTGGAGCAAACCTCAGGGAGCCAAGAGGGGGCTTGGCAATGGGGACTCCCAGGAAGACGGCCACAGGCTGTGCGAATCCTTCTAAGCAGACATATTTCCCCAGGACTTTGCCATGTATGGTGTTTACCACGGGTGGTGAGGATGGGTGTCCTGGTGGACAAAGAAAGGACCAGGAGACCTCAGTCCCACACAAAGAATGACAAGAAACTAATCAACGCTTGGAGCAAGAGAAATAGTCTTTCCAAAGGACGGGCACACCCGTTTGTTATCAAATACCAAACGGCCAGCTCTGGAAACATACACACAAGTAATATTATACAGACTGATCTCATTGTATTTATGTATATAGGAGTGTATGTGTATATATAGCAACAATTAACAAAAAAGAGACTATGAATTTGAAAAAAACAGAGAGTTATGTAGTATGGTTTCAGGAAGGAAAGAGAAAGGAGAAACTTTGTAATAGTTTTTAACCTCAAAAAATATAATGGATATTTTTATTTATTTTTAAAATAAATATTTTTAAATGAAATAAAATGGAATGTGTCCGTGTCTTGATTTACTAATAACAAATCTCATGTTTGTTCCCTTTGCTTTTAGGTCACCGTCCCAATGAGATGACTTTCTTACTAAGTATGTGTGTTGAAATGTCCATGGGTATTAGCATTGCTATTTTGTGTGAAACCAAGACATCTGTATCTGTACTAGAATGCCATTTTATAATTACGGCAAAGAATTAAGAAGAGATCTGGAGACATTGCAATGCTGGAAGGTGGGCAGTGGTGGGCAGCTAGTCATCCCTTTGAACATGAGAGTACACATCATGACTTATGCACCTGAGCAGAACAGTGTGGAAGAGTCAGAAAGATCAAAAGTTTATACACTGGGAAGAGCTAATGTGAACTGAGAACCATAGCAGGAGAAGGAAGCACACAGTACTAGGGACCCAAGGGAAAAGGGGAGAGAGGTTGCCCAGAGTTCGGAAAAGCTGGGTAAAATCTGGGCTGGAATTACTAGGTGTGGCCTGTGTCAACTCAAGATCGTTAGCCACCCAATTGAGGTGTGTAGAAAGTAAGATTGCTCTCAGTAGAAAAGTGTACATAGAGACAGAGGCAGGAATGGGGGGCTACAGACACTGGCAGCTATGGAGCATGGAATGTGTGCTTATTTGACCACCTAGCGTATGGCACATGCACTTGACAATTTTTCACAGTTTTTTTTTCACCAAACCCTTGATGGTGGCAGCTATCAAGGTCATTGTTAGAGATCAGGAATCACAAGCAGCCCGGCTGACCTTCCTGAAGATGGAAATGAGGAGGTCGTTGCCTTGGAAAACAGCAGCGCAGGAGTATTCAACTCCAAATCTGAACCTTTTCTCATCCTGCTTCACACTCTGCTCCCAGACTCTCAAAATGCCACACAGCCAGACACAAGACAAAGTCTTGACATGCCAGTATTACCACTGCCCTTAATGGGTAGTCGATTCTGCAGCCAGAGACAGAGCTAGGCATGATTCCTGAAGACCTTGGGTGAGTACTTTCCCCTGGGAACCTCATGCCCCTTCCACAGGCTGACACAGTTGGTTGCCAAAGCCCCACATTGGACCCCTGCACTGACCATGGATCCGATTTTTATACCTGTTGCTTTGACGTTTGAAGCTCTGTTTATTGGAGTGAACTGTCACTCTTGGGTTCCAACCACTGCAGACACATACTGGGTCTCCTACCCTGGGCTATCAAACCTGTCTTGATAAGTTAAAACTAGGTACCAGAAAACCAAGCCCATGAACCCCTTGAAACAGCCCTAACCAGCCAAGTCTACACCATTATCCTCTGCTTCTTTCCTTCTTTCTAAGAAAAAATGCAACAAAGACCTTTGCCACCAGTTTCCACTCTGCCCTGGCC
Source organism: Microtus agrestis (assembly GCA_902806775.1). NCBI lineage: Eukaryota > Metazoa > Chordata > Mammalia > Rodentia > Cricetidae > Microtus > Microtus agrestis. Next base: position 30,241 of record CADCXT010004048.1, on the reverse strand, counting down.
TTCAGACCCCAGTGCTTCCCTCCTGCTCCACCACATTGGTGTGTGCTTTTCTCAGTAATAATAAATCATACCAGCTGCTCTTGGTATGATGATTTACATGCCAAGTTATCTGTGAGTCTGCTGCATTTTAAGTCAGCCCATTTCTACATCTCCTCTAGAGCAGGCTGCATCCTGGACTGCTATGGGCACAGCCGCTGATTTCAGCTTCATGCAGTTAAGTGAGGAAGATGTTGTTGTCCCTGTGTTAGAAACACAGTAGTCTGGGCTGTAAAGTGTAGTACCTTACCCAAGAACACAGAGTCCAGACACAAGCTAGGATGTACCCCTGCTTTCTGTTACTGTTGTTTATGCTTTCAATATTTTGGTTAGCTTTTTCTCCATGCCCCATGAGACCTAGACAAAGAATGGGAGGTAAATTATTAACTCCTGCTACAGAGGCAGGAGGTTATCCAGGGCCTCCTCTGCCGCTGATCTAGAATGAAGAGGCTTAGAATATGTGTCCCCTCTGTATCTAGAGGGTTTGAATTAGCAACACCTCCTAGAAATTAGGCCTGTTTTCCCCACATTTCCCACATGCAGCTCCATGAACGAGTGCCCAAGAGAATTTCAAATGTGTGCCTAGGGCTTTTATCCAAGAGTACTCACCCTGAGTCAGGCAAGCAGTGAGAGAGTTCAGGACCAAAGCACAGAGCCACATCATGGAAGGACAGTACCTCAGGGTCCAGTGAGGTGTCTGGTCCTTGGAAGGAAAGCACTGATCCTGCCCACAGCTATAGACCAGCCCCTGAAGTCCTGCCCACTCTGCCAATTTACATAAGAAAACCAGTTGAAAATCCCTGACCAAGAGCTCTCTGGGTATCTAGTGGGACCTCTTAGCCACACCCACCTGGGTTTCAGTCTCTTATTGGCACAATCGTTGCCCAACTCTCAGATAACAGAGGTCCATAAACTAACCCAAGGACTTCTTACATAAGCTTTCTCCCTGTGACAGCCAAACCTTAGTGTTGTGAGCCCCCCAGAGGCAGAGACTAGCTTAGCAGGCAGGGGAAGCTTTGGTTTTGCATCCCCAGGAAGGGATGGGAGATTTTAGAGCAACTCAAGGCCTCTGAGCATCTCAGCTCCAAGATTCAGACACATTTCTCAGCATCCCTGGATTTTTGCTTTCTAAAGTTCTAGGCCCCTATTTGGAAACAACCTTACTTACATTTCATTCAGTGCCCCCTAATATCTAAATGCTGCCTATGCAGGATTCCTGCCAAGTAGCCAGCCTTCTTCCGCTTGAGGGGACAGGCTCTTCCCACAGTAAATATCCCTCCATAGTCTATTCCTGCCTACCCATCTACCCATTATCCATTCATTCCTCAAACATTTCCCAAAATGTCTGGGATTTCCTTCTACAGGAAAGAAACTGGGAAAGAAAACCCGAAGGCCTGGAGCCCCAAGGCGCCTGTGAGATTAGTCTTCTGGGATGAGAGGCTGAACTCTTCCCCGCTACTGATGTGTAACAAAGGTAACATATGTGGCAATGCTTCCCAATTTAGCTATTTGTTAAGGCTTCTGTTCTTCCTAAAAGGTCTGCAATGTCTTTTTAAAAATCATCTGTAGAAAGTAGAGAACATGAGGGAGTGGAATGCTCAGGATGGGGAAGGATAGAGGGGGAGAGCAAGGAAAGAGAGACCTTGATTGTGGAAGCTGTTGTGGTGCCGTCGTGAAACTTGGCACCAGAGAAATTCCCAAGAATCTGCAACAATGACCCCAGCGAAGACCCTAAGCAATAGTGGAGAGGATGCCTGAACTGGCCTTCCCCTGTAATCAGATTTATAACCACCTTAATTGTCATCATAGAACCTTCTTCCAGTAACTGATGGGAGCCGGTGCACAGATTCACAGCTAAGCACTGGGCTGAGCGTCCAGAGTTCAGTTGTAGAGAGGAGGGGTGATAATATGAGTAAAAGGGTCAAGTCCATGATGGGGATACCCACAGCTGACCTGGGCTAGTGGGAGCTCATGGAATGATAGCAGGGGAACCTGCATAGGACCCAACTAGGCCCTCTGACAGCTGTGTGGGTGACAGTTGGGTGGCTTGGGCAGTCTGTGGGGTCACTTGCAGTGGGACCAGGATTTATCCCTAAGTGCTTGAACTGGCTTTTCGGAGCCCATTCTTTTTGGAGGGATATCTTGATCAGTCTAAGTTTAGGAAGGGGGTTTGGTCCTGCCTCAAAATGATGTGTCAGACTTTGCTGACTCCCCATGAGAAGGCTTACCCTCTCTGAGGAGTGGATGGGGAGTGGGGTGGGAGGAGATGGGGGAAGCAGGATGAGGGGAAGGAGTGGGAACTGGGATAGGCATTTAAAACAAGAAAAGATTGTTTAAAAATATAAATTAATTAATTAAAAAGAAAGTAGATTTCATCTGGCATTTTCATAACTACATCATTATATATTTTTTTCATCCTTCTTCCACTCTGTTCTCACATTCCCCTCTTGCATGACCTCATTATCCTTCCAACTAGTTAACCCCTGTGCTTTCATGTCATGCGGGTTCCTGAGCTGGACCATCAGATCGTTCTTGAGTGACAGGGTCCTATGGAGAGTGGTCCGGGGGTCAGAGTGAAGGACCTAAAAAAGTTGGGCTCAGGAGGTCTTATATAAGCTATAGCTTACGCCAAGCAAGTTTATTAAGAAGTACAACATCTTAAGTATTATTCTTAGGCAAGAAATGGGACAGAGCCAGCAGAAACTGTCATAAAATGGGAGGAAGTCCACTGAAAGTTAATCAAGCAATGTTGCATAAGAGGAACACGGGGTATCTCAAGGTCTTTACAGATGGAACACACAGCAGCCTTGGGACTGATAACTATAGCCCTGTGTAGTGGGAAGAGCTGGGTTCCCAGGATCCGAAGCCACGCCTCCCCTGAAGGCCTGGCTCCAGAACATTACTGGCTCTGCTCAGTGTATTCCTGGGTTTAGAGAAGTAACTGTGTTCATGCTCCTGCTTGACAGCCTCAGGGAAAGCTCCTAAGCCCTTGGATTCAGGCGATTACTGACTCTGCCAAACATGCCCCTGATTTAGAGAGTGTCTTAGCTCAGGTTTCTATTGCCAGAATGAAAGAGGACGAGGAAGAAGCAAATCGGGAAGAGAAGGGTCTATTTGTCTTGCACTTCCGGGTCATAGTCCATCACTGGAGAAAGTCAGGACAGGAACTCAGGCAGGGCTGGAAGCTGGAGGCAGGAGCTGATGCAGAGACCATGGAGGGGAGCTACTGACTGGTTTGCTTTTCCTGATTTGCTCAGCCTGCTTTCTTATAGAACCCAGGACCAACAGACCAGAGACGGCACCACCCACCATAGGCTGGGCCCTCCTCCATTGATCACTAATTGAGAGAGGCCTTACAGATGGATCTCATGGAGGCATTTCCTCAACTGAGGCTCTTTCCTCTCTGATGACTGTAGTGTATATTAAGTTAACACACCAAAGCAGTCAGTGCAAAGAACTGTTTCTTCTCCATACATCAGGACCTCAGAGAAAGCCTTGGGTCAGTGGGGTCCTCAAGATGTTCTATTATCTAATCTAAGGATCTCTTCCTTATTTATCATGGTTCTGCTGTACCCAGAGTCCAGACCCCCAACCACCAAGAAACCAGATCCAATTCAAAAGCAAGGAGTCTTTTAATTGCGAGTTCAAACCCAGGTCCCTTGTCCATCTGACCTGGCAGGTGGAGTAGGAGACAACCCAGGCCGCACAAGAACAAAACATATATTAAGATTGGGCAAGGGGGGCATCCTGGGGCAAGCTGCCTAATAACAGTCTCAGGATTGGTGCACCTATTGGCTGGGGTGATGGATTAGCCAGTGGCAGCTGTCGGAAGGTTGCTACATTTGGTGGCCATCTGGGGGGCCATTACTATGGTTATCTCTTTTTACCTTCATCAGTAAGGCAAATCCAGTGCCCTCCCACTAACTTCTAATTGGTTCCTTACCATATGGAGGATATCTTGTAGATGACCCCCAATAATTAGAGCAATGTTGGGAACACCACACATCCTGCCATATCCTGCTGAGCAAAGGGCTTACATTCAGCTTGGTCTTTCCTACAGGTGGTCATGACTGGGAATGGCCACAGCAGGAGTCTGGGCAAGGGTCTTGGCTCTTCAGGCTCTTCAGTCCCATCTCTACTGCTGCTATTCTCTCTCTCTCTCTCTCTCTCTCTCTGTGTCTCTCTCTCATTCTCTGTCTCTCTCTGTCTCTCTGTCTGTCTCTCTCTCTCTCGTCTCTCTGTCTGTCTCTCTCTCTCTGTCTCTCTCATCTTCTCTATCTCTCTCTCTGTCTGTCTCTCTCTCTCTCTCATGCACACACATACTCATGCATACATATCCATGTTCATACCACACATGCACACACAGACATGCACAAACACAAGAATCTAGAATGCACACATGAGAGAATATAACATATCAGGTTCTAGACTGTCTTAGAACCAGAAGCCCTGAAACTGTGGAAGAGAGAAACCCATTTTCTGTTAGGACGATGTTCTCTGCTGGAGTCAGGTGAAGCCTGGTGTGGTTTGTTTCTAAAAGTATTTATTCCATCTGTGTAATAAATCCAGACTATTTAGAAACAAAGAGGCAACTAAGGAATAGTGAGAGCAGAGAGACAGTCTTCCCCAGGGAAGAGTACAGCAATTGGCTGTACTCCAGGACCAAATGGTCAGTCCTGAAAACATACAAGTTACGTCACACAGACTAAGCAGCTTGATTTTATGCATTTAGGTGTATGTATATGCATATATGTATGTAACAAAAATTAACGAAAACAGAGGCCATGAATTTGAAAGACAGAAAGAAGAGGTATATGGGAGGAGCTGGAGGAAGGAATGGAAAGGAAGAAGTGGTATAATTACATTATAATCTCAAAAGATTATGGGGAGTAGAAAAAAATTAAAAGAAGACAAAAGAAAAGAGTCCACTTACTTACAAAGTCAAACTCATCAGAATTACAGACACTCTAGGAGCAAAAGAATAAATAAAATAAATATAGAAAAAAGCATAGAAGAGTATAATCTAAGCCCTGAAGCAAATAACTGCTACCCAGGTTTGTCAAATTATCTTTACAAACTGATGGAGACCCAAAGACCTTCCATGACAAACCCAAGCTTCAGTCAGACCAACTGTGACAACACTGAATATACTTAGAGCTGTTGTACACACAGAGGAAGGAAGCGTCAGTCACAAACAAGGCTTTGAGGCGTCTCCCCTAAATCTTCATATTTCTGTGAGGGCTGGTGTCTGGAGAGTTGCCTTGATGTCTTCTCAACCCTCACCTTCAGGCCTGCTCTTCACAGGTCTCCTAACTTGCTGCTTAATGTCTGACCACTTAAAGGTGGCACCCAGGAGTGGTTGATATAGCATTAGTCTGGCTTCAAACATGGGGAGGGCTCCTAAATACCAAACATATGGATTCTCAGTGACTTTGTCCTTCCTTAACAATAGAGATTGCGTATGATCTTTACCTAGTACAGTTTCTTACCACTCTTCCAAGGGTATAGGTTTTTCTTGTTTCTCAAGCCCCAGGAGCTCTTCACCAGGGCCCTGAAGTAGAGAATGGTGTGTTTTCTCAAGTGGTTGAAAAGCTGCATTTATTAAAGTAGGCATCTGAGCAGGGCTGCATGCATGCACAGCTGGAGATGGGCGTTCTAAGGTCTTAAAACCTGCATCCCCTTTTTTCCATGAGCACCTGACATACATCCACAGAGAATTCAGTGGTGGGAGTAAACTCCTCCTTAAGTATGTGGTTCCTGGGGATTTTATACAACTCTGACACTTTATTTAGTAAACCCTCACGCTGGCCACAAACTACCTGACACTTTAGTAAACTCTTATACTGAACACAGACCACCTCTGACGCTTTAGTAAACCCTCATGCATCCTCCTCCTGTGTTTGATGATATCTCCCAGCAGGAGGTGGGAGATGAGTCAAAGTTCACATTGTATTCTTCTTGAAAAATATTTCCTCCTAAATTTGTAAGTATTTGCCTACATAGAGGCATCTTCCTACAATAGTCTCTTTCTATTCGTCTTTCTCAATCTAAGGTAGACAGACACTGAGTTGGTCTTAAAATGGACATTTATTCTACAAATTGAGGCCACAGATACAACCATTCCCCTCCCTGTCTCCTGCCCATCCCCATAACATAATTCTCCAATCTTCTCAAAGAGTCATCTTTGGCCGTGAAGCATCTTCTAAGGAGTAGCTTCATCTCAACTTTTCTGGGCTCCTGAGGCTGCAAGAGTTTCTACTCACAGTTCAGTGTGTACTGTCTGTCTGTGGCGACTTCTTGGCCCTGAGCTCAGTCCAGAAAGTCACCTCCTTATCTTTCAGTCTCTGGGCTTGCTGGGTGGTGGCTCCAATGTGCAGGTACCCTTCCTTCTGGTCATACTCTGGCCAATATGGCAGCCCCTTCCCATTGGGGTTCCTGGGAACAGAATTTCTTAAAGTTACTCTGTGGACCCACATTCCTATGACGTTTCTAGGGATTCCTGGTTTATCTCTGCCAAAGGCTTACACATAACAAAAATTTGGAGTGCACCGTTGTCAGAGCACTGTGGCTACAGGGTGAGAACTGATCGCTTATCCCTTAAAATCCACCTCTTCCCAAGAGTCCCATCCTGCCCAATATCTTGGCAATGTCTCTGTACTGTTCTCACCCATTCCGAGCAAAGTTGGCCCAGAATTTCATCACCATCTTGCTGAGGTTGGTCTCCTCTTCTGAGGCATTACCTGTGGGAAATATGATTATTTATATATAATATTATATTACTTATTATATATATAATATTATAACTCAATATGCAGTTCATGACCCAGTAATAGTTTGTTATAAATGCAGAACATGGGTTCTAACTCAACAATTGCTGAGTCCAATTATTCATTGCAGGAAGGCCATAGTTAGCTAGTGTGCACTTTCAGTTTGAGAATGAATGATCCAGGACTCAGCAACGGTCATGCTCTTCATTCCTAAAAAAGCATTTCTGGTATGTTGATGTGGGAGTGTCATATATCAATCTGTTGATTTCATTGGATAAGTAATAAATAAACTGCTTGGTCCCGATTGGTTAGAACATAGGTGGGTGGAGTAAACAGAAGAAAATGCTGAGAGGAAGAGGAAGTGAGGTCAGAAAGCAGATGCTGCAGTTCAGTGATGCCTTGATTAAAATAATTATGCTAACCAAGCAGAAAAACATTGTCTGTGTAAGTGTGTATTTTGGGTAAAGATAGCCGTGTGGGTGGCTGGGGTGTTGGGGACGCAGCCCCGCCGCCCCCATCAACAGTATGTGTGTCTTTTCTCAAGATCCCCTTCAAACTTCCATATTCACAGTTTGAAAAAGATATTAGAATAGAAAACATCCTAAAACATACCTAATTGGGAGATGCCCAGAGGGTGTTATCAGCAGCCATTGAAATGGAACAAATCACATGAACTACTGAGAATTAAGGTGTTAAAGACGTTCATGAAAGTGTTTTAAAAATATTATATTATTTGCTATAATATAAGTAAAAGACACATTTTAGGTAAGCATATAGACAGACAGATGCACATGACATCAGACTCATGGTCAGCAACTGCTTGACATCTTCTTAACTCACATTCTGATATGCCATTTTAAGTGGGAAACCAAGCAGCAGAATTCTTATCTTTAGGTGGGGAATTGGAAGACACATTTCTGTTAGTTATATTAGTGCTCAACAACCTGATTTAACGCATGATACCTTTCCTGTGGTGTGCTGGAGTGGGAAAAAGCCTCGGCACCTGACAGTTTAGCTCATTCCTGTTACCCTGAGTTGGGAAATAAATTTTAGGAGAGGAGAAAGGTGCTCAGGGTCACGAAAGCAAAACTGGAACCCAGATCTCTTAACCACCAGCACACAGGGAGCGAAGCACCATTACCTCTTAAAATAGGAGCTCCAAAGACAGAGTAGAGTTCATCTCCATGGTCTCCCATCACCGTATTTGGTTTTGATAAGAAGCTTGGGTGATATTGAAATTCGTACATGTAGGTTGTGGCTCCAGCATCTGGGGAGACAGGGATTCGTGCACAGTTCATGTTATCAGGCATGTCCTTGGATGGTATCGTGTGAAGGAAGCCCTGCTCTTCAGCAGAGCAGAAGACCTCTTGCACCACCTGGACGTGCTCAGCTGTCGTGAATGGCGAGTGGAGGGGGTGCTGGAGTCAGGCTGTCATGAATGGGAGTGGAGGGGGTGCTTGAGTCAGGCATTCATGGACTTTAAAACTAATGAACAAAAGGCGCTCCCCAAAAACCAGATAGGATTCATGGGAAGGTTCTGGTGCAGGCTCCTTCCAGGAAGACTCACAACCACGAAGCGTCTTCTCGTCAGACTGGTGTTGGACACGCCCCCCTGTTTTACTCATTTCCAGGAGTGCAAAGCAAATCCAAGTACTTGCCTGAAAGTGCTATTTATGTTTTTAATTAATGTTTCAAATTAGCATCAAAGGAGTGGGTTTCATTATAGCATTTCCACATATATTTTGTTTTATTTGTTTCTTTCCCCCACTGCCCTTCATGCCTATTCCTACCACTTGCTTGGGCCTTTCCTTGTAACCACACTTTCACTGTTCTACCTTTAGAACAATGTCTAACATTGCCCTCTTTCCTCTCCCCTCTCCCTGAGGATCTCCTCTATTCTCATTGGCTTCTTTCTAGTTTATCTCCTCCATACATATACACATACAAACGTAAATCTGAACTCCACATATGAGGGATTCTCATCATATTTATCTTCCTAAGTCAAGTTTATTTCACTTAAACATGATTTCTTATTCAATTCTTTTTCTTGCAAATATGGTAACCATTTTCTTTATAAAATTTCACTTTGTATATATCACATTTTATTTACCCCGCTCATCCATTTGTGAAGATCTAGGTTAGTTCTACTTCTTCACTATTGTGAATAGTGTAATACTGAACATGGGTATGCAAGTATCTCTGTGATATTATTGTTATTAAAATTTCAATTACACAGACAGTGAATATAAGTCTTTTATGTCTCAGGAATAACACAGTGTATAAAGCTGCCATTCAGAAGAATAGAAATAAACAAAAACATACTGATTAATTAACCAATTATGAGTAGAAACATCTTATAGGAATTAGTAGAGCTTTTTAAGGTGAAGTAAAGAGATAACATGAAACCTGTTAGCACAAATGTCAAAGATATAAATAGAGTTTAGGACACTCTAGAGCCGTGGCAAGTGAATTCCAAGTCCTAAAGTTGAAAGTCAAAAATAGCACAAACAGTTATAATTAATATAAATATTCTATGACTAAAATAAACTGTCCTTACAGAATGATGTGATTTCTGACATAAAAGACATAAAGTATGGGGAGTGGAGGCAAGAAGTAGAAAAACAAACCAAGCCTAAAGCTAGAGAAGGGAGCAAACGAAGGTCAGACAGAGATGACCTGTGATGACTGGGAATGCATTCCAGTGACAGAGTTCTCACTGAGAATGGTTTGGAACTGAGTTAAATAGCCAAAGAGCAAGGTGGGGATGGACAGAGACAGAGAAAGCGACAGAGAGATTTGTGAGAGTATAAAGGCTTAAAAGGTTTTGAGAATAAAAATGAAAATTCTTACACTAGTTGCCACAGGAATTCAAAAGCTCTTGAGAGATTATTACAATCAACTGTATGAACACAGATTGGATCACCTTGAAGAAGGAGATGAACTGTTAGTTCAATAAATCTTACCAAAACTGAACTAAGAAGAAACAGACAATCTGGAGATCAATAATGAATGAACTTGAGTTAGTGATTCATGTTTTTCATCCAAGAAAAGTGATGCTTTCCCTGAAGGATCACAACTAATATTTAAAGAACTGGGAACCATGTATGTCAAATTCTTACCAAGTTTCATCAAAAGTCAATGAAACATTTCCAGTTTCTTTCCCATGGTTCCCATGGGGACAGAAACACACAGATAAGAAAATAAGACAAGACACTACAAGAAAAGAAAACTATACCAAGTTCCTTAATGAATACAGATGGGAAAATACTCAACACAACACCAGCAAACCAATTCAATTACATAATGAATAGATAATTTACCATGGTCAAACAGTACTTAGACTTGTGAGTTTAACACACATGGGGACTATGCTACATCATGTTACAGGTAGAGGACAAAAACAGGCACCTCATTATATGTAGAAAAATGTTTCATAAAATTTAACTTTCATGATTAAAAAGTTGACCAAATAAAAGAGATGGAATATATACATATATAAGTATATACTTGATTTTTTTGAGTCAGGGTTTCTCTGTGCAGCTGTAACTATGTTGGAACTCACTCTGTAGACCAGGCTGGCCTTGAATTCACAGAAATCAGCCTGTCTCCACCTCCCTGAGTGCTGGGATTAAAGGCTTGTGCCCTACCACCTGGTGTGAGATGGAGTATATTTTGATACAATAAAGGTCATGTGTAAGAGGTCTGGGGTCAACATAGACTCCCAAAGTACTTATAAATAATAAGTAAATAGAATAAAATTACAGCAGAGGAAATCAACAAATGAAAATCAAATAATGTTTCCTCATACTAAAAATAAATCATGTCACTAAGGGAGATGTCTTTCCTGACCTCTTTCTGCTCTTTTCTCTTCGTGTGTTGTGAAGTGAGCATGTTTGCTCCACTATGCTCCCCCAAATGATGAATCTCACCTCAGGGACAAAACAGAAGAGTCTTCTCTGCACATACTGAATCCATGACCAAAATAAGTCTCTCTGTCCTCACCATGTTCACAGCAGCCATCTTGTCTGGGCAAAGAAGCCTGACTTCTACCCCAGTATGGTAACACTAGGAGCCCTTTGCCTCAAAGCTTTCTCTGGTCACTGTAAACTGTTCTTCCCATATGCAGCAGATAAAAACACACCAATGACAAATGAGCAGTGGTGGATAAATATCCTTTCCTCTTGCTCAGAAGCAATAACCTAAAGCCACTCGTCTGATTATTCTCCGAGTTCCTCAGAGCCAACTGCCCACAGCGGGCAAGTGCTTAGCTTTGCATCACTGACTGGCCTCCATCTCCTTCCTGGGTTGCTCTTCATCTCCCTGGGATGTTTCCTGGGATCAACTTGAAACTTAACTGCTCATAATTGCAACCTGCCCGAAGAGCCTGCTACTGCCAGGAACCAAACAGAACAGAACTCTTTCTGCACCAAACTTTGAGGCCTCACCACAAGGAGCTTCCACATCTGCCTATCCTCAGAGGTTAGAGACCAAATCTGGTCAGTGTGTTGCCCCCATTCCACCTGTTGGACTCACCTCTGTGGCTACGAGACACAATCACAGATGGTACACCAAACATCAAATCCCCAATCAACTCTGGGAACAAGTCTCTATTTCTGACTGGGTCATCTGTGTCCAGTGAATACTTCTCGATGGCAGCAGGAATCCCATCTTCCGGTATGTTCTGAAATGAATGAACAAAGTGATCACCTCCAGCTGAGCAGTGTGGCTTTTCCAGCCAGTTGAGGACATTTCATCGGTTGTGAGTTTTCTGTATTCTGTATATATCCTTCCTGAGGTGACAAAATCATAAAGTTGGAAAACATGGGTACAGAGCCCAAGTGAGGCTCAGTCCTTTTTTACTAAGACTGAAGTGAGGATCATGAACCTGTGTCAGTCTGAGCTAGGTCCTTTGCATATACACTATTGTTGTTTAGCTTGAGGTTCTTGTGGGACTCCTAACAGTGGGAGTGGAGCTGTCTCTGACTCTTTGGCCTGCTCTGGACCCTTTTCCTCATACTGGATTGTCTCATTCGGCCTTGATATGAAGGTTTGTGCCTTGACTTATTGTAACTTGTTATGCCTTGTTTACTTGCTATCCCTGTGAAGGCTGAGGCCTGAACTTTCTTTGAGGAGAAGTGGAGGAGGAGTGGACAAGGTGGGGGGGTACTTGGAGGAGGGGAAGGGAAACTGCAGTCAGGATGAAATGCATGAGAGAAGAAAAAGAAATGGTTGGTAATTTGGGCCAGTCCCTCAGCCAGTTACCATGGACTGTAAGATGCTTACAAAGAAATAAGCAGTCTTTGTCAGGAGCCACGTGACCATCTCCTTGTCCAGTTTTACATCAGTTGGTGGAAATTCCATTAGCTGTTTAAAAAATAGTTAAGTGTTAGTGAATTCTCAGGAATGAATAGGAAGAGACAACCAGGAAAACTATCCTGCCCTCTGGGAGATTACAGCTCTAGCTCCTCATCCCTGGGTACTTGTTGACAGAGGTTTCTGTCCCACCAGGTCCCAAAGTCATTCAGTTCTGAAGAAATACACAGAGGCCTACTACATTAACTATAAACTAGTAGGTCTATTAGCTCAGGCTTTGTATTAACTAACTCTTACATTAGCCCATCATTCTTGTCTGTGTCAGCCATGTGGCTTGGGATCTTTCATCAGCGAGGCATTCTCTTCTTGCTTCCTCTCTGTCTGGGTGACGACTGAAGACTGAACTTTTCCTCTTCCCAGAGTTCTCCCATTCTCATTGCCCTACCTCTACTCTACTTCCTGCCTGGTCGCCCCACCTATACTTCCTGCCTGGCTACTAGCCTATCAGCATTTTATTAAACAACGACAAGAAACAAATCTTTACAGGGTAAAACCATTGTCTCACAGCAGGTACCGGTCTCCCAGGAGTTTAACAAAAATCAATAAAACAAAAAAGTTTTGAATATAGAAACTGAAGGAGTGAGATAAAGACACTTTATAAACATATTTAGCAGGCTAGGGGAACTATGTTCCCCTAGGCAGTGGGAGAATATTTAGACAAGGGTTAAAGTAGAAGCAGAAAGCCCAATGACAGAACAACAGTCTGGGTCCTCACATCCCCATTGCAGTCATTGTAGCTGTGTTCTTCAATTACATCTGAAATTCCCCAGTAAGGGTTGCGAAACTCTCATCATGTACTGACTCCATCAAGAACTCTACTCTTAGAACCCAGATTGTTTTAGCAACTTAAGGCACTATGAGCCCCTGCTATGCCTGCCTGAGAAAGTCCAATGCTTTCAAGCAGAAATTACACTTTCTCTAGGTACAACCCACTGATAGGAAGACTGGTTTCTGGCATCTTTCTTATATAAGTCACTATAAAAAGTGGCAATTAGATTCCATCTTACTGAAAACATCCCCAGTCTTGGCGTCAGAGATTTGAGTCCAGGTCATGTTTAATCCTGTCCATTACTGGGTAAAACCTGCCCTGTTTTAACCACTGTTGGCGAGTTCTGCAATCTCTAAAGAAGAAAACCTCTTTTTACCTATTAGAAACAAATAGGTCAGATCACCTTTCTGAACACTGTCCTCGAGGCACTGAGAGGACCCATTAGGGGCCAAGTACAAGTGGGTCTTTCTGTGCCCAAGCCTGATGCTCCTGAACTCTCAACTGCTTTCTTGATTTATTTGGTTATTTTACCAGCACAATTACTGTCTCTACAGCCCCAAGAATCCTGGGAAAAGCAATGACAACATGTTCCCAGGCCAGCATTTCTCAGATCACAGGTGACAGGTGAGGCCCAAGAGTGTTACCATAGAAGACTCCACTCATAACAACAGGGACAGTTGCCCTAGACACCAAACAAGACTTGAACAAAGACCTTATGGGTGCACAGTTGGATGGATAATCGGTAGGGGTAGGGGTGCCTGTCAAACAGTTTTGTTTATGCTCACGTTTGGCAGGATCCAGGCAAACTCTTGCTTGTTGATTCCCACTATATAGGGGACAGTGTTGAAATTCTTCTCAGCCAGAATCTCTTCTGGGGCCTTGGGCAGCACGACTCCATCAATCACAGTTGGTGTAAAGGGATAGTGCTTGGGAAAGAGCAGAACAGTGTCTAAAATAAATCACCCGCATCTTCTGCTGTGCCTATCTAAGGGGGCAGCTGGAACTTAGACCCCGTGACTGCAGCTGGAACGTAGACCCGGTGACTGTGGAGAGTGGCCACAGACACTCAGGATCCTTAGAAGGGAGCTAGAGTCTAGAGTTACAAAGGCCTGAGTAGGGACATCTATCTATAACAGGATAATGGTGGCAAAGAAGGGTTAGAGGGGCTCCTTTACTCAAAATTAAACATGTCTCATGTATGATATATTTCAACTGTAGCATATTACCCTAGAATTAATCTTCACTATTCCTTACACTACTAACTGTTCCTGAGATCTCACACCAATATTAAGAACAGAGAAACAGGAGAAATTTAGAAGTCCTTCAGCTAGAAGACCAATATCTTGAGTTAGTCAGAGTGATAACAGCATGGTAAATACAAAGAATAAAATACTCTAAGGAAATTGCTGAGCCAAAGGTTTTGTGGCTAGCTTCTTTCTTTGCCTTCATTGCTAACAATGACAACAAATGTTAAAATAATAACTGTATCCTCTATTAATTTTGGAATCAAAATTTGTAAAAAAAATAATAATGTTTGAGGTAACGCAGACACAGAAAGACAATTATCACATGTACTCACTCATAGTGGTTTTTAAACATAAAGCAAAGAAAACCATCCTACAAATCACAATCCCAGAGAACTTAGACAACAATGAGGACACTAAGAGAGACATACATAGATCTAATCTACATGGGAAGTAGAAAAAGACAGGATCTCCTGAGTAAATTAGGAGCATGGAGACCATGGGGGAGGGTAGAAGGGGAGGGAAGCGGCAGGGAGGGGTGCAGAGAAAAATGTAGAGCTCAATAAAAATCAATTTAAAAAACACAAAAAATAAAATAATGATTTGGAGCACTGAACTGGCAGTCAGGGGAGCAGGGCCAGCCATGCTGCTGTGGCTGTACCAACGATCCAGTGACTTTGCTGCTCTTGGCCTCAACAGCACACACAAGAGATCAGTATGATTCCACCAAGGGCAATTCTACCAACTGTAGCTAATTGAAGACTAACGCTGTTAAGGGAGCAAGCTTTAAAACTTCCTTACCTCTTTGGTATCTTCTTGTAAATCAAGCTTCAAGAAGTTCTGTGGAAATAAAGGCACATTATGGTGGTCAGCCTTCTTGATATAAAATCTGATCATTTAGTCTGTGCTCCTAGTCCCTCCTTGGCTGATGTTAGAGAATCCTGAATGGGTTCCTTTCTGCATGGCACAGGGTGGAGCACGGTGAGGGAGGGGCAACAGCAGAGAGTCAACAGGTCCTAGGACCCAGAGTCAGGGTCACTGGAGCTCTGGGGAGAACGTTTTTCCCCCTGTTCCTACATTCTCTTACAACCATTCCCCCATTTCCTTCTTGTCAGCAACACCCCAATTTCAGTAGAAAAAGGTGGAGAGGATGTGGCAGCATCAAGGGGAGGCTGAGCTAGGGTTATGAACTAGCAGGATGGGAAGAGCCTTCTATTCCTTCCCACTCTCCTACTTTCACTTCATAAGTTCAGACGTCTGGGTATGAGAGGGTCACCATATTCCTGAACAGAGGTAATTCTTCAAAATGGGTATGTAACACTTTCAGTTCAACAAAGTTTGAACTAAAGCTATTGCTCAAACATTGATGCTGGACAGTTTCTAAGCAGAGAGGGTGTAAGTGTATCATGCTGATAACTTTTATTTTCCCAGGAAACAGGCATGCTTCAGAGGGAAGTCACAGAAGATAAAGGTTAGGCATAGATTCTCAGTAATACCTTCAGAGCACCCAGATCCAGGAACATACTAAGACATTGATTACTTAAGGATTCTATTCCAACCCATCTATTTTCTTGTTCAAAGCTTCAAAGAATAGTGTGCTCTTACAACAGAAATCTCTGACTCCTAGAAACTCACCGACACTCATTTTCAGCATGTGTGCACGTGCGTACACACACACACACACATCAACAACTAAAGAAAGAGAGGTCAAAAATTTGAAAGAAAGCAAGAGGAGGGGCGTGAGGAATGTAAGGAAAGGGAGAAATGATGTAATTATATTTTAATTTCAAAAGCTAAAAAAATATTTTTCAAAAGAAAGCACAAAAATTGCAGTTGGCATCATTGACTGATACTGATCCCAATAGGTAAAAATCAACACATAATTAAAAATTAACAAAAAAAAACCTGTTTCTGGCACTTTAGAGTCCGATGAGGGAAGACTAGATGAAGGCTGGGTTGAAGCCTGCAGAGAATCACGCACCATTTTCAGCGTGACCTCCATGAGTTCATCCTCTGTCTTCTGGCGCAGGCAGTGCACAAGGACAGCAGACGTGGTGGTTTTGCACCCAGCAGTAACAGCAACTTTCTGTAAAAGATTTCAGGTAACAGCAGAGGTCAAGAGCAACATCAGTATCCAGCATTTGTGTAGACAGTGGGTTCTATCCTAAACCATATCTCTAAAGACAGGGAAGTGTTGTTAACACTTTTAGAGCAGCTGGTGTGGTTTCTGGGGCCCATGAATTGCTTTTTCTGTTTTAATTACTATTGTGACAGCAGATATCAATGTGTCACATATCTGATTATGGTTCCTTATAATTCCCAAAATATCTCAAAGAAACCATGAACAGACAATTGACGAAACAGGACCCATGATTCCACTGTTTAGTTCAGACCCGTTCCCTCACTTAGTGGTCATTTGACTTCAGCTTCCAGCACCCAGTGTACAGGAACTAACACAGGTGATATACACCCTGGCTCAACACGCAACCGGTGCAGAACTGCAGGCCATCTGAGTAACACGATTCAGAGGGAGCTTGGCAAAGCACCAGCAGAATGTGGCTTAGAGGAGGCTCTAAAAGCACCTCTTGTTCAACCACTCGTACTTTGGGTTGAATCTCATAAGCAGAAAGACAACACTGCCCAGACCCAGGAAATCAGGAGAAAGGAGACAAGAGCTGTCCAGTGTGGAGCTGACTTTAGTCAGTGAAGAGACATCCTTCATTAATAACCCAGAAGTGAAGACCACACTGCTCTCAGAAATGGCTCTGTGGAAGAGGTTCTTGGCCAGAGGAGACAGCACCTGTGGGAAAAGAGGAGCGGAGGAAAGACTTTATACACCCAAGAGAGCTTATCTTTTCTATAATCATTCTTGAGATAATAGTTACATAAATTTCCTCCTTCCCCTTCCTCCCTCCGGCCTCTTTCACATACCCATCCCTTGCTGAACTCTCAGATTCATGGCTTCTATTTCTTTGCTTACTGCCATTTAAGTCTCCTTCTTCTACCCCCTCCCTTCCCCTACCCACTCATGGAGGGACTGCAGTGCTCTGTGGAAAGGAGGGAACCTCGTCTATCCTGGCCTGCTTCTGCAACCTCAAATCGGAGATCCCACACACAACCTCAGTGTAGTGGAACCGGAGTATCCACTTAGAAACAAAACAGAAAATGTGTGACAACTGCCATTGCGATGATCAAAAGTATATGAAAGATAGTTTTGGCAATTCCTAGCTGCAAATTCTGCAATAGAATATTTATTACTCGGAACTTACCCTAAAAAAAAAGGTGTCATGATAAAAAGGACTGAGGATATAGCTTATGGAACAATGAACAGAAAAGTGAAAGAGAGAGGGGCAGGGAAGTGTGAAATGATCAGAGGTTCAGAGGACATCTAATTAATATTGTACTTATTATAATAGAAACATTTGAAATACCTCAACACCCATATATTACAATATTAGGTAAATAACCAACTCCTCAATTTTGATGTGAAATAGTATGAAATTATAACTCAAAATGTTATGTAAGAATGTATAATGTTTGGGAAGATATTTATATGACATTACATTATTAAGGAAAAGTGTCACTGTATAAAAGGAATATAATTAGAATATATGAGTCAGAGAATGGATAGAGAGATGATAAAGATATGATGAGTGATAAATAGATAGATTATGGACAGATGCATAGATCAACGGACAGATGTAGATGCATATATAGATGTTGTAAATAGATTATATAGATAGATACATACATTGGTTTTTAGATGACCAATAGATACAGATAGATCATAGATGGTCTATAAGAAGTGGTGAGTCTTGATGCTAAATAATTAACAAAGTGGAAAATCAACCAAGTGAGAAGACTAAGATTGTTGCTGTCCAAGGCTGAAACTGGATTGGCTTATGGTTCTGGAAAACAAAGTTGGACAGTAAACTTTCTAGATGACAAAGACTTAGTTTTTTCCTTAACTCCTCCTCATGTAGTGTTCTGCAACAAGTAGATTCCTGAAATTCTGTATTGAAAGGAAAGATGCTTTGGTCCTTGGAGATGTCTGATCTCCAAGAGCTCCCATAGCGAATTCACCAAAACTAAGCTTGGATGGACAGGGACACTTACAAGAACAGAGACACTTTCACTTCCTGATGACATTCCAAAGATGGTCACAGAACCCGGGTCCCCTCCAAAACTGGCAATATTGTTCTGGATCCACCTCAGTGCAGCCACCTGATCCAAGTGGCCCCAGTTCCCCCGGCTGTGTTCATCCCCTGTGCTACAAGAAAATAAAGGGGGACATAAATAGAATAGCAAGACTCCCATCCCAGGTCCTTGTATTGTTTGAGAATATTATTTTAAGATGTGTTACTTTTGCTTATGTTGCATTTGCTTAACTTTGTGAAGCTGTGTTGCTGCGCCTGTCTAAAACACCTGGCGGTCTAATAAAGAACCGAATGGCTGATAGTGAGGCAAGAGAGAGAAATAGGCAGGGCTGGCAAGCAGAGAGGATAAATATGAAAAGAAATCTAGGAGAATAGGGATCTGGGAACGAGAAAGGAAGAAGGAAGACTTCAGGGGCCAGCCATGCAGCTACCCAGCTACACAGACAGACACTGAGCAAAAGAAAAGAAAAGGTATATAGGATCAGAGAAAGAGCAAAGCCTAGAGGCCAAAGATAGGATAATTTAAGAAAATCTGGCAAGAAACAAGCCAAACCAAGGCTGAGCATTCGAAACTAAGAATAAGACTCCGTGTGTGAATTATTTGGGAGCTGGGTGTCACCACCTCCAATCCAAAAGAGTAAAACAACCAACAATATCGGATAGACTTGGGGTCCTCAGGGAACCTTCCAGAATTCGGCTATGCTTTAATGCCTGATGTAGAGGATTTACCCTGCCTCCCATCCTTACACTGATCTTTGTGGGGCTCTCACTGTTTCTTTTAGCGACGGTGTACTGAGTATCCATCATCCATCCCACTGCCCTTAGGGATATAAAAAGACAAAATCTGACTACATTCATTTTGCACTGCAGAACACAAGCCAATAGATTCAAAGGGTATGTATTATGCCACTAGAAAGACAGTCACAAGGAAAGAGGCAAAGGTAAGATCATGAGGCCGTAAGAAACATCCCTTGATGGTCTCTGTTTAAGTTCTTTTCTCAAATCCCTGTCCTAACTCCCCTCAGGGATCAGCTGTGATTGGGTTGTAAAAGCCAAATAAACCCTTCCTTTCCTAAGTTGCTTTTGGCTATGATGTTTTTATCACAGCAATGAAAAGAAAACCAAGACAGTAACCCGCCCCTCACTTCTCCCCAGCTTATTGTCTTCCCATGTGCTTTGCCCTTTTATCCTACAGATTTAAGTTCATTACCTCCACTAACGCATTGTAAAGTAGAGCCATTCATCGCCCGACTCTGCTGAAATAACCCAGTCTGTTTGCTGGCTCTGGGCCACCCAGATACTGAGCTTAATACTTCTGTCTTCTTTATCATCAATCACTTTCAGGGATGTTGCTATTTTTTTAAAGACCAAGGCAAGTCTAAGAAGTCAGAAAAAGAAGTCCGAAACCCTACCTGAGGAATCCCCAGATGCCCAGGCGGTACTGAATGGCCACCACCACCACGTTTTCATGGGCAGAGAGGGCCAGTCCATCATAGGTGGATGCTCCACCCACTACCAGTCCTCCTCCGTGGATCCACACCATCACCTGGACAACAAGAAAAGAACCATCCTGGTCATAGAAAGTAGAACTGGGGAGGAGCTCATGCGTTTTCTGGCTTAGTTTTCTTGGCCAGACCCTGGTTCTGGGAAACCACCACTCAAATCGAAGGAGTGGCAGCTGGTTGCAAAAGGTGTCTCTGTCCTCATCTCGTGTGGCTGTGCCCAGGAGGCCACCACAGTCACCATCCTTGACTTTCCTTCACGGGCCTGCCCTTTACAGTGTGTATCCAGGTCTTCCCAAAGTAAGAAGCCCTATCACGGGAAACAGAGGGACCAGGGATGTCACATGCTCTCGGCCACTGCACCATCCTGATGCCTAAAAATCAGCAAGGGGCGGTATTCAAATTTTACTTTCAGCTCTGATAAGACCAGCATATGTGAGGATTGTCTCAAGATCCACACACAACCTCAATGGTACCCCTTCCCAATGTTCCCTTTCTCGGTCGTCTCTGCACACTCAAGTTCTACCCCACCCTGCTAAGCCCAGTTCACATACACATTCTCCATGAAGTGTTTAGTCATTTAAGTACCCGAGTGCCTAGAACACACCAAAGACTGTGAGAAGACTTGAGGCGGAGCGAGGACATGATAGCCTCCAATTCACAGTCTCTGGATTTAAAAAGCTCATGCGTGATTGAACAGAGAGAGGTGCACAACATTATATATGTTATATATTTATATAACATTACTGTTAAGTTGGGAGCATAGTCCCCAGCCCCTGGCATCTATCCCAGACTCCCTGACCTGGGAGTTGCTTTGGTCTGGACTCCAAATCCCAGCATGCCACTCCCACAGGGTATTTAAGTGAACTCCCAGAGGAGAAACACATGGTTTGGAGTTTGCATGGGCTCCCTGCTGTCCTGTCTCCCTGCCATGTGCTCGGCCACCCGAGAGCATCTGACTTAATAAAACAATGGGCATTTAGATTTGGTTTGATTTGACCTAATTGGATTTCTTGCGCCGGCAGAGCTGCTTTTTTTTCTTATCAATTACTAATAAAAATAATACAAAATATTCAGTGAGAGTGTTCTGAGTAATATTAAATGATGATCTACGATGTAGATACTTACACGGTCCACCCTGACAGATAGGAATATAGGTGAGCACGAGAGACTACTCCCTAATAAAAGCTGGAGATGGGACCTGGCAGCTGTCTGGCCCCAGTGACTTCACACTGAGTTCCCATCTCCTGCCATGGCTCAAGGTCACAATCCAGTAACATGCTGCTGGACTGAGTTGGAGCTCCTGAAACTCTATGGCATTAACAGAGTAAGACCATAATCCCTTCTCTCTGGTACATCGCTGCTGCTGTCCTACCTACTGAACCAGGACTGGCTAGGCAGTCACTATTGAGTGGCCACAGGGATAACTCTTATGTGAAGAGGAGAAACTAAGAAGGTAAGACATGGCGTGGTCTTTCAGCAAGTGAAATGTAGACCAAGGATTCAAACCCAGACCCTGCGGTCAAGGTCTTGTGTTCATTGCTGGAGTGGGGACCTACCTCCTACCCCCAGGCTCCCAAAGGTCCTATTTCTCCTCCTATAGAACTAATTATGTCCAAGGAAGGACTAAGTCAAACTCGTCTTGAGTAAAACCTGAGGTCAAGGACTGGTGGGCAATGACATGCTCAAGACATTATGATGTGTATGTATGTGCAGACTCTCCATAATGGTCTGTGTTCCTATTTCCTATGAGCCAGAGACTGACTATGTAGATACACTGAGTCCACAATAGAGGCGAATCAATGAGCCGGAGTGAAACTTATTCTCACCTCCTCAGGCAAACTACACATGTTGAGAACCAAACACTATTCTCAAGATTACAGCCTCCTCCTTCACTCTGAGTTCTATCCCAGAGGATTCTGGGAGACTGGGTGAGTTCTCACACCCTGTCTTATTCCACTTCAAGAACCATCTCTTTTACAGTAGTCCTCCCCAAGACTCTGGCCTACAACTAGCAGCCTGCCCTATCCCTGCCTCTTCATGTTTCTATGGGACATGCTGACTCACTAGGCAGGCCATCGGCACCTGCCAAAGGCAACTATGGAGGGGAGGGAGAAATCATAAAATCACAGAAAGTTGGCAACAGACAAGAAGAGTGATAATGAGATTGCCCAGAGTCCTCCCTCCCTGCTGCAATCACGGGCCTTACTTTAGAGTTTTTACCTAGAAGCTGTCACAGGCAATGTGGGGGAAAAGGCAGCACACAGCTCCCTTGCCAGCCCCTGCCTAGGAGCACAGATGTGAAGACGGAAGACCAAGCCCTTGTCCTGTGACCACTTCTGTGTGCCCTCTTCCCTACCCAAGCCTCAGTTTCTCTACCTGTGTAGAAAGGCTTGGGCTATTCATTTTTCTCTTTCTGGCACCAACATCATTGTAAATTGTGTCTTAGCTGCTCTGGGATCAGATCCTAATCTAATAATTGAAAGTGGTCTTCTTCCTCTTAGTAGCATAAGAGAACATGTAAAAATCAGGTTGTAATTCCAGGTGGGCAGCAAGTCTGATGTCTTTGGGCAATGATGAAATAAGGAACAATGCAGTGAGGAGTCCCTTGAATCAGTCTGACCATGTACTCTGTGTCCAGCTGCTGTTGATGCCTTCTAGTGGCCCAGAGATCTGGATGCTGGAGCTCAGGGGTCTGAGTCAGTGGGTTGTGCACTTACCGGCAGCCTGTCCCTGTTCTTCTTCTTCATCAAGTTGGCAGGAGTGTAAATATTCAGGTAGAGACAGTCTTCAGAAAACTTAAGATAAATTTTCTCCTTGCGGTTTGTTAGGAGGTCATTGACTATCTTCCCTCTCACCGCATCTTGGGAACACCTAGGAGGAGAGAGAAAATAGCAGATGTTCCTCTAGAACAAAGCTGAAAACACCACCTTGGGGTGGGTACTGCACTTGAAGGGTTGGCACTGTGGGTGGAGCTATTTTCACGACACCAGACTTGGGTGTAATTGGTAAGAGGGTATCTAAGAATAGTAGTGGGAACTAGTGGGGTTCTTAGAGTCTCCCATCCTGAAGATGGAGATAAACTTGTTGCCTCCCCCTTTCCAGAGCCTTGGGATGCTCTGGGCCAAGAACAAAAATGTTCATAGAGTGCCCTGTTCTGGGAGATGATGTCCCCACACTACCAGTACATGGCTCTGTCCTCCTATGTGCCTTAGACAGTGGGCTGCAGGATATCTGTGGTCCTCTATACTCTACTTCTTGGGAGACTCCTATTAATGCAAAGGGTTCCCTCTGATGGCAGCCTGTTGCAGGTCAGGAGTGATAGTTTTGTGTGATGACCTCACAAGAACTGCCTTCTAGTCCTGCTTCAGCCATTGATGAGCTGGATGGTCCTGGGTGAATTCAAGCTTTGCTCTGAGTCCCAGCCTCTGAGGTCCATGTGAGGTGAGTGCTTAAGGGGGTTGCATATCTGGTCTTTTATCGTCTTCTTATTCCAGCAATCACTATTGCATTCTCTGATAACAGATTTCAAAGATGAAATGCTAGCAATTGTGTCTGGTACTGATATACATTCTCCCAATGTACAAACTCATGGGGCAAATCATCCCAATACTTGGATTCTCCGTTTACTCTCAGGTTATAGATGAGAAAACCAAGACAGGAAAGTTTGAGAGTCTGCCCAAGATCACACAGCTAGGATGATTCAGGCTCTGAAGTGCTTTTAATCCAAGTAAATTATAAGTAACATTATCCAAACTTATGTAACACAGGTGGAAGTCACCTGGCCTCAGTATGTACAAGAAACAGTGAGGCTCTCAGTGCCAGGATGACCAAGTTGCCGAGTGGCTAACGGGAAGCCAGGAAAGGCATGTCTAGATACCTATTCTCTGGAGGCTTTCTTATATCAACAAAAGTAAGGGGTATAGTACTCATAAAAGCAATAACTCAAATGATCAAAATGAGGAAAATTTAACTTTACTAGTATTCAAATAAATTCTACAACACTAAAGTGTATTTATTGTTGTTCCAGTTATTATATTATTTGCTTATTTACCCAAGATTCACAAATTATTCATTTTTTATTTATTTTATTTATACATATGTGCATGTGTAAATGAGGGTATACACACAGTGTGAGGGTGCCCATGGAGATCAGAAGGTTGCATTGGATAGCCTAGAGATGGATTTACAGGCAGCTGTGAGCCACCCAGTGTTGGTGATGGGAAATAAACTCTGGTCCTTTGCAAGCTCAGCAACTGCTCTTAATTGTTGAGCCATCTTTCTAGTGGCCACAGATCATTCTTTTAATAAGCCCAATCACTGGCAGGTGTCTGTGAATGAATCTTCTCATGTGTCTAAGGAAGAAGCCGACATACTTGGATATTCCTGGAGGGAAACTTAACAAAAGACTCTTACTCTTTCCTCAGAAATGTTATTTCTTGGCACTGACCCTAAAACAGTTATTAATATGTGCAGTTATTAGCCATAAGATCATAGTGTTATATATACCATTGAGAATACCAAAGACAATCTAATGACACCATATTAGAGACTGAGTGGATACATTTCAGTTCAGTGTTGGATGTTAGGTTGTTATTAACTGTCAGACTGCGATATTTAGTGTCAGGGGGTATTGACAGAACAGTAAGCCAGGCAGCCCCCTATGCTATCCAAATGTATGACCCATTTTCTGGAAACAGACAACAGGTAAATAAGTAACATTAATGCTATTATAACAGTTCTGTGAATAGAAACATTGTATGTGGTTTTTGTTTTCTTACATTTGTTTCTGTGTGTTTCCTGACTTGTCTGCTGTACTCATAAACTACATTTGGTATCAGAACATAAAAACAACAGATATGATTTCATAAAGGAAAGAAGGCAGCCAGAGGTGGAATCTTGGCTATCCTCAGATAGTCCTTACCTAGCAGAGAAATAACATCTTAACTGATGTTTGTGAGTGTCTTGGGTTCTCTGGGGGTGACTACAAGGCCATATAGAACTGCTGAATTTTTACCATCTGATCAGGCTAATTGGGGTGCACAAACCATTGTTAGTGGTTGTTAACTGGTTGTTAGTGGAGAGCTAGACATGTCTGGGACAGGCATTCCCGACTCCATTTCTCCATCAATTCTTGGCAAAGAAGAGAGAGCATTGGGATAGATAACACTGGAATGTCTCATTTTTTTACCTATCATATTCTAACATGTTGCATTATGTATTTGTTAACTCCTGTGCTTTCTCTTGTCTCTCCCTCGTACTGAAACACAGTCTAGTCATTATAGGACTTGAGTTTGGTTCATTAACGGATCTTTAAACTAGAGAATACCTGGCTTACAACAGGTGCTCGAGGCATGTTTGCTAAACACAGGACTACAGAAAGCTATTATGGTTCTGAAATGATTCATTCTATAGTATTCCTGAAAGATTCCAAAGCAATGTATAGTAGATGAGATAATTGTTTGGATTCCTTCCTGCATCACTGAGAGACATATTTCCTAAGTGAAAGAGGCCCCAAATCAGTCCAGTGGCTTACATAGGAGGGTAGGAGGTGGCATTCTTCACGAAATTCCAGGGATCTGCAGGCTGTGGTGGAGCAAACCTCAGGGAGCCAAGAGGGGGCTTGGCAAAGGGGACTCCCAGGAAGACGGCCACAGGCTGTGCGAATCCTTCTAAGCTGACGTACTTCCCCAGGACTTTGCCATGCCTGGTGTTCACCACAGGTGGTGAGGATGGGTGTCCTGGTGGACAAAGAGAGGACACATAAATTCATAGAAGGAAAAGATCAGACCTGGGTTCTAGGTGGATTAGGACAGTTTGATGGTGTGTCATTGAATGAGTCACTTGAACTATCATAGGTCTCATTTGCTTCTGACACAAAAAGACTAAGAAGAAAACTGCCCTTATGTCAGAGCACCAAATGAAAAAGTAAGCTGATATTGGAACTAGAAAAGTATCCATCCAAAGGTCGCTGCAAAAACAGAATAGGCTAAAATAAACAAAACTTTGGCTTGCCTCTTAGAAGCCTCTGGAAACTCTGAGCGAGTAAGATCCTAGGCAGAAACACATGTTGGATGAGGAAACAAACAAGAAGTTACCCCTTATCTCAGAATGGGCAGGCAAATGCTGAGATGAAGGAAGTGCATCCTGAGAGGAGAATCAGGATTTAGAGGAAAGGAGGAGGCTTTCTGATTGGTGTGATCACATTGGAACTGGCACTTGAGGTGAGAAATATGAAAGGCAAAAAAATGTCAAATGGAAAAAAGAAAGCATATTTAACAAATGGTGCTGGCATAACTGGATATCAATACGCTGAAGAATGAAAATAGACCCATATCTATCACCATGCACAAAACTCAAGTTCAAATGGATCAAAGACCTCAACATAAACCCAACCACACTGAACCTCATAGAAGAGAAAGTGGGAAGTACACTTGAAAACACTGGCACAGGGAACCACTTCCTAAATACAACCCCAGCAGCACAGACACTGAGAGAAACAATTAATAAATTGGACCTCCTGAAACTGAAAAGCCTCTGTAAAGCAAAGGACACGGTCAACAAGACAAAATGACAGCCTATAGAATGGGAAAAAAGCTTCACTAACCCCACATGAGACAGAGGTCTGATCTCCAAAATATACAAAGAACTCAAGAAATTGGTCACCAAAAGAACACATAATCCAATAAAAAAATGGAGTACAGACCTAAACAGAGAACTCTCTCAACAGAGGAATCTAAAATAGCTGAAAGACACTTAAGAAAATGCTCAACATCCGTAGCCATCAGAGAAATGCAAATCCAAACAATTCTGAGATTCTATCTCACACCTGTAAAAATGGCCAAGATCAAAAACACTGATGACAACTTATGATGGAGAGGTTGTGGTAAAAAGGGAACATTCCTACATTGCTGGTGGGAGTGCAAGCTAGTTCAACCCCCTTGGATGTCAGTGTGGCAATTTCTCAGAAAATTAGGAAACAACCTTTCTCAAGACCCAATAATACCACTTTTGGGTATATATCCAAAGGATGCTCAATTGTGCTACAAGGACATGTGCTTAACTATGTTTATAGCAGCATTGTTTATCATAGCCAGAACCTGGTGACAACCTAAATGCCCCTTGACTGAAGAATGGATAAGGAAAATGTAGTACATTTACATAATGGAGTACTACACAGCAGAAAAAAATAACGACATCTTGAACTTTGCAGGAAAATGAATAAAGCTAGAAAATATTATTTTGAGTGAGGTAACCCAGACACAGAAAGACAATTATCACATGTACTCATTCATAAGTGGTTTTTAAATATAAAGCAAAAGAAACCAGCCTATGAATCACAAATATATATATATGTATATATATATATATATATATGTATATTCTACATGGGAAGTAGAAGAAGACAATATCTCCTGAAATTAGGAGATTGGGCCCCTTGGGGGAGTTTTGAGGGAAAGTGGAGAGGCAGGGAGGGGATCAGAGAAAATGTAGAGCTCAATAAAAATCAATAAAAAAGAAAAAATAAATTAAAGAAAGATGAAAGGCTGAGGGATAACTGAGCAAGAAGAAATAAGAATAGGACAGAACAGCACAGGGCATGGCTACGAGGGGAAGGTGGCATATGACTGCTTGTAGAATTCTGTACGAAGGGTAAGATAAACTTGGATGAGAAGGTAAAAGCCAGGGAAGGAAATGCCATTAGGTTTCATGCCGAGGAGTAGAATACAGCAATAACAGTTTTGGTCCCAAGATCACAATGATCTTCTAAAATATCCTGGTGACTCTATGTAGGGTCATCTAAATGTAAAGAAAACTGGGTATCAGGCCCTGTCTGAAGCATTGGCTCCATTCTTGCACAGCAGACAACCTTTGCTCGTGTCCTCCAAGTTTCCCCATCTGTCTTCCTTCTACCTGCTGTAAGATCTGAAGTGACAAACTTGATCTTTCCGCAAGAGGCAGAAGGACATTCCTACACTTCACCATCAACAATCCCTTTGCTTCATCGTTTGATGACAAGTTGTGTTGTTAGAATATCATTCATAAGAAATGAGTTCTCTTGCCTTCATGTTGTTCCCCATTGTATACAGATGGTGTAGGTAAAAAGTATACATCCTTAAAATAGGCATGCCAAAGAAAATTTCACACACCATCAAATAGAAAAATAATATGTGGCGCTGGGGCGTCTTCATGGGAAAGTATCTTATAAAATGTCATCCATGACACATGGCTTCAATAACCAACATCATAGTGGGTACATTTGGGTTACTTTCCATTGTTTCTGTTACTAATTACTGTAAATAAAAACAAATGAAGATTGGAGTAGAGATGTTAACGGAATTTAACTAATGAAGTTTTGACTTACTGGCATTTAAATAATGATGTAAGTTTTTACTTTAAGATCTTTAGTATATAAGAACGTAACTCATCCAAAATCTAATATTGAGCTTTATAGAGATAAGAGCAATTAACACTGTAAACCCTTTGGAGGAAATGAAGTTATAGGCTTGGGGTCTTGCCTAATGTCATTAGAAGTCAATCCTACATTTTTCTCCTTTTGTCATTGGTGTAAATTATTCCGGATTGAAATATCAAGGTCCAAATCAGGAGCAGAAGGAGAGAGAGCATGAGCAAGGAACTCAGGACCGCGAGGGGTGCACCCACACACTGAGACAATGGGGATGTTCTATCGGGAACTCACCAAGGCCAGCTGGCCTGGGTCTGAAAAAGCCTGGGTTAAAACCAGTCTCGCTGAACATAGCGGACAATGAGGACTACTGAGACCTCAAGAACAATGGCAATGGGTTTTTGATCCTACTGCACATATTGGCTTTGTGGGAGCCTAGGCAGTTTGGATGCTCACCTTACTAGACCTGGATAGAGGTGGGTGGTCCTTGGACTTCCCACAGTGCAGGGAACCCTGATTGCTCTTTGGGCTGACGAGGGAGTGGGATTTGATTGGGGGAGGGGAGGGAAGGGGAGGCGGCGGTGGGGAAGAGACAAAAATCTTTAATAAATAAAAAATAAAAAAATAGCACAATAAAAATGGAAGAATGGCCAACATCAAAAAAAAAATTATTCCCATGTCACTTGGACCAGACTTCCTGGACAACCTGGGCATGAGGAGATCTAAGACAACCACACTGCATGTTGGTTGTTTTCATGAACTTTAAGAAATTTTTCCTGAGAATAGGGCCCATTAATAATTAAGAGGAAACTGGTCTGAAGAAATATAAATAAATAAATGAGAAATGAAGACTTGTTACCTGCCCTGATGAAGGGCTAAAGAAAAGCAAAAAACAGTATACTAAGTGTGAGCAAGCGATGCTGGCTCCTTATAAGATGAAGGCAGTGATCTACCAAGCAAATATCTTGGTAAAAGATGCCATTAGCCAGGCGTGATGGGATGCACTTGTGACTGAGACTGAGCTCTGGGGATCACCTCAAGTTTAGACTAGCTTGGGATAAATAGTAAGACAAAAAGAAGCAAAACAGAAAGGAGAATGTCTTTGGGTTTGGTCCTCTCGGTACCTGAAGAAGGTGAGGAATGGGCAGGTGGAGTGGCACTTGCGGGCGAGAGTCACAACATGGGTGCAAATGACTCTACAGTAGGTAGAGGAGGTGTAAGTGAGGAGAGAGACCCAAAGATGAAAAGCAGGCACGAATCCAGCTTAGAGTGAGAGCAGTCACAAGGGCAGTGTCAGGAGGACACGTGCCGTGAAAGCCAGGGCAGTAGAAGAGGAGGGATTGGCAAAATCGTTAAATGTCAGGTTATAAATCACTTAGGTATAAAGGGACATTAGTTCAGTGATGAACCTTCCCTTGTATCAGTCAAAGTAAAGTGTGTTTGGATATAATGAGGAGGGGTAACAAGAATGTTACCAGCAGTTGACAGTTACCTTCTATATGCAAATTTACATTTCAGTCCCTTTACTACTCCCTAAAGTCGTGCTAGGTACTGTGAATATACCCGCTTAACAGTATTTGGAAGTATGAACCTCCGAAGGATGCAACTGGAGCGGCATTGCCTGGGTGACCAGCAGTGCTGAAGCACTCCTCTCCATATCCCTTTCTTACTGTCACGAAGTTCTAGGCCTTTCTCAGTATCTTATGTCCACGGGAAATATAAACCTAAGAAAGGATGAGGCTGTCAGGTCCCTGATGACTGACCACTTGCTCTGGATTCATGAGCCAAAGGTGAATTTTTGACAACTCTGAGGAGAGTATATGTTTTTGCGAGTCTCAATTTCTCAGCTATTGAAATAGAGCGACTATATGTTGAGACTCAATGCTATACTATATACTAACTGTGAATGTAATCTGTGTGTCTGACACTTTCACTTGTAGGACCCATTACTCTGCAGGAACTGTCTGTCACTCTTAGGATCTATCC
>CADCXT010004047.1:0-27065 GCA_902806775.1 Microtus agrestis | reverse complement strand
TCATTTCGTCATGAGGGAGTGAGACTTGGCTGAGCCACACAGCATCTCTGGAATAATGCCTCAAGTGGAGATAAAACACAAGGCACAAAGAAACAGAGGACCGATGCAGTGAGGGCACAGAGTCTGGGAAGCTGTCGGCCTCTGAGATGGGGTCTCAGGATCAGGCAGACAATGGACACATAGGACAACTGTCTTTCCACAGCAGCCTGGGAGAAGCCACCACCCCGATATCACCAAGATGACCATCTCCAGTGATGGCCGAGGAGTATCTGCAGGGCCGGCCAGGGATAGGAGGGCATCACAGAAATAAAGCACTGAATCTGGGTTACACTGGGTCCACAATAGTGTTTTTTTGAAGATCAGTGTAGTCTGGACACTTGGCAAAGTGCAGAGAATCAGTGAACCAGGTGCCAGCAGCCAGAGCTTGCCTCTTCCCTCATCAGGCTGCTGTACCTGAGTGGGTAACTGATGGCCAGGTAAGCGATCATAGGACATGGCTGTATAGAGAGCATTCAAGTGCTACCCAGGAAGTGGAAGGGTAGAGTTGTACACACAGCTGCCATGAAGGAGATAGCCCCACCCTGAGGACACCAAAGTCATCAGCATTTTGGGCACTGTGACTGTAAGAACCACATATGTCAATAAAGGAAAGTTGGTAAGAAAGTAGTACATGTGGGTGTGTGGAGGTGGGAATCCACCCTGATCATAACAGGATGAGAAATTGCCCAGCCACAGTGAATGAAATGACAGGAAGATTCGAAGGCATGGTGTCCAGGGCTGGGTGCATGAGGGAATGCCTGGGAGGAAGAACGTAGTCACTAAGGATCCCATTGGACATTTCTTACACCCTAGATCATTCTCCCTACTAGAGATGAGAATTGAGTGGGGACATTAACAAAATGCACTTATCTGTATTTCCCTAATACTGAGACTTTATATCATAGCCCCATTTGGGTCTAATACAGTGAGGGTAAGTGAAACTATTAAGCACCTGGGTCACACATGGAAGACACAGATACACACAGTAGCATACACAAAATGTATAAGAAAAAACTAATAAGAAGGAGTTATCTCTATTATAGTTGTATTTGGGGGCATCATAAATTTGATATGCTACATAAATTATACAAGTGTGCTTTATTCTCAACATTTTCTGGATCAGGCCTGTTGTGGTATAACTCACAGATCTTAAACTCAAGATGTAGAACCTTCTTCCAGCCTCTGAGTGAGCAGAGACGCAGACCCTGCTTACATGGCAGCCCCAGTTTAGAAGAATGGAGGAGTTAGAATATCAGGCAAGGGGTCAAGACAGCCATGGGGATACCCAGTGAGCAGTTTTTTTGACCTAATGGGACCTCATCAGCTCCCAGTCAGACAAAGAAAAGGGACGAGCATGGGTCGAAACTAGTCCCTCTCAAAGATATGGTGACAGTTGTATACTTTGAGGAAAGGGCAGACTGCAGGGCCATGACAGTGACACCAGGGCTTTATCCCTGCTGTTTGTGCTGACTATAAGAACCCTATTCTATTGAGATGGATGTCTTGCTCAGCCTCCAGATTTTTAGTAAAATGGGCCTTAGGGACGCCCCAAGCAATGTGCCTTACCCTCTTTGAGGAATAAGATAGGGTCTGGGGTGGGGGGATAGGTGAAGAAGATGGGAAGATAGGAAGGAGGAAAAGGGAACTCAGACTAGTATGTAAAGTAGAAAAAGCAATTTGTTTCTTTTAAAAAAATAATAAAAGAAATTAAAAGTAAAAACAGCTTTTAAAATGACATATTGTGACCATAAAAAAAAACTTCAAAAGTAAGAGCCAGTTTATAATCTCACACTGGAGTCAGATTTTATTCCTAACCTATTATAGCTATTGATGGAGACTTGGTTTTGTAGAATTCTAGATCTGATGTTAATTCTCATGTCATTTGTACAGCAGGTCTGGGCGGTTAAATCACTCAAAATTTCTGGGCGTCACCTAGGACACCATTTACAGCCCCTATGTACACAATTTTTATATCTAGAGAATGGCATTTACTTTTTCCATCCCTGGAGAATCAAAGTGTAATGCAAATCAATCTCAGTCAAGTAAATGAACTCAGCAATGTTCAAAGCACAAGTTCATATTTCAGAAACATGTTATTCAGGAGGAGATCATGAGGAATTTGCACTGATCTTGCCTTTAGTCTATTTAGGTTCACTATGAATAGTTTTCTCCTTTGGATTCTAAGAAAATAAAGTCAAAAATTGCTGACAATATAAGTATCAATAAATCATAATAGTTCAATATTTGATATTAAATGTGCATTGCTGAACACCAATACTATCTCCATCGGCTGAGAAAAGCAAAGCCGGCATCACGGTCTTTTCAGCGACAGGGGAGCCTGCTGAAGTCACGCAAGGGGCCTCTTAGATCTTGGGAAAGGATGTAGTAGTTCTTTTTGGGATGAGACCCACCAGTTTGAGAGAAACCTATGTAGCGTTGTTCCGACCATTTAAAGGGGCCGGAAATTACCACCCCTTCTGATCTCTATAGATTTCAAGTCACATAAGAATACCCAGAGCAATCAGTGGTTTGCATCTTTGTCTAAGCGACAGTGTCCTGCGCTTTACAGAGCTTCTCACGGGCTGGGAAAATTTTAAAACCCACCCAAAGACAAAAGGAAGTCTGATCTCAAAATATATAAGAAACTCAGAAACTAGACCTTAAAAGTGCAGATCAACCCAATTATAAAATAGGGCACAGAGCTGAACAGAGATCTCTCAACAGGAGAAGTTCCAATGGCCCAAAAAGACACCCAATGGTCATGCTCAGCGTCCCTTAGCAATCAGGAAATGCAAATCAAGACAACTTTGAGATGCCATCTTACACCTGTCAGAATGGCTAAAATCAAAAACACCAATGATAGCCTTTGCTGGAAAGGTTGTGGAGAAGGGGTACACTCATCCATTGCTGGTAGGAATGCAAGACTGCAAACGGGAAGAGTTGAGTTTTCTCAAAATGGGATGAACTCACTCATGGATTTGGATTTCTAGCCATAAGTAAGGACATTGAGCATATAATCAGGGATCTTAAAAAAAATTGAAAAAAAAGATAAAAAAAAAAATTTTGAATGAGGAAAGGAAGAGGAAAATAAGAGGAAGGCTAAATAGAAGGAGAGAACAGGCAAGAAAAACATAAATAAGAGACAAGGCCTAACCTCCTGAATATTAAGGTTCATAAAAACAGGCGATGTTCATCAAAGGAGAAAAGGAGACAGAGACAGAGACCCACATTGGAGCGCACCGAAGACTGAAATCTCAAGGTCCAAGTCAAGAGCGGAAGGAGAGAGAACACAAGCAGAACTCAGGACCCCGATGGTGCACCCACATATTGAGGCAGTAGGGATGTTCTTTCAGGAACTCACCAGGGCCAGCTAAGTCTGGGTATAAAAAAAAGCCTGGGGTTGAAGACCCATCTTCGCTGAACATAGCGGACAATAAGGACTACGAGAGACCTCAAGAACAATGGCAATGGGTTTTGGATCCTACTGCACCTATTGGCTTTGTGGAGCCTAGGCAGTTTGGATGCTCACCTTACTAGAACTGGATAGAGGTGGGAGGTCCTTGAACTTCCCACAGGGCAGGAACCTGATTGCTCTTTGGGCAGTCGAGGAGGGGATATTGGGGAGGAGGAAGGGGGGGAGGCGGTGGGGAAAGAGCAGAAATCTTTAATAAAAAAAATACAGGTTTACCTCTCACACAATACACAGATTACATGCCGCATCCTCTCTGTCGAGAGAAAAGAAAAAGTTTCCCCTGTCATGTCAAATCCCTAATTTCTCTCTATTTGCCTCATTGAAGGAATTAAAATTCCCATGCTCTCAACCTCAAAATGCTGGAAGTAAGGAAGAGCTTTCTCTTATGCACACACTTTATACTAGGATTCACACCAGTTATTTTCTGATACTGGCTTTGATAGATCATATATTTACCATACCCTCTATCCTCAGAACCCTCAAATAAAAACCCAATTGCTCTCCCAGAAAATGGATCTGTCAAATCTGTATTTGCTTACTCAATACCACCTATGACTTAAAGCTAGAGCAATGCTGACAGAGACCCTCTCACTCACTGTGGTAATTTTTGTGTATGGCGAAGACTAGAGCAATTATTTTACTTAATACAAGGTATTATCTACCTCACTAACAATTTTTGTTTTCAATTGTTTAACTTTATTATGCTGTGCATTGACTTCATTAAACCATTTTCACTGAGAGAAAATAAAAAGTCATCCCTTATAAGATTCTAGATAATGCCTCTTCTTGGCAAGGAAATTGTGGCTTCAACTACAGGAAAGTTGTCTTCTTACAAGTCTGAAAAATGGCAAACTCTAGATATTTGAAGTTACAAGAAATCAGAAATGCAGCAGCAGAACTCAAACACAGGAAAATATATTTACAGTTGATAAAATGAAACTACCAATGAAGAGAAGTCAGGTAGCCTTGGGCTCAGCAGGAAGGCTCAATCAAGGAAGCTCAGTGTTTAGAATTTGTGGCTACTGTAACATCAATATTAATTTGAAAAATTGCATACAGTCATTGCATTTATCTGTGGACTATCTATCATGTGCCTCTTACCTGTCCTGCCTCTATGTTAAGGAGAAACTAGACAAAGGGTAGGATATGAGTCTAAGAGTTACAAAAATCATTGATGTGTGAATATTTACACTAAAAGAAAAAAGGAACTGGTTGTAAAACATGTGTTACATTCACTCCATTACTTCTACTGGTATGTGAATTCACGGTAGCAAAACATACACAAGCTTTTTCCAAAATGTTTCCTCCCTACATGCTACTGAGCAAAGCACTAATTTTCAAGTTCTCAAATAAAGAAGTCACTCTGAGATGAGAAAAGGTACCTCATCTTCTTTTCTAGATATCCGATCTTTCTAATTAAAAATTCAAGCCTAATTGAATTGAGGAGACTACAGAGCCAGCATGACTAAATGTGGAGGAGCTTAGCAGTTTCATGTCTCATGGGATGGTATTCCTCTTAGGATTTTCCAGGCTCCTTGTTAGGCCAGATACATCAACCAGCAACCCACTTAGAATGACTCATGTCTCTCCTCAGAATATATCCATATACTTGCCTGAATCTTTCCAATGCCTGTATCACGTAAATTTAGTCCAAGTAACTTGACTGCCTTCTGTAGCTGCAGACCATTTGTTTCTTACACCATCTGTACTCATCAACTCAAGCATCCCGCCCTATTTTGTGTATAGTTTTAGGTTCCTTCAAATTTTGCAATTGATTGCAATGTAGTTCTCATCCACAACATGAGACTTACCTAACTTCCCAGGTAGTTAACAGTTTAATGTGTTTTAGCTTCTGCCAGCTCATGTAGAAGCTCATACATAGAGATTCTCAGAGCCCATGTGTGTGCACTATAAAGACCTCCTAGGGAAAGTGAGACTGAAATCTCTACCCTTAACCAAGAAGGTATTTACAATTGGTAGCCTGATGGGAATATCAGTTTCTCTAATAAAGAGTGTCACTCATATCTATCAACAAAGCAGGATGAGTCCATATCAGGTAGTTCCATTAATACCAAAGATATACCATAGGTTTTAAATGTGCATTTTTTCCTTTTTGATATGTTCTTTTTTTTTTTTTTGACAATTATGTGAGGATTTTTGTTTAGGTCTCTGTCTGTTTTCCTTTTAGTTTTGCTTTAAGAGGAGAGAACTTAATGGGTTAAGATGGGTAAGTTAGGTAGGAAAGACTTGGAAGAAAGAAAGAATATAATTCGAATATACTGTTTGTAAGTGCAGCAAATTTTCGATTAAATAAAATTTAATGAAGTTTGATATTGCAAGCCTTCTGCAGATTTTATCATGCCAAAATGAATATTTTCTATATGTAATTAAATTGCAATTTTAATTACATCAAATGATTTTGATCAAGATATATTTATATATATATTCTTGTTTACTTTAAAATTTATTTAAATTTCTTAGTAAGTGAAATGGAATTCAAAAAATTTTGCATTATATGACATAATGGATTTAGTGTGATGAATAATTTTATCTGATTAGCCTCTTTTGATTGTTTGCTTCAAAAATGGGAACTATCTAAAAGAAATGTAATGGGAATTAAGGAATATATCAAATCAAACTAAACTGGGTGTATTTTATGTCACCACATTTTTGAAATATAGTCAAAAGTAGTTCTTTTTTACAAATACCTCAAAATAATTTCTTTGCTAGATTTCCCATCTCTCTCTGCTGCAAACAGAGTTATCTGTATCATGTAGACATGAACCTGTATCTTTAGTGATCTCCTTTTCCTGTGTTTTTCAAAAGCGCATGAAGTCCTTCTCCTAGATTGTGGCAATCTTGTGCAAGTTTGTACTGAATTTGTTAGATGCTGGTAGAATCATCTCATTTCTTCTGCACTGCTAAAGGTTACCATGACAGCCTAGGATCACTATAGAAATGATACACAGGTGGAGGCCACTTATCTCCAATCAGTGGAGAATATGTAAGAATTTAATGTGGATCCCTCTAGCCGCCGCTTTCAGAATCAATGATCCTCTGGCTGCTTCCCAGAAAAATGTATACTTAATATGCATATAGTGTGTGTGTGTGTGTATATGTGTGTCTTGTCATTTATAATATCTTGCAGTATAAATCTTATTCTAGGGGATATTCCATAGTTTCTGAAATTGTTTACCTAGATTCTTTTATATAACCACTGAGGCCCAGTACACATAACAATAGAGCAGATCCTCACCACCATTGCAAATCCACATTCTAAGTGAAGCAAAGAACCCCCTAGCTGGGAAGTTATTAATCTAAGTATTAACAGATACTTGATTTTTAAATATTTTCAATTTAATTTTTATTCTGATATATATAATTTCTTTATATACATTATGTCTGTGTCTGCTGGTGCCCAAAGATATAAATGAGAGACAAGGCTGCTGAGCCACCAAATATAGACTCTTTATCAGATACTGTATGCTGGGAGACCCTGTCCAGGTTCGCTGCAAGCAAATGATCTTAACTGAGACCAATTTACCACCTAAATGCTTAAGTTTTATTATGTTGATTCACACGCAACATTATTAGTCTGAAATAATGCTTCGCAATACATTTTATAAATGTTTCTAGATCATCATTAAACCATTGATTTAAAACATATATTATTATTTTTCAGAACTACTGTACCTTTAATTTGCTATATATTTAGACGACACATTTTCTGCCATACCTGTCTAGAGATATACATTTGTACAAGTATATAATAATCTCACATGTGCAGTATATTATATAGTATGACTTTCTACACCATTTCTTTTTGTAAATACCACGAGGACTAGTAAAAGAATATACTATATATGTAAAGACCACAACCTCAGGATAGCTTGAACTCTCATCATTTGCTGCTACTTACCAGTTGGCAGCAAAGATTGCATATTCTTAAACTCATTTGCATGACAAATAAACCCACTTGAAAACACCAACATATGAGCTCAAACTAAAGAAAAACAATTCAGCCTCTGTGTCCTCTATCTTGGCCCACATCATAATGTTACTTCTTATTTGTTGTTTCTTGACAGAGATTTCACTCATGTTTAGTCCTGGTTGTCCTAGAACTTGCTCCTGCCATAGACCCGGATGGCCTCAAACTCAGATATCCATGTATACCTCTGGGTGCTGGGATGAGTGTATATATGCTCCACTCCCTACTCACAGTACTGTTTTTAACATTTAAAATAATAAATAAATTATTGAATGAATATGATCACAGTGCCATATATAGTGGATATAAATATAACTTCTAAAGACCTTTAAAAATATAAAACTAGCCATAATCAGAAGATAATTTGCAAGCAATGATTTATAACTAGAAGTTATATTATTATTTTAATTAAATTGATCATGCAGTATTACTGTCTGAGAAAATGTTATTTTGTCTTTGCCCAGGCTTCAGAAGTAACACTGCTTCCCTTCCATGACTCTCAGAGTGCTCACACAGCAAGGGTTGGTAAAGTGTCAACCCTGTGTGAAAACTGTCACCACCCCATCCCTGACATCTCTGGATCTGGCCTCAAATAGATGAAAACACAAGGCACAAAGAAACAGAGAGGACCACGATGCATTAGGAGGCACAAGAGTCTGGAAAGCCTGAGCCAACCAAGGCCCTCTAAGAAATCGCAGATCCTCAGGATCAGGCAGACAATGGACATAGGACCTTACAATCAGCATAAAGCAGCCTGAGGCCACCACCCCCAATATTCAAAGATGACCATCTCAATGGCTGCAGTATCCGACAGAGTAACCAAATGGGATGGGTGGCCCGTCACAGAAACAATGCTGGATCTGGGTGGTCCACAGTGGCGAGGCAAGTGATGGAAGATCATGAAGTCTGGACATGAAGTGCAGGAGACAGTGAGCCCAGGTGCCCAGGAAGCCAGGAAGGGGCACACCTCTTCCACTCATCCAGGCTGCTGTACCTGGGTGGGTAACTGATGGCCAGGTAAAAGCAGTCATGAGACACTTATTCATCAACCAGAGAGCACTCAGTACTACCCAGGAAGTGGAGAGTCAGAACTGTGCCACACAGCTATAGAGGAGATTAAGTATTTACCCACTCCAGGAAACACCAGGAGTCTTCATTTGGCACTCTTGACTGTAGAACCACATATCAATAAAGAGAGGGATTGGTGAGAAAGTAGTACATGCAGAGGTGTGTGGGTGGGAATCACCTGATCACCATCAGGATGAGAAGATTTCTAACACAGTGAATGCTCACAAATCACCAGGAAGATTACAGAATGGTGTCAGGGCTGGTGGGTGGGAGCTGAGAGGAAGAATGTGTGGTCACTAGACTCACATTTGGCATTTCTTCTCATCTTTTATTTATTTCAATTTTGCGTATAAGTGGGGGCTAGAATTACTTCTCTATATGATCACTGTATCAATATCTGACCGATAATTCTAGAGTTTACTCAGTTTTGTGCGCATCTGAAACTTTTTGGTAAGATACTGGAATGATTTCAATATCTCTTCTCTCAAACTCCCAGGGAAGTGGTGGGGACACCCAGTATAGCATACTGGGAGAAGGAGAGAAGGAGATGAAGAGAAGAGAGAGAGAGAAGGAGGAAGAGAGAGGAAGGAGAAGGAGGAAGAGAGAGAGAAGGAGAGAGAGAGAGAAGGAAGGGGTGTAGTAAGTAGTTTTGGCTTTTATTATTGCTAACAAATACAGAAACAGATTAGAAAGAAAGTTATTATATTTTATTGTTGACCCCCATTTTGTGTGCCTCATACGTGGGGACCATGTCATATGATAACATTTGAAACTATTTCATCTTTTGGCCAATGATAAAAGAAGATGAGGAAGAGGCAGAGTCAAAAATCCTTTTTGAAGTATTTTCTCTGTGATGAAGCCCTCTTAACTAGAAGCCACCTCTTATAGTTCCATTACCCCTTGACCAAGTCTTTAACACAATCCAAAAAAACTTTGGACATTTATCTAATCCAATCACCAGCCATTGATGCCAAGTTACAAAAAAAATGGTAGATGAGATACAAATGTAGTATATCCATCCCTTTCTTATAATCAGATCAATTCAGTTATCTACTCAAAAGTAACATCAAAGTTCAATCAAGAAATCATTTAGGAATCAACCTCATCTCCTTTCATGGGCTTCTTCTTCACCCCCTCTTAGATTGCTATTATACTTCATTCCTTGCACTTTCCAGAGTAGGGTTCAATGTTCTGATTTGTTACTGGCAGATGGCTTTACTCTAGGATTCTTAAAGAAGACCTGGAGTTTTATAAAGTCACAGCCACATGAATAACTATAATGTGATAGTTTTAATTTTCATAGGTATAAGGACGTACTTCCTATGCTGTGATGCATGAAGTGGTAAATGGTACAGTATGTTCAAGTGTAGTGTTGCCAATCCCGCATTCATGACCTCAAGCATACAAGAGGAGATGGTTGGGTAGGAATTGTCTGCTTGGCAGCTTTCTGAGAATCACCTCTCGTTTATTTTCTCTCAGCTGGTATGGAAACTTACAGAAAGAATTTAGTTCCTGTAATGATCATTTTCAAAGTCCATGGCCTTAAATCCTTGCTCTGTGTACCCTCACCCTGTCATCTGGCATTACTGATATGACATCCTTAAGAATCCATATTCCAGTAAATGAATGTAGTAGATGTGCCAGGCCTTAGTACAGCAGGGTTTACATGTGATAGCACTTAGCGCTAATAGTCAATCCCACATTCTTCCCTGTAGAAACGGTATTACATAGTGTTGTTTTATTGAGTTTGAGAAAATATACTATCTTTGTGTTTTATAGACAGTTATCAATTTCAAATCATGGCTTTTAAGCCTTCATCCTTGCCTCCTGTTGTTGGTGCCCATGTTCCCTAATTAGGATTTCCTACTCACGATCTCTCTCAGGGTTGGGACTAAATATCATCAGCTTCCCTTGTTGATATTTCCTGTCTACCATTTCTCATGTCCTAGAAATGTTAAACCTCATGCATGACTTATATCATTCTTCACATCCATGATGACCTTACAAAGAGATCTAAAAACATCAACCCATTATATTGTGCAGATAGGATCGATTAGAAGCAAGAAACATTTTCCTCATAATTTCTGTTCTAGCATAGTTTTCTGATCTTTATAACTGCTATTAAAGTTATGATATCATAATTCCACCTGTATATGTTTCTCCAAAGGCTCAGCATAGAAACATTTTTGCCAAGTCCTTACTTCTTTATACTTCCAGACATAATGCTAGGAAAAAAGATACCAAATAAGTCAAAAGAGTGTATTATGAAAAATTGAGATCAGAGCAATTTGAATACAGTATAATTCTTACACTGAATAAATATATCCCGTAGTTATTCATATTTAGCTAAATTTGATACTCAAATAATGATGATTCATTATTCACTTCTGGACAGAGATGGTAGAAAGTTTACCCACACCCTACCGAGAAATTAGGATCTGATACTAAGGGCTTACACAAAAATATTGATTTATTACTAGAATGCTGTTTTGGAAGAATTAGAAAACTTTTGCTTTTTTCAAATATGAACTAAGTACAGAGACAGGATTATTCTCAATCATTAATTTTAATTCTAGACTCTTCATTGGAAAATATAAGCCTAAAATCTTACTTTCCATATTAATAGAAAGAAAACCTGTGAGAAATTCTAATACAAGTTTGATGGGAAAAAACTGTTTTATAGTTTAGCATTTCATCGATTTTGTCCATGATTGGAATCCCATCAGAAGTTAATGCTGATACTTGCTTTAATGTGCTATGTGCAGCCCTCTTGCCAACCACACTTGGCTGCTCTGTCTCTCCCTGCACTTCTTCTCTGGCCTGCCCATGTTCATCTTCTCCTACCCTACCTCCTGCAATCATCTAATAGGGATACTATGAAACAACTAAAATTAGATGGCGATCAAATAACATTGCTGAATATACAAAGAATTCAGTGAGAAGAAGCCAGCAGGAAAATTTATTAAACTTACTTAAGAAACTCACACTTACAGGATACAGTTTGCTTCAGAGAAAGAACATGAATTTTTCCTCCAAATAATTACCTTCTACATGCTGTGGGCAGTACTAGTTTATAAGCAGTCACTCAGAGAACAGTACGTGAGGCTAATAAAAACTGGTCATTTTAAATCTCTAAACTATAAGAGTGAAGTATAGGCTGGAAACCAGCATAGCTAAATGAGCAGGTGTTTAACTTCATTGGACATCATTCCCTCAGAGGAGGAACTAGGTTTCCATATTCTCACACATAAACAAGAAGTCACCAAGAGATGGGTATAGCCCATTTCCTGAATGGTTCTTTCTCTGCACTCTCTGGGACTGGCCCTGCCTCCTCCTTCTGCCTAGAAGAAAGCTGAATATTAACCTTTGCATACTCTCTCTATCTCACGTTGAGAAACTTGCTTATTCTCCACTAGACACTGTTCAGATCCTGGATAGTCTCATGCGATTTCACTGCGCAGTTCATATCATTGTTTCTTTTGCCATCTTTATACCCAGATAAAACATTTAAAATTCCAAATTTTGTTGTGTTATTACTTAGTTTTTAGAATCACTATTCCAAAAAGAATGCTCCAGATCGCAATGACTTTAGTTGTATATCGCCAATCACTTGGTTTGCGCACGCCAGTATCTGTAGTTTCTTCAGAGCACAAGAACTCATCTGCCTAGCTCTTATAAAATTATCTTATATGGGACTTCCTTGTTCCCTTTCTTTGGAGTACTTGTGTTTTTATTGGTTTATATAGGCACTTTTTGAAACAAAAATACCCACATTTGTCTAAATCATTTAAGTATTTTTGTCTCTTTTTACTATTCTTCTGATTTTGTCAAGGATTCAGTACAGGTTGCAAAGTATTGGGTATTTTAATTTTCACAAAGTTTATTTGTAAAAATGTTTAACAGTTTCCTCTCACAGAATAATTTCTAGTATTTATTATTTATTGGAACTTTAAATCCTATCTTCTCATTTCATGTTGGAGTTTCAATTTACTTTAGATTTCATGTACAGAAGTTTTATTTCTGTTATTTGGGATTGTGTGGCATTAGCTCATTGCTTCAATGTACTCTTTTTAAAATTCAAGTTTCAATTATGGTTTGCTTTCTGTACTGGATGCTGTTTCTCCATTCCGTTAAAAAAGTTGATAAAAGTTAAAATTGATATTTCCTATCTTTCCAAAATTAGAATGGTGAAATACAATATATAAATTTTGTATGTTTATAGCCTTTTTCACATAATATTTCTACTTATGTTCCCTTTTTCCAAGTATCACCAAAGTCTGGGATGACTAACGCTACCTTTGTGCATGCCTGTTTCAGTGTTACCATCAGCTGTTTGGAGTTATAGAGGTTGGGTTTTCTCACTTCCACAAGTTCAGATGGCCCAAGGTATCATTTGAAGGCTACACCCTATGCCGCTTTAAAGCATCAACTTGCTGAATCTATCATACCCTTCAGGGTGCTCCTCTGCATGTGTTCTGTTTGTTCAAATGTTAAGCTCACTGCATGGGTTTCTCTGCGTAGGTTGAGGACTCTTCTCTTTTTGCTTTCAATTTCTCTGGGACTATGCCACAGTCATTCAGCATTATCTCAGCACTGCATTTCTGATATGTTGTAGACTTTAAAATCCATCCCTTGTGTACAGAAGAACGAAGTTTAATATATATTTCAATTCTGCCACAGCAGCACACCGTGAAACTGGATCTTTCAAGTATTATAAATCTCTCCACCTGGAGTCACCATAACACTCTGTTTGCATCAAGAGCACATATTGATCTCATGAAGTATTTGCTAATTCCCATTTCTCTTAGTGTTGGCCATCTGTATATAATGTCCTGGTCTTCATCAATCTTGCTCAAGTCTTTAGTGGTGCCATGTAGTTTGTGTCTCACGTACTGCCAGTGATCTGGAGTATTAGGCTGGCCCAGAGACATTGATCAATATTTAATAGATACAATTATGTTTTATTTTTAGACCCACAAACATAGATGAATGCCCCAGCACACATGAGAACTATGTGCATGCAGAACACAAACACATACACTCAATGGAATACTCAGAGATTTCTGTTTGTGCCCACATCAATTGATATTCCAACAAGTCGGCAGTTTTCTGTCATTTCTCTCAAATCTATTATTTAACAAACTTCGAGAATACATGTTTTTATAAGATACTGATACAAATATAGATACTATTACAAATTTCCTAATTTTCAATATCAGTAATTACAGATGATACCCTTTTTCAACACATTTAGTTGTATGTATATACATGATCAATCCCCATGCACATATAAAACAATAAAACAATATAAACTCATGAGCATATACCATGTGCATTCATGAGAAGAAAGGTCCACTTTTCTGCAGTTGAATTATATTGCACTCACTACAATGTGTT
This sequence comes from Microtus agrestis, assembly GCA_902806775.1. Classification (NCBI taxonomy): domain Eukaryota; kingdom Metazoa; phylum Chordata; class Mammalia; order Rodentia; family Cricetidae; genus Microtus; species Microtus agrestis. The sequence continues at coordinate 13,101 of CADCXT010004047.1, read as the reverse complement.
ACTTTTATTTTTGGAGTTAGGTGTGACTGCTATTTTTTCTAAATCTGCCATCTTTATTTATATACTAATAATCCCCAGTTATGCTTTTTGCTCTTCCTCTATATTCCACACTTAATAATGATTGCCTTTTTGCTTTAGAAGGAAATGCTGCAAGGAGCTAACCATACACTGCTCTTGCCTTTCTAAAGATTATCTCAGAAGAAGAACTATAATGTATTCATCCAGATTATAGTTAAGTGTTCTCTCTTTGCTATTTTAATATTTCCTTATGTTAATTATGTTAACCATATTCTTAATCATCTTTACTTGATTTTTTATTTACTGTTTGCCATTTACCAAACAGCCATCTTTAAAATATAAAGTCGATAAACTTAGCATGTATTGATGCTTCCTCTGCCCTAACAATATATTCCTGGAATGGGCCTACACAGACCTCTGCCACTCCGTGGGAAGCAGTCTTCATACAGACCATTTAAAATACCATACACCAAGCCTGCCCAGGCAGTAGTGGCCCACCTTTTATCCCAGTACTCAGGGAGGCAGAGGCAGGCAGATCTCTGTGAGCTCAAAGCCAGCCTGGCATGCAGGCTAGTTCAGGACAGGCTCCAAAGTCACAGACACTGTCTCAAAACAAAGCAAAACAAAACAAAAAAACCCCTACATAAAGCCTAACACTTGAATATATAACCCCTTCAAATCTGCAGTTATTCACCATAAGATTTTCTTGTTTTCTCTCAAATCTCATATTCTTTCCTTAACTTTTAATGTGCCATGTGAATTCTCAATTGTGTGCACATATAAGTGTCAAGGTGAAGATTACTTGCATTGTGGTACAGTAGAGATTGAATTTGGTTTCTTGCTGATCACCTTCAAGTGAATAGGTTCTTGAAAGTCAAAACTCAGATTGCCAGGCTTGGGCAGCAAATGCAACTAAACAATGGGCAATCTAAGCAGCCTTCCTCACAGTGCCTCGCACTGGTATCTCAATCATCTACTTCCAGGATTCAGAGTTTATCCACCCTTCAGAGTCCAGATGTCCTTTCCCGTTATTCATTCTCTCCTTCCCTTCTTATCTTAAGGAATGGAAGATTTTCTTCTGCCTATTTTTGTATTCTGTTTTAAAAGTGGAGGATGATAAGATAGTGCCTCTTTGGAAGAAATTTCCCTTTCTTCAACCCAAAATACCCACCTGTGGAAAATCATGTTACCAGAGGTCTAAGCGTTAACAAACTATTGGCAGTCAGCTGGTTTCCCAATGGAATGTTATCTGTCCTAATACTTCCAAAGGGCTAGATCACACCAGAATTTGAAGACAAGCCTCAAAGTAACCAAGTGTTCCCACTTTCTCATTGTTCTTACGCAAATGTATGCACGCATACGGATATTGAATAGGAATTGGCTATAAATAGGAAGAATGTGATATAAGCTCAGATCCCTAAGTCCCTTTAGTCTTACTTTCTCTGTAGCAGAATGATCTAGCCAAGATAAGACTGATTCACACCATCAAAGTATAAGAAAATGAAATACATGCAATAGAGGAAATGAGCTGATGAGTCTGAAATGATATGGCCGGTGAGGTTCCTTGGTGCAGAATAATTTTATTCAAGAACAAACACAGTGCAATGTATTTATTCCCAAATATGTTCCTTAAAGTCATAGATAACAATTTCTTTAATAATTAAACTGGGAGTTGGGAATTTATAGCTCAGTGGTAGAACCATACACCCTGCATGGCTAGGCCCACGGTTTAGTCCCTCAGCTTCGAAAAAATAATGGCAATAATTAAACTGGGCCCATGGTGGTGGCATGACCTTTAATCCCAGCACTCAGAAACCTTCGAGGCAGGCAGATCTCTATAGGTTTGAGGACCAACCTGGTCTTAAGAACTAGTTCAAACAGGTTTCAAAGCTGCAGAGAGGCCTGTCTTGAAAATAGAACAAATAATAACAAGAACTGTATTCAAACACTATTAAAGACATATTACTTAGTATTTTTATATCTGTAGCTTGCCAACTCTGGTTCAAAACTTCAAGTTTCTCTCTGCCTAGAATATTAGAATAGAATTCAAGTCATTTGTCTGCATAGACTTGAATAGGATACACCCGGTTGTAGGACATTAACTTTGAGACCTTACTTCCCATGTAACTCTATTTCTTCAAGTGCAGCACTTGGTGTGCTCAATTCTTCATGCCTTATCAAGAGGCCTCAGAATCATTTGTTTTCCCACTGGTGATCTGACACACTCTGCCCCAGATCAAGTGTGTAGCATACTCTAATCTGTGTCTAGTAATTTTACTCCAAGTAAATCTGAATATAGCCCACTTAAAGTAATTATCGTAGCATTTTGTTTAATACCTAAGCTTTAAGGATTCTCTCTGTTCACCCCGGATCTTCAGCAGAATGATTCAAAGTTATCTAAAAAGTTTCAGGGTGAGAAGAAAATAAACACAGACAAGAGGAAGGGTGCATGGTTTCAAGCACCTGCTCTCATCAGGATGCTACAGAAACCTGCTATTTACTCAGCAAACTTCAAGGTCTACTGTTAGCAAGGCATTGGTGAATTTGTTTCTTACCTAGTAGGTTAATTGCCCCCAGTGGAAAGGCATAAGTAATTTCAGCACCCCTTAGCTCTACACATGGAGACCTACCTCAGCCAGAACTGCCAGGAGGACCACAGTCAGCAGGAAGAACTCACTGTGAGAGCCAGACCCCAGAAGTCAAGCCATAGCGGCAACCCCCATGTCAGCCCAGCAGCTGGGGCTATAAGGAGGAGCAGAAAAACACAACCTCACAAGGGAGGGTCATGGTCCATAAGAACTGCAGAAATGGGCCCTCCTTATGGGCCAGCAATGATATGTAAAGGAAGCTGAGGAAAGGCTGGCGGTGGCCTTACTGCAGTTTCTCAGTAATCCAGAGCTGCAGAGCTCATCTCGGGCTCTAGGAGAACAGGAGGAGAGTTTGCAGTAACAGGATCCTAAGATATTCAACTATATTAAATCACAGCAGGGTTAAGAACTGAGAAGACCAGCTGAGACCTAAAGGCATTGTGCTTAAACAGGAGGAGTCTTGCAGGCACCATTTGTGAGGTCAGTCTTGTCTTGAAGTTTTCAATCCAAAATAGTCTTCAGCCAGATTATCTTAAGCTAGACCCACAGGATGTGTACAGGATTCCCAGCACGATGTTAGGCATGGGCCCTGGAGTCCTCAGTCACAAGCTTTCTTGAACACTGCCAGGATCAAGCTGGGATGCAATGTGTCTGTGATGTGCAAGCTTGTCATAGAAGAAACAGCAAAGTCTGTGTGGCAGTCCAGAGGATTGAAGGGTAAAGTTTGCAACAACCATTATTAAAAACTAATAATATACTGCAGTAGCGTTCTATGTTGGTACTCTTCTAAAAGTAAGATAAAGTGATATTTTTAGTCCATTGGTATTTCATAACTAGAACTTTGGAAGTAAAGTATGGATAAGGAGATAGTTTACATTAAGCACAACACTAAGGATGTTCTTTGCCAAGCAAACATCAGAATCCTACAGTGGAGGAGAGAGAAAAATGATAAGCGGCAGGCGAGGCAATACAGGAGAGAGAGAGGAGGAAAGAGATAGAGACAGGAGAGGAGAGAGAGGGAGAGGATGGTGGAAGTGGGAGAGGCATGGGGCCAGGGGAAGAGGGGAGGAGAAGTCTTATGCCTGTTTGTGTGTGGAATATGCCTTTTTACATCCTGGGAGCTTACACGGAACGTGGCCCTTTCCTTGTGCGGTCTTTTGCCTCAGATATGACTACCAGGACGTACAGAAGCCCAGCTGACAGACTTCTGTGTCTCTCACTTCATTTGGTAGGGCCTGCCACCACCCTGAGCTAAGAGTCCCTCTTCCATGTGATGCTTCTCATCTACCTCCTCACTGTCTCTCAACATTAGGCTCATCATCTACTGATACTTAAGTGGACATCCGGCTCCACCGGCCCATGTACTAGTTCCCTGCATATCACCCTCTCCTTCATAGATATGACCATTTCTTCTGCCTGTTGTCCCAAGAGATGCTTTCTGCTTCAACTCTCTTGGATAGCCAGAGTTATCCCCCTTGAGGCTGTGTGATTCAACTCTTTCACTTTCCATTTTCCTGGGTTGCACTGAATGTTTTCTTTATACACTTGGCTTGGCTTAGTTCTGCCAGCCATCTGTGACCTTCCACTATAACTACCATCATGTTTGTGGGCGTCACCTTAACTGCCTAAACTTTGACGTGGATTGGAGGACCATCCTCACTTTTCAGCGATTTTTTATTCAGGCTTCCTTTCTGTGGCCCCCAAGACAAGGTGGACTACTTCTCTGTAACCATCCAGCCATTCCTCCGTCTAGTCATGCAGGAAGACCTTACCATCAATAGGTTAAGTCACCTTCTGCCAGGGCATTATAAGACCTTTTTCTTTGTGCTTCATGCTCATTCTCACTTCCTATGGCTACATCACACATGCGGCTACTCCTGAATCCGCTCTGCAGATGGCGTCGCAGTGCCTTCTCTACCTGTGCTGCCCACCTCATGATCATCACGTTTACTATGTGCCCCTGCCTTCATTTACCTACGTCCTGGCTCACAGGAACCTTTGGATGGGGTGGTGGCTGTCTTCTACACAGTCATTACTCCCTGCTGAACCCCATCATCTACACTCAGAACAAGAGATAAGCCAGCGTTACCCAGGCTGGGAGGAGGTCACAAGGGAAGTACAGACTCACTGGCTTCTGGCTCAGGCCTACTGTACACACTCGTATTTTGCCTCTAACAGGGAGGCATTAATAGAAAGAAAGAAAATTAGTGTGGGAAGGGCATATATTCAAGTACTCATGTTTTCCTGTCATCCTTCAGCACTATGGGCAGTAATCACAAAATCCACTGGAGCAAGGGTAGTTTCTGTGGAAGGATTGTATGCAACCTGGCCCCGTAAAAGAAACAATTCTCTGTGGCATCATCTATATGCATTTTAATTTCTACTGATCCTGTGTTGGCCACAAATAACCCATATAATCTGTCTAGTTTAACCTTGACAAAAAATCTTACATGTAAGTATTGTATCAATATTATACAACCTATGGGAGTGCACAAATTCAAAGGCATGTGCTGGCTTGACTCTCTTCTCTGTATTTTACTTTGGCAAAGAAACTCCAATTGTCACCAGAACATAAAGGGCAATTTACCTCAGTATGGGGCCTAACACATGTACCATGCTGGATGACTGAAGTAGATCCAGCTACAGATTTCACCAGAGTAACATTTAGTGGTGTTTGAGGAAAGTTTCTTGCCATTAGCATAAAATGGATCATTCTCATCTTCGGATCTGAGAAGCAGATTGTCTGATAGTGAATGCAGCCACGTGTGCTATTACACTCCTACATTTATTACAGGAGATGTAGAGTATCCTCCTTCAGGACAAATTATTGGGCATATAACTTGTTGTCAGATATTCAATGTTGAAGCTCTTCCTGAGTATTTTTAAGTACTCAAAATGTATTGGCATCTAAGGGAGCGTATTCTCATTTACAGACCTCCCTGAGTACCCAGATATACCTTCCTTGGTTTTCGGAAAGGAGATGCAGTCCATACTCCAAGAAGAACTCTGTATTTAGACTCAATCGAACTGTAGTCTTTTAAGAAACAGGATGATGTATGAGAGTTTATTATTTTCTATTAAGAAATATATATTCTCCTGAAGTTCCTTCAAAATTAGAAGCTCAAAATCTTCATGAATGAGCAATATAATTCAATTCCAGTGCTGATTGTTCAATATATCACCCAAATCATTGACATTGTATGATATACTAAAGCGACTTTCTATTCTTCAGACTAGAAATGTACGCAATAGAACAAAATGAACGATAAAATGTAGCCAAGAATGATTGAAATGGTTGCTTACAATTCATCATATACTAGATATTGCTTGGGAACTGATTAGGAAGAAAGAAGATCATATAAAATGACCTGGGAGAAATACCGTTGCTGTAGTTTTTGATAATGTGAGACTGAATTAACTTTGAAGTACAGAAGTTTTATATAATGAAGAATGCCCTACAGATAATAGAAGGATACTCTAGAAAGAATTGATCAACTCTCTCTAGGAAGAATGGCCCTGTCACAAGCCACACTTTGGGGTGATCTGTCCTGATCCAGCCCTGGCAGGTTCATATGTCCCAGGATAGAATTTAATATGGATTAGATATTAGTGGAAGGAATGAATATGATAGAGCACTGAAATAGGATAGGTACCAGGAGGATAACTCTGTAAATACTGGATAATGAATTTGTCCACATTTAATTTTCTCATTCTTTTTTTATACCCCAATACAAAATGAGAAGAGCAAAGAATTCTTCTTTTGTTTAGCACAAGAGACCATATTAGGGCATTATTTTGCTTCAGACATCAGGTATATCTCATTATTTCCCAAATAAAATTTGTTCTTCGTCAAGATATAGTGAATACACCCTAGGACATAGACAATACTCTCTATGACCTCAGCACAAAATGAGAGGCTCAGGAATAAGCTTAGATTATCTGACTTGCAGGTCAGGGTGACAGACCTACCTCTGGGCCACATTGGTGTCCAAAACACAAGTAACCACACCTGGAGTCAGGGTCTTTTGTTTACAGCCACCTGCCCATCATAACACCAAAAGCAAAATAAGCTCAAACTCCCTCACAGTCAGTAATGGTGTGGAAGACGACTTACATCCTGTAGGCCCTCACAGCAGCCAGATACTAACATATTTCTTTTGAATATCAAGCCCATGCCCACAGCTCCAGAGGCAGCCATCACTGCTCTGAGAGGTAAGTGGAGCCAGGCATGAGTCATGAGTACATGGACCTAATCAACCTACTGACACTAAAATCATTGCCTTCCAGCCAGGACCAGCTACTCAAACATGCCCTCGTAGCTAGACAAACTTTAGTCTTTACATCTAATTAAAATGTTCTATTCTCAAGCACATCATGTTTTATAAAGAAAGTATCACTAAGAATGTCAAGAGCATCATATCTACACTATTCTGGAAGAACAATGTATTTTTTAATTTTTGAATTATTTCACACCCAGCCTTCAAAATTACACACTTTCTCCTTTCCATGCCACTCCCCTCATCCCCAATGGCCCTCCATCCATCTCAGAAAGGTAAGGACCTCCCGTGAGGAGTCAGCAAAGCTGTTTGCATGTCAGGTGGGAAGGACCATGACTCCCCTCTGAATCAAGACCCAAATAGGCATCACCGCCCAGAAATGAAGCAAGTCAACTCCTTGCCACCAGGGATAGATGGATGTGAGTCCACACTTGCTGTGGGTTCCACTGCTGTTTGCCTTTCAGAGTCTAGTTCGTGCCTGATCTCCCCAGTTATCAGTCTAAGATTCAGTAGGCTCACAGCTCAGAGGCCAAGGAGGTCTCAATGGTTTTCCCATCTGCATGTGATCTTGGAGTTCCCCCACCCATACTCACTGCTAAATCCCTCCACCCTCTCTAGATGGCCTAGGGCTCACCCTGGTGTTTGTTTCAACAGATCCTTAATGTAGAGTTTTATTGTTTTTTGCTTTTTATTGTTGTTGTTGATTTTATTAGGCTCATTTCCTCTGTTCCCACCTTTTTTTCCTTTCCTTCTTCCTCACCAAAAGGGTCCATGTTCCAAATTTACTCAGGACTGTCTTCTTTTCTACTTCATATACTAGATTAGATCTATGTATTGAAAGGCTAGATAAATCAGACCCCTCTAAGTAAATGAGGCCAAAGATTATGTCAGAGAGAGAGAGAGGAGAGAGAGAGAGAGAGAGAGAGAGAGAGAGAGAGGAAGAATCAAAAATCTAGATTAGCTGATTTCAGTGACTCTGTTTTGGAACTGACTGAACATAAGGCAGAATTATAATCTTGAGAAACCCGAGAATTTACCCCTTGTTGATTATCATAGTATTTTAGAATTTGCCAGTCATTTTGATATTTTCTGAATTTTCCAAGTGATGCCCTCCCTCCCACTTTAGATGGTTTCTTCCATAAATGCACTCAACCCTCCCAGCTACTCGGGTGAACTCTGCCCTGTGGCAGAGCCAGTTCATCCCAGTGCACTGGATCCTGTATATCAATAATCTCAGCCTGGTGCAATGAGGCGGTCCTGGGCGGCGTATGTTCCTGGGGGTCCCATATCCAGACTTGGTAGAGTCTCCCGGTCAGAGAGGTCTTTCAGTATGTCTCTCAGAGATTCTCATTGTTGTCTGATTCCTCTAGGATTGTGATTTGTAGGCTGGCTTTCTTTGCTTTATATTTAAAAAACCCTCATGGGTAAGTGCAATGTGATAACTTTATCTTTTGAGTGTCTCTCAATTTTCTCACTCAAGTATTATTTTCTAGCTCCATCATTTCCTGAAATTCAAGATGTATTTTTCTGCTGTGTACTCCATTGCTGTAAATGTACCACATTTTTCTTTATCCATTCTTGGTGAGGCATTTGATTGTTTGAGTTCTAGCTCTGACCAAGCAATGCTGCTATAAGACTATAGTTACTTTGTATCCTTTTGGCATGATTGAGCAATCATATTTGGATATATACCCAAAGTAGGTAGTATTGAGTCATGAAGGAAGGTTGTTCCTAATTTCTGAAATCCACCACACTGTGTCAAAGGGGCTGCCACCAGCTTGCATTCACAGTAATGCAGAACTGTTCCTATGCTCACAACCTCTCAGCATAGATTCAGTATCAAACTTCCACCTTTTGAGAGGATCCTGGTTTTAAATCTAGTTTGAACTTATCTGCCCTTAAAGTAGGAAAAATAGTAGAAGAATAAAAGCCAGTGTCTACCCTGTGGCTACTCTGCTTTTTGTAAATCAAGTGATATGCCCCATTATACTTATTCTGTATTAGTTAGTTCAGCCCTCTGCTGTGTGATTTCAGGTTTTCTTACATGTATCAAAATATGTGTATGCATTTATATCAATTTATTATAGGTTTTCCATCAAACTACTTTACAATAGAATTTTAAAATACATAGAAGTACTACAAAGTATTCTTTCAGTCTTTTCTTCTCATTATTTCCTGTTTGTATATTTGCTTCGTGTTTTCTCTCAGGCAGTACTGACAAAAATTTCAGTCATCTTTCCTGAGCTCATACATACCATTACCATTAGGAACTATTGCTTGGAAAAGGTGTTCTTCACATTCCTCCACTGCTGTCCATTTTGACCTTTGGTTTGTATGATGTTTTAGCATTAGGGCTTGCAGAATGTAATTAGACTGTTGTGCAGCGTGTGTGCATAAATGGGTACTATGGACATAAAATAACATTGTATAGGACATAGCCAAAATGGAGGAAACAAGAATGTTAATAGTTGCATGCAGACAAACTGAGCAGAGAGACTTAATTAATAAAATAATCACCACTCATTAAGAAATATATTTTGATACCACATTACAGCATTTCATATGCATTACTAGAACTAGTGATATAAATAAAACAGACAAATAATATCCAATTAATGATTTTACAGAGCAGAATAGTAGTATGAGACGTTTGAAGATTAATGCTCAAACATGTCTTTTCAAGACATTAGGCATGACTTCGAAACTAGATATACTGTCATATATACAGCATGGACTCTGCAAAAGAGTATGTCATATGGAGCAATGGCCTGAGAAAGACAGCATAGACTTTGGTGCTCATACTAAATCTATAGGGCTCATCAGCATTTAGAGCAAAGTTTGAGACAGAATTATTTCTATGAATAATTTTTTTTCTCTGTCTGTAGATTATTCTCATGTGCATACATATTTGCCCTAATAACAACTGCATAGGCATTTTCCCCCTCTTGTTGTATGTTTATCTCATGAAAATATCCATCCATATGGACACATTTATAGTTGAGGTTTGTCTTGAAATGATTTTCTACACTTAAACTGCATAATTCTAGTAAATGAATAGCACTGGGATACATTTTGTTACTCAGACAGACCATGATCATGTCTTCTCAGTCACCACCTTGACAACTTATTATAGACTTCAAAGACAAATACAAAACAAATTGAATTGCAGCTGGAGATGAATACACAAGGACAATTTTCTCAGGAGTTGCTACTGATTCAACATCTGAGGCATAGAAGACATGCTTTCTCGAAATGGACTTTCTGTAAAATATTCCCAACCTCAGTTTCAGGCAGCCTAACTGTCTAAGTCCTGAATTTCAATGTCACTTTCTGTCTAGGAGACGCTGGCCCTACTTAGAGTTATATGCAAACATTACTCATTTACAGAAAGAACCTGTGTGAAAATGTGATTTACCTGCTTGTCTAGAGATTTTTGTGGGGAAGAAGGAGAAATAAAAAGTGTATGCATATTATGTTGCGCGTGCACGTATGTCTAATCAACTGAAAGAGATGGATATATTATTAGACAGAAGTAGTAAAGGAATGCAATGTAGGGGATGTAGCTGAATGGGTGAAATGCAGAAATGCTTCTATAGAGAGAGATATCATATATGGAGGTTATATCTATGAAAGATGAGAAGGCTGTATTTGCTGAGAGGCTGAGTGGTGGGATGTGCCAGCTATGCGGAAGTACTGCCAAGCTGTAACCCAAGGGAATGTAACTGTGTGGAGAGGAGATCACTTGGCTGGGGTAGGAGGTGCCAGCAAACCTGTAAGTAGTGTAGAAAGTGTGAGAGAATATATGGATACTGTGTGTAAATAATCTATATGAAATGAGTGTAAATGTGTTTAAAGATGCTACAGCTGTAGAAGGACAGGATATATATATGTAAAAAGAGATATATAACTTTATATATAAAAATATATAACTGTAGTGAGTCACGGAGGAAGAGAAATTACTCAAATGATAAAAGAAGGGTTATCAGAAATATGCTTTTTACTTTTTAAAAGTTACAATTGAAGCATATGTGTTTCTACTTATTCCACTCTAAGACAGAAAAGTCTGGGCCTCAGAGGAAAATTTTCCTATTAACCCTATTTTTCTGAATATTCTTTCTGCTTACACTTCTGAGCCGTAGGAACATACAGCAGTAATGCTAGTGTGTTGCTAAGTCCCATGTTGAACTTAGACACTATAGAATAAATTAAGAAGGTAGATAATGATGTATATTCATGTGTACAGAAGGAAATCATGATTATTGGAAAGTACTTGGAGATGAAGATACATCAACTAACACCTGGATGATAAAATTAGAAGAGAATACTTCTACTCACACTGTATGAGGAAAATGTATTTTGAAATTCTGCTAATTTCGAAATACAAAACTATGGAATAGGAAGGAAGAAAGGCACAGAAGTATACAGGCAACACACACTTCTTGAAGCTCACCCTCTTTCTTCATTAGTTCCCTTGAAAGCACTCAGACACCCACAATAATGTTATTAATCACAGTATAAAGAAAAATTATTTATGAAACATGAACTATACTAAACAGTTAGTTTACATAATTATATAGATTTATACTCCACAGGCCTCATTATCTAATTCTCCCTGAGAGTTGTGGGTAGCTAACATTTCCAAGGAGCTCTCTCTGAGGAGGAATGGGTGGGAGGATCGGGTCTGGCTGATGTAACAGTCCTTTGATTCCCAGTAAGTCAGAGATGGGTCTGCTTCCAGATAACAAACAGCAATTAAGTGGGGTTACAGGTGCATCTAAAAACTTACAACAGAGGAAAGAACATACCAAAATCAACCTCAATGGCGACAGGATTTGTACTTTGTGTTTGCATAATTAATTCTGGGCTGTATTTCACAGATGATCATTTATCACATTATATACCCCACAGAATACCAGGCCATACCTTCAAACTTCATTGTTTATGGGCATATGATGTAAAACTTAAGTACAGACAAAGCTGATTTAAGCTGTTCAAGTATTTTTTACCTTGTGGGCCAAAGGAAACTGGGGATGCACTAAACAATACAGACAGTGTGAGGGAAAGAGAAGATATTTCTCTTTTACAGTGTTCGTTTTAGTAGGCAGGAGATAAGAAGATGAAAACACAGGGGCAGAGTACCTCAGCAGACTATAGTGAGTCGCCCCCGCCTACAGGGTCTGATGTACACCAGCTGGGCACACCCTGGCCTCTTTCTCCCTCCTCTTCCTCCTCATCTATAGCATCACTGTGACTGGCAATCTCTCATTCTAGCCTGTAGGCTCAAACCCTCATCTCATCCCCCCATGTGTGTTTGCCACACTTCCTGGGCCTGCACCTCTCCTTCCTGGATGCATGCATGTCTGTCTACAGTAACAGTTTCCCAGGTCATGGCAGGCCTAGTGACTTTGGACCAGGAGAGAGTAGTCTCATTACAGTTGTGCTATACAACCTATTGTTTCCACTTCCTGGCCGGCACTAGGTGCTTTATACTGATCTGTGGCCTATGGCCATTACCACAATATCTATCCAGCCCCTGCATATCAGTGGCATGAACAGACCAAGGTGTGTGCAGACTGGCTGGGAGCCACGTAGGCCACAGGTATATCACACTCTACAATTCACACTTCCTCACCTTCCACCTGCTGTATTGTGGACCGCACCATGCCGCCTCGCCCAACACCAGCAGCATCCCTCCAGTATGGGAGGCTGGCCTGTGCAGACACCACCATTGTGGCCAGGCTTGTCATGCCTGTAAACATTGGCGTAGTAGCTGCGGGCTGCCTCCTCCTCATCATCATCTCCTATGTCTTCATCGTAACAAGGTGCCTGCGCATCCACTTTGTGAGAAGAGGAAGGCAGTGACCTTCTCCACTTGCTGACATCTCCGCAGTGGTGCTACCTACTTTCATGCCCCCCTATACCTGCATCTACACTGCCAGCCAGCTCCACTGGCGTGAGGGCCCAGAACCCCTGCTGTCTTCTGCAATAATCAACGCAATGTACTCAAATCTTTCAATTACACTGGGAACCGAGAGTCAAGCAGGCTTTGAAAGGTTGGTGTGAGGCTCCTGAGAGTCACCCCAGGCCCCTAACCTGAACTTGGCTGTGCTCCTTACACCTCATCAGGAAAACAACAATAGCAACCCACTCAAGGAGAGAGCTACTGTAAGTGCGGCTGGGCCTACGCATGTCTTCTCTGCAGTCCTTGTGCACATGTG
>CADCXT010004046.1:0-14661 GCA_902806775.1 Microtus agrestis | reverse complement strand
CCACAATTACACTAGTGTATCTTTCAGGAAGGTCATCATTGTTATAGAAGAGTTTATAGCTGGGTTGGTGTCTACCTTTTCTCTTTTTGGGGTGGGGGCGGGAAGGGTGCAGAATACCTTCCAGTACAATGACCCCTATTCACCAGGGATAAAGACACTTTATAGATAACAGTTCCATTTCTCTGTGTTTAGTGAGTTGTATAGATGTTGTTGCCAGTAATGAGGACTTTTTGTTTGTGTAGAGCAACCAATAGCCATGGAAATGACCTGAATTGTTTGAGGGTTTCCATGGGGCTGCTTTGGCTAATAACTCAATGAAATGCAACCCATTCTTGGCAGTGTCATCTTCATTTGATGATAAGACATATCAAGTTGAAGAACTATCTTTCCTGTAATTTAACAACATCCATTTAGATCACCTTTGTACATACATATGTGTGTTTTTGTTTGTTTTGTTTTACTTTATTTTGTTTTTTCACTTAAGATTGTTTTTAACTATTTTGTGTTCTATGTATTTCTATATGAATATCAAATTTGTCTTTTTATTTTCTGTGAAGAATTGTGTTGGAATGTTGATGGTGATTGAACTGAATCTGTAGATTGCTTTTCATAGAATGATCATATTTTGCTATATAAATTCTACTTATTCATAATTTTGGGATATCTTTCCCTGTTCTTATATCTTCTTCAATTTCCTTCTTCAATGTCCTAATTTTTTTTAATTGCACAAGTCTCTCACTTGCTTAGTTAGACAAGTATATTTTAATCCATAATATTTTTGAGGCTATTGTAGTAGTAAAACTTATTGTTCCCTTGGTTTATTTCTCTACTCATTTCTATTTTGTGTATAATAATAACACTGCTTTTTGCATTAATTTCTTGTGTTGATACTTTGCTCAAAGTATTTATCAGCTGTAAGAGTTTCCTAGTATTATTTTTAGGTCATATATGTAAACAATCATGTTATCTGCATAAATTCTTTTTTACTTCTTCTCTTCTTATTTATTGTCTTTGTCCCCTGCAGTAGACTTATTACACTAGCTAAGACATCAGCTATATATTGAAATGGTACAAAGAGAGTTAACAAACTTGTCTTGTTCCTGATTCTTTATATTAATTTATAACTCTCATACAATATATCCCAACTTAATCTTCCTGTCCCTCTACACCGCCAAGTGTACACCTTTGTCCCCTCTAACCCAAATCCACTCTCCTCTTGAGCAAAGAACAAGTCTCTCAGGGACATCAACCTAATATTATACAAGATACAATTAGATATGAAACAAGCCCTCACATCAAAGTTGGTGAAGCAACCTGTTAAGAAGCATAAGTGTCCCAAGAGCAGGTGAAATAAATAAGAAATAGATGATGTGGGAATGATTTCTTATTAATAAAGAAACTGCCTGGCCCATTCGATAGGTCCACCCTTAGGTGGGTGGAGAAAACAGAACAGGATTCTGGGAGAAGGAAGCTGAGTAGGAGTCGCCATGATGTTCCCATGCCAGACAGACGCAGGCTAGAATCTCCCCAGTAAGCACGCCTTAGGGTGCTACACACCTTATAAGAAATGGGCTAGTCCAGGTGTGAGAGTTAGCCAATAAGAGGCTACAGATAATGGGCCAGGCAGTGTTTAAAAGAATACAGTTTCCGTGTAATTATTTCGGGTAAAGCTAGCCACGCGGGCGGCTGGGTGCTGGGAACGGAGCCCGGCCGCTCCGTACTACAAATAGAGATACCCCCTCTCCCACTGTTAGGAGTCCCCCAAAAAATCAAGCAAACAAGCACAACATATATGTAGAAGATCTAAGTACACACTTGTGCAGTCTCTGTGAAAGTCACGTCAGTTTCTGTGAGCCTCCTTGAACTCTGTTTAGTTGATTCTGACAGCTCTGCTCTGCCCATGTCCTTAACCCCTTTGCTTCTCACAATTCCTCCTCCCACTCTCCTGTAAAAGGTCTATAGAAAAGGGACCAGATACAAACCTCCATCCTGGGCTCTCTCTCTCTACCTAATATTTGACTGTGATCTCTGCATCTGCTCTCATAAGCTGCTGGATGCACTCTTTGTGATGACAACCAGACTGATGTGAATATATCAACCATCATTAAAATTATTTCATTGATTGATGGATGGATGGAGAAATGAATTGATTGATTAACTGATGATGGATTGATTTTTGGCCAGTTGTGCCTACTTATATCTTAGGTCTGTGGGCTATTGTGACTCCTGTTCCTGGTCATTTAGACATGAACTTCCTCTACTGAGTTGTGTCTCAAATTAGATCTATCATGGTTCACCAGTCTCACAAATATGGTGCCACCATTTTCCCAGCATATATTTCAGGCAGGACAGATTGTAGGTTGAAAGTTTTGTGGCTGGGTTGGTGCTCCAACTCCAACACTGGAAGCCTTGTTTGATTGCAGAAGATGGACAGTTCCAGCTCTGTATCCTACTTTGCTAGAAGACATTGCTAGCAACATCCTTGTTGATTCCAGATGTTCCCAATGCACTAGGTTTTCAAATGGCCACCCCCAAATGCTCCTCCATTCCAGTCATCTCTTCATGGACTGTCTCCACCCATCCCTCCCCGTACCATGTTATCCCTCCTGTTTTTGTCCCCCCACACACATAATCCATTCACAAAATCTATTCTATTTCTACTTCCAAGCGAGATCCATGTATCCTACCCCAGAGCTCTCCTTGTTATTTAGCCTCTCAGGATCTGTACATTGTAGCATGAATATCAATTACTTAACACTTAATCTACTTAATATGAATACATAACCTTTTTTTTTTCTTTCAGGATCCGGATTGCCTCACTCAAGATAATATTTTTTTTTCTAGTTTCATCGATTTGCCTGCAAACTTCATGATGTCATTTTCTAACTATCAAGTAAAACTCCAATCTGTAAACACTCCACATTTTCCTTATCTATTCTTCAACTGACAGATATCTGGGTTGTTTCTTGGTTCTTGACATTAACTATAATGCTTTGAGCTTCTCTGCATTTTGTTCTCTATTATACTGAGTTATGCCCATTTTCCTCCTATCTTTTCTAGAACATTTATTATGGAATAGTGTTTAATTTTTTCAAAAGCCCTTTCTGATTCTAATGAGATGATCATGTGTTTTTTGCTCTTTGGTTTGTTTATATTTTAAATTACTTTTATTGATCTGTATGTATTGAAACATCCTTGCATCTGTGATACGAAGTTTACTGGAATAGATTAGGGAATAGTTGAGATTCCTAAACCATATGGTATGGCTATTATGTATTACTTTTGATTCCACTATTATTTCACATAGGAAGAGTAAACTAGTCTAAGTACATGCTCAAAATATTTTAAGTATTAGATATTGGTGAAATATTATAAAATTGGCTGTTTAAAACATAGAAGAGTTACAGAGAATGATCAGGGAGCAGGTGTTAAACACTACCAATATAAATCATATTCATCCTGGCAAAACTAGTTGATCATGACCATGGGGAAAAGTAATTTTGTTATTATATTACTTGGGAATAGAAGGTATAATTCCTGCTCAGCTGTGTCCTTTGAAGAGTCTCTTGGTGTTTTTCAGTATAGTCCTGCCAAAAAATGGAAATTCCACCGTTATATATTGAGAAATGAAGAGGGGCTCAGACTTACTCATTTGGAAAAGAATTATTGTGAATATCAAATTGAAATGACATTTAGCTTTTAATAAAGAGAAGTAATATATAGATCATTTGAAAAGAGAGAATACCAATGAACTGAGAATTTAAAAGAAACTTTAGTATTGTATTGAGTTTTAGGTAATCTTAATAATATTGTTCCCCAGAAAATCTATGTGGCTGTCTCTCATAGAAAGGATTTGTTCTACCAAATACATCTAATGTATAATTGATAAATGAAATATCACACCTACAAACACCTAATTTTTGACAAAGAAGCAAAAATAACAAATGAAAAAAGAAAGCATATTTAACAAATGGTGCCTACATATATCAACATGTAGAAGAATGAAAATAGTTCTATATCTACCACCATGCACAAAACTCAAGTTCAAATGGATCAAAAACCTCGACATAAAGTTAGTCACACTGAACTTTACAGAAAATAAAGTGGGAAGTACATTTGAACTCATTGGCACAGAAGAGCAGTTTCTAAATATAACCATAGTAGCACAGACACTGAGAAAAACAATGAATAAATGGGACCTCCTGAAACTGCAAAGCTTCTGTAAAGCAAAGGACACTGTCAACAAGACAAATGACAGCCTACGGAATGGGAAAAGATCTTCACTAATTCTACATCAGACAAAGGTCTGATCTCCAAAATATTCAAAGTACTCAAGAAATTGGTCATCTAAAGAATGAATAATCCAATAAAAAATGGGGTACAGACCTAAACAGAGAAATAGAGGAATCTAAAATAGCAAAAAGACATTTAAGGAAATTTTCAACATCCTTAGTCATCAGACAAATGCAAATCAAAACAAATCTGAGATTCCATCTTACACCTGTAAGATTGGCCAAGATCAAAAACACTGATGACAACTTATTCTGGAGAGGTTGTCAGGTTAAGGGAACACTCCTGAATTGCTGGTGGGAATGCAAGCTGGTACAACTCCTTTGGATGTCTGTGTGATGATTTCTCAGAAAATTGAAAACAACTTTCCTCCAGACCCAGAAATGCCACTTTTGAGTATATATCCAAGGGATGCTCAATCGTGCCATAAAGACATGTGCTCAGCTATGTTCATAGCAGCATTATTTGTCATAGCCAGAACTTGGAAACAACTTAAATGCCCTTCAGCTGAAGAATGGATTTGGAAAATGTGGTACATTTACACAATGGAGTACTACACAGCAGAAAAAAATAAACATCTTGAAATTTGAAGGCAAATGGATGGAGCTAGAAACCATCATATTGAGTGAGGTAACCCAGACACAGAAAGATAATTATCACATGTACTCAATCATAAGTGGTTTGTGAAAATAAAGCAAAGAAAATCAGCTCACAAATCAAAATCCCAGAGAACCTAGTCAACAATGAGGACCCTAAGAGAGACATACATAGATCTAACCTACATAGGAAGTAGAAAAAGACAAGATCTCCTGATTAAATTAGGAGCATGCCGACCATGGGAGAGGGTTGAAGGGGATGGGAGAGGCAGGGAGGTGAGCAGCGAAAGCTGTAAAGCTCAATAAAAATCAATTTATAAAAGTATGGATAAAGAAAATGTCATACATTTACACAATGGACTACTACTCAGAGGTACAAAACAGTGACATCTTAAAATTTTTATACAAATGAATGTGAGAGAGGTAACCCAGACCCACAAAGATGAGCATGGTATGTACTCACTCATAAGTGGATACTAGCTGTATACCAAAGGATAAGAAGCCTATAGTCCACCACCTGAGAGAAGCTAAGTAACACTATCCCTAAGAGAAACATATTAATCCCCCTGGGAAGGGGAAAAAGACAAGATCTCTGAGAAAATTTGGAATGCAGAGGTTAGGGGAGAAGGAGGTGAGAAGTAGAGTAGGACAGGAGTTGGGGCAGAAGAACTTGAGGGAATGGGGTGGTCAAGATGTGGGAAGGATAGAGAAGGAGAGCAAGAAATGAGATAGCTTGATTGATGGAGCCATTATGTTTCTAGTCAGAAACTTGGCACTAAAGAAATTTATTGGAATCTACTAGAATGACCCCAGCTAAGACCCTAAGCAATAGTGGCGAGGGTGCCTGTACTGGCCTTTCCCTGTAGCCAGATTGATCACTATCTTAAATATCATCATAGATTCTTCATCCAGCAACTGGTGGAAACCAGTTTCTCAAAGTCCAGTTTAAGAGTTGGATGAGTGAGAATAGGAGCAAAGAGGTCAAGACCATGATCCCTGAAAGAGTTTACCTAAGTAATAGGAGCCCACCAAGTCTATCCTGACACTGGAGGAACCAACATAGAACCAAACTAGGCCCTCTAAATGTGGGTGATAGTGTATGTCTAGGGTAGACTGTTTGGCCACTGGCAGTGACACCAGGATTTATTCTTACTTCTTGTTCTGGCTTTTTTGAAATCCATTCATTCTCCCTGGAGATCCCTCGGCTTAGATATAATTGGAGAGGACCTTGGTTCTGCCTCAAAGCAATGTGCTAGAGTTTGTTGATTCCCCATAAGATGCCTTGCCCTCTCTGAGGAGTAGATGGGAAATGGACAGAGATGGAGGGAGAAGGAGGAGGGGAGGTATGTAAAATGAGAAAAGATAAATTGAGAATTAATTAATTAATTAAAATAAAAAGTAATTAATCTACTAAAATCTCCCTCTTTACTAAATTCACAGCCTGTCCTCAGGTGCAGTTTTGTTAATTTATGGCTGGTCCATGAAATAATAGAGTTACAAGACATATTCCTCAATGCTGGATCTAATATTTTTATAGCTCTATGTGTCCGTTGGTTGTACAACCTAAGCATTGTGCTTGAACATTCATTTAACTTTTCCATTAAACTTATTTTACCTCTCTCGATTCCTGACAGATACTGATATTATAAACACTATTTAACAAAAAAGGAGAAAAATTTCTTTTGAATAAATTGTTATTTTCTCTCATCAGGTGTTAGTGAAACACTGGGAAGTGTTATTAACTAATCTTACAGAATAAGATAGAATTTACATCAAATAGTATTTGAAAGTAGAAAGATTAATAGTTTTACTATTTCAAGAGACTACTGAAAAATATTCTGAAACAGTGAATGTAACTAAGTTGAGGCACTTATGTAAAAAAAATCAAGCTATCTATAAATTCATATGATTCCAGGAAGTATTGTTGCCATAGGATTTTTATTATCCACTCAGGATGGTCATGGACTCTCCAGTGTTGTCTCAGGCAGAAATGATAGACAAATCTTTAAGGGAAGAAGGAAATATTACATTGTGTTTTGTGGTAGCAGTACTTAGCCTGTTCCATCTTGAAGTTTCACATATGTACACAGTAACATGAGACAGAGTGTAACAATAGTATCTGTTCAAATTCTGCTATTCTGTCCTAAAATATTTATTCATGTGCATTCCTGCCCAGTTACTGAATATGATTATTAGACATTGTATTCAAAGAGAAATTTCACTAAGAAAAGAATACCACTTTTGGAAGTACGGAGACTCCATTGCTAAGTCATTGATTAGGTACCTGCAGACTTGAAATGTTGTGATAAGGAATGAACCCTAGTACAATAAAAATGTAGAAGTGAGACTTCCTTATAGATGTGTGTGCATGTGTGTGTGTGTGTGTGTGTGTGTGTGTGTGTGTCAGGAGTATGCCTACATGGGGGCCATAGGATAACTGTAAGAGTCATTCCTTAAGTGCAATGGTCTTTGTTCTTTGTGAGAGGCTCTCTTACTGGAACTGAGAACTGATTAAGTAAACTGTTTGGATTGGCCAATGAGGACAGAGATCCTCATGTTCCAATCTCCTTGGCACTAGAATAGAGCTGTGCTACTATGATCAGTACTTCTGCATGGGTGCTGGGTGACAATTGAGGTTCTCTTACTTTACAAACTCAGGTAACTATTCCTTAGCAACCAACAAATTTTAAGATAGCTTTCTTTGAAATTTTATTTAGTATTACAGAATAATAAATAAACAAACACATACAAGCATGCTGGTACATATGCATATAACATTCTCTAACCTGTTCGAACTTTGATTAGTTCAGTTTTTGAAGAACATGTTTCTAAAATTTACACAGCAACAACAACAAAATGTAAAGTATGTGAGACTGAACAAGACAACACACACACACATACACACACATTTAATATTGCTAGGTTCCTATGAGATACTGCTGCAATATGGGACAATTCAATGCATGCTAAAGTACACTTCCCCCCAAAAGTACTCAATAAATGCCTGATGCCTGAAATAAATTGTTTCACCATGTTAACACAAGCTTATACTTTATTAATTGTTCATGAGTTTGTAATAATCGAATGGGAATTAAATAATCAGATTAGAAAAGTCTATTTTTTTAGGAGCTTCTACTCTGAAGTTTATTTCTCACTTTCAGTTTTTAATATTCTACTAGATTTCTCATATTTCAGGGAAATTACTTGTTGCTACTAACTCAAATAGCAATTGTCATTGCCTTAGTTAATTATCAAATCCTACCATGGTCCTTGAGTATAATAGATAATTTATCATTGGGAAACTTAAGTCAGTTATTTTAACTAATAACAGAATCCCCATCCCTATTTGCAAGACAGAAAATTGAGATTCTTGCAGAAGTTATCTAGCTGTACTGCTTAGCAAATATATTGTTAATCATTATTTTAAGGAAATAAGTCCCAGTGTTACATCCAGACAAACAAAAGAAGGATGCTTATCTCTTTTCAGATTTTCTGAATCAGTTTTCCTCACTGCTGCTTCCTTATACCACCCAAGAACACAGAATCTTAATATAAGCATCATATTGAGGTGATAACTGACCAACTTTGATAGCTATGTATATTCTTTCTCAAGAAAAAATTAATATTAACATGCTTAATATTTTATATATGTTATATTATGGTACAATGCTAAATTGTGTCAACTACCAATCAAAGTTTTAGTCTGCTTTCCTGGGTTTATAAAGCTACTTAGTAAAGTCAAGAAAGACAAATATACAGGTGTTGAATTGACAGCACAGTCTTGTATGTAATATGTGACTTGGCTCTTCTTCTGCATATGTCATAAGAAAAGTTGGACATAGTAGGAGATGTAGCGGGGTGATCTGGGTCATTATTGAAGTGGAAAATAATAATTTTTTCTCAGGACATCTTGGCTTTGGTGTGCTTTTTCCTTTCCACTCCATCAACCCTACAGACTCTGAATTTCTTAAGTTTGAAGGCACTGTGCCAGCCCCATCTGTTTACCCACAGATTGTGAGTAAAACCAGTTTAAGATGAGTTTATCTGTGAAGGGATGATTTTTTAGTTTCTTATTCCTGCTTGTACCCACTGTTCAGTTGCTTCTGTGTCCTCAATATGCACTTGTTCAGATATTTGAAGGAAGGATAACAGAATATATGTGTTTTAAAACAACATAATTTACATTAATTAATTTGACACCTAGGCTTACAGTCCAGTTAGCACCAGACTTTCACTGAGAACTCATATTTTTCTTAATGCCAATGGATGAAAATGAGAAAAACTGTCTGAAAACTTCACTAGATGTTTTTGGAGTGTATTTACATCTCAGTAATCATTACATTGAATGTTTATTCATATATACTTTATATTCAAAACTAACTTTCTTTAATATATTATAAGTTAATTAATCTAAGTTATGAAATATTCTGCCTAATAATCAATATTAACCTAGTTTTTAGGGCTGGCTAATCATGGAATACTTGAAATAACCTCAATGTGCTCACAATTCCTACATATACGCAAATCCTCAAAAGTCTTTATGTAATTTCAATATAGTTATAAAATTATATTAAATGCATCAGTCTAAATGAAAGATAATCATGAAAGTAGAAATGTTTAAGTTCAAGGCTATTAACAATTCACACATTCCTTTATTCTTAAGGAAAAGCTGGTAGTCACTTAGTAAACTATATAAGTCACAGTTAGAGCTGGGTAGTAGCAGCATAATAACAAAGTAGTCTCCAAATACTAGTGAAATTTGACAACCAGCTAAGGCAATTTGCTTAATAGTTGATATATAGGCATTCATTTACTTAGTATTTATCAAAATATAATCTTTCTGAGATGCAAAATGGGAGGATGGAGAAAAATGTAATTCAACTTTCTTCTGAGTCATAATTAATGATGTCAGATGTAAAATGTTAGCTACTTTTTTCATCTAATTGATGTGAAGGAGATTGTGTTATACATATTAAGGTGACAGTATCAAAGTGATGGGAGTTTTCTCCATGTAGCATTGTCTATCTAGATGACAGATGTGAGAATCTTTAATTCTTCAAATAACTGTTTACTTGACTGATACTAGCTTGTATTTATATCTAAAATATTTTTCTTTTTTATTTTATTTTTTATTGATTTAAATATTCTTTTATTTTTTCATTCAAATATTTCCACTTGTTCCTCCCCCTTATCTTTTTCCCCTCCCACTCCCCTACTCACTCTCTTCCATCCCCCTCCAGCCTTAACATAGGACAGGGTACCCTACCTTGTGGGAAGTCCAAGGCCCTCCCCCATTCATCCAAGCCTAGGAGTCCCAAAAAGCCAGTACATGCAGTAGAAACAAGTCCCAGTGCTTTTATCAATGGTTTCTCAGTCAGCCCCTATTGTCAGCCACATTCAGAAAGTATGGTTTGATCACATGATCGTTCAGTGCAGGTCCAGCTGGATTTGGTGAGTTTTCATTGGATCAGGCACACTGTCTCAGTGGGTGGACCAACCCCTCACGGTTCTGACTTCCTTGCTCATCTTCTCCATCCCTCTGCTCTTCAACTGGACCTGGGGAGCTCAGTCCAATGTTCTGATGTGTGTCTCTGTCTCTATCTTCATCCATTGCCAGACAACGATTCTATGGTGATATTCAAGATAATTATCAGTATGATTATGGGGCAAGGACAGTTCAGGCGCCATTTCCTCTGCTGCCCAAGGACCTAGGTGGGGACATCCCATGGACAACCAGGTTTCCCACTAGAACCAAGTCTCTTGCCAAACCTAAAATTGATTCTTTTTTTTAAATTTTTTTTTCTAAAATTGATTCTTAAATCTTCTTCCCTGCTCCAACATCCACCCTTTCTCCATCTCAGCCCTCCTACTCCCCCAAGCTCTCACCAATTCTTCCCTTCTCCCTTCCCTCTCTCCCTTTTCCCTTCCCCCAACATCATCCCCACCGCTACCCTCAACCCCATTCTTCCAACTTTTGCCTGGCATTCTTGTCTGCTTCCAGTTTCCAGGAGGATCTATATATGTTTTTCTTTCAGTTTACCTTGTTATTTGGCTTCTCTAGGCTTGTGAACTATAGGCTCAATGTCCTTTGTTTATGATTAGAGTACACTAATGAGTGAGTGAGTCGATCTGGGTTATCACACTCAGGATAGTGTTTTCTATTTCCATCAATTTGCATGCAAAATTCAAGATGTCATTGTTTTTTACCGCTGAGTAGTACTCTAATGTGTATATATTCCACACTTTCTTTATCCATTCTTCCACTGAGGGGAATCTAGGTTGTTTCCAGGTTCTGGCTATTATGTGGGAGTGATTTTTTTCTAATCTGTTGCTTTTATTGGTTAATTAATAAAGAAACTGCCTAGGCCAATTTAATAGGCCAACCCTTAGGTGGGTGGAGTAAACAGAACAGAATGCTGAGAGAAAGAAGCCAAATCAGGGGTCGCCATGATTTTCCCACTCCAGACAGATGCAGATTATTCCCAAATATTGTTTATAAATGTTCTTTTACATTTAAAGGGGGATGTGATATAGATATGGATAATTTACATTGGTATAAATTTTACTTTATTGATATAATTTTAAGGTCAATTTTGTTATATGTATCTGTATTTCTAATGTTTTTTAGGTATTGTGATTGTGTAGTTCTCTTAAAAATGTAATGTATATAGGCTGTTAATGGATAATCACTAATAGTAGTCAAGTTTGTAGCAATGTTAGTTAGATTTTCTAGATGTACAGATATATTTTAGATAGGCATTCTTCATATCTTTCGAAGACTACAGAATATGACATTTAATGTTTTAATAACTTAGGACTTTTCATGACAATGAGACACTCTGGCAGCACCAATCTACTTCAAGAGGACGATGGGCATCAAAGAGGCTCCTTATGGAGTTTGATAGCCATTTGGGCAAGAAACTGCTCTTACCTGAACTGTTGCATAAACTGGACACAAAGAACCGGCAGAGAGAGGACTGCTAAACTTGCCTAAAGGTGAGATGATCTTTCGGGGTTCCTGATTCATGAAAGAGTCTGCGAGACATTCTGCAGGACACAACAGATAATGACTAAACTGCCTTTGAAATTTCCTGCTTTATGAAAGTGTCTGCTGGAAACTATGGGCCTGTAGGCCGAATTTGGATGCCCCAACAGTACAGGGGAACTTTGGGTGACTGTCCAGGCAGCGAGATGTCTCTGTTATTTCTAGAGTTTGGAAGTTGCTTATTTCTTGTTTGCTTAGGTCATATTGTATCTTTCTGGAGTCTTTGATAGAGTTGAAAAATAGTTAGTTATAGTTTTCCTTAGTTAGGATAAAGATAAAATAGATATAAATATTGTAATTTTTACTTGCTAACTGTTTTGTTATATGTAATTTTGCTATGTTAAAGTTAAAGCCTTCCTTTTTTTGTTTAAATAGAAAAAGGGGAAATGATGGAGGAAGATCATTGGTGACAAAATAAACTGCTTGGCCCTAATAGGTTAAAAAATAGGTGGGTGGAGTAAACAGCACAGAATGCTGGGAGGAAGAGAAAGTGAGCTCAGATGCCATGCTCTCCTCTCTGGGGCAGACGCAATGAAGCTCCAACCCAGGATGGACAGACGTAGGCTTGAATCTTCCTGGTAAGCATACCTTGGGGTGCTACACACATTATTAGAAATGGGCTAGTCCAGGTGCGAGAGTTAGCTGAGAAAAGGCTAGATATAGTGGGCCAAGCAGTGTTTAAAAGAATACAATTTGTGTGTTGTTATTTTGAGGCATAAGCTAGCCAGGTGGCCAGGAGCTGGGGCAGCAGGGAAGGGGCCCGCAGCTCCTTCAACATGGCTATTACAAATAATGCTGCTATGAACGTAGTTGAACAAATGCTTTTGTAGTATGATTGGGCATCTCTTTGGTATATTCCCAAGAGTGCAATTGCTGGGTCCTGAGGTAGGTTGACTCCCAGTTTCCTGTGAAACCACCACACTGCTTTCCAAAGTGATGCACAAGTTTGCATTCCCACCAACAACGGATGAGTGTTCCCCTTATTCCACATCCGCTCCAGCATAGGCTATCATTGGTTTTTTTTTTATATTTTAGCCATTCTGACAGGTGTAAAATGGTATCTCAAAGTTGTTTTGATTTGCAGTTCCCTGATTGCTAAGGAAGTTAAACATGACCTTAATGGAGATAGAGACAGAGACCCTCATTAGAGCAATGGACTGTGCTCCCAAAGTCCAGTTGTAGGGCAGAAAGTGGGAGAAATGAGCAAGGACGTCAGGGCCACGAGGGCTTGGTCCACCCATTGAGACAGTGTGCCTGTTCTAATGGGAGCTCACGAAATCCAGCTGGGCCGGGTCTGAATGAGCATGTGATCAAACCAGACTCTCTGATTGTGGCTGACAATGGGGGCTGACTGAGAAGCCATTGATAAAGGCACTGGAACTTGTCTTTATGGCATGTTCTGGCTTTTTGGGACCCTAGTCTATATGGATGCACAGCTTCCTAGGCCTGGATGTAGGGGGGAGGGACTTAGACTTCCCACAGGGTTAGGATTACCTGCCCTCTCTCAAGCAGGGAGGGGAGGGAGGATGCTGAGTGTGGGGGCAGGAGAGGATTGGGAGGAGGGGAGCAAATGTAAATATTTGAATGGAAAAATAAAAAAAATAAAAAAGAGTTTGTTGGATTTGCTTCTTTCTTTGATAAATGAGTTTATTTCCTCCATAGTATCTTCAGCATCTGAGATTCTTCCTTCTATCTCTTGTATTCTGTTGGTTATACTTGTCTCTTTAGTTCCTGTTGCTTTACCCAGATTTTTCATATTCAGCCATCCCTCGGTTTGTGTTTTCTTCATTGCCTCCATTTCAGTTTTCATTTCTTGAACTGTTTCCATTACCTATTTGATTGTTTTTTCTGCATAGTCTTCAGTATTTTTGAGGCATTTATTCATTTCTTCTAACTTTTTGTTAGTCTTCTCTCCATTTCTTTAATGGAGTTTTTCACATCCTGTTTAATGATCTCTATCATTTTCATAATGTTACATTTAAAGTCGATTTCTTCTACTTCTTCTGGATTCGGGTGTTCCAGTCTTCCTGTTGCATGTTTGCTGGATTCTGGTGTTATGTTGCTTTTCAGGTTGTTGGAGGAATTCTTGCATTGGTGCCTGCCCATCTCTTCCTTCAAATGCGGTCAGGAGAGTCTCAAAGGCTTGGTCTGATCTTTGCTGCTGATAACTGTGTACTTTGTTTTTTCCTTGTTCTGCCCCTTAGGTCCCCTCAGCACTGGAGTTGGCTCTCAGATCCCCTCCTTTAGGAAGTAGGCTGTGATGGTGGATCTAAAGACTCCACAGATGGAAAGGAGTGCTTGGGGGCAAGCTTGGGGGCAAGCTGGGATGGGATATGTAGAGAAAGCCTGCAGTTGGGAAGAAGCCAGAAACTTTAGTGGATTGGAGGGTGCCTGTACTCCATTCTCTGGGTGTCCAGCCAACTGGAAAGGCACACATTTACCCCTCTGGGTGAATCTCTTGGTGCAGGAGCAGGGCCACTTGCTGGCCAAGGACCTCACAGAGAAGAGGGCGAGCTTGGTAGGTGCCAGCTCGGTGGAACAAAGAAACCCCCCTCCGGATGGGTCTCCTGGTACTGGATCAGGGCCATTTGCTGGCCAAGGACCTCAATACTTCATTTTTCTACCAGGGAGAAAACAGCTGAAATACATACAATAATATAAAAGTCATTTTAAATCTTCCATTCTTCCAATGATATGAAAGTAAAACAACACTAACAGGAAAGTTTGTCA
>CADCXT010004044.1:0-50255 GCA_902806775.1 Microtus agrestis | reverse complement strand
TACTTTGAAATATTCCAAACAGACACTTCTCATTTCAGAGTAACACATGTGCATTTCTCACAAAAGCATTTCATGAAATTCGTTTGCTTTCAAAGAACGTGATTATTTTTCAAAGTAAAGCTTCTACAGAGAAAAGGAACACTGTTCTCACTTTTAACCATACTTTGACATATCCCAAACAGACGCTTCTCATTTCAGAGTAACACATGTGCGTTTCTCACAAAAGCATTTCATGAAATTATTTGCTTTCAAAGAACATGATTTTCTTTCAAAGTAAAGCTTCTACAGAGAAAAGGAACACTGTTCTCACTTTTAACCATACTTTGACATATCCCAAACAGACGCTTCTCATTTCAGAGTAACACATGTGCTTTTCTCACAAAAGCATTCCATGAAATTCACTGATTTTCAAATGATCGTGATTATCTTTCAAAGTAAAGCTTCTACAGAGAAAAGGAACACTGTTCTCACTTTTAACCATACTTTGACCTATCCCAAACAGACGCTTCTCATTTCAGAGTAACACATGTGCGATTCTCACAAAAGCATTTCAGATAATTCATACACTTTCAAAGCACGTGATTATCTTTCAATGTAAAGCTTCTACAAAGAAAAGGAACACTGTTCTCACTTTTAACCATACTTTGACCTATCCCAAACAGACGCTTCTCATTTCAGAGTAACACATGTGCGATTCTCACAAAAGCATTTCAGGTAATTCATACACTTTCAAAGCACGTGATTATCTTTCAATGTAAAGCTTCTACAAAGAAAAGGAACACTGTTCTCACTTTTAACCATACTTTGACCTATCCCAAACAGACGCTTCTCATTTCAGAGTAACACATGTGGGTTTCTCACAAAAGCATTCCATGAAATTCACTGATTTTCAAATGATTGTGATTATCTTTCAAAGTAAAGCTTCTACAGAGAAAAGGAACATTGTTCTCACTTTTAAGCATACTTTGACATATCCCAAACAGACACTTCTCATTTCAGAGTAACACATGTGCGTTTCTCACAAAAGCATTTCATGAAATTCATACACTTTCAAAGAACGTGATTATCTTTCAAAGTAAAGCTTCTACAGAGAAAAGGAACACTGTTCTCACTTTTAACCATACTTTGACATATTCCAAACAGACGCTTCTCATTTCAGAGTAACACATGTGCGTTTCTCACAAAAGCATTTCATGAAATTCATACACTTTCAAAGAACATGATTATCTCTCAAAGTAAAGCTTCTACAGAGAAAAGGAACACTGTTCTCACTTTTAACCATACTTTGACATATCCCAAACAGACGCTTCTCATTTCAGAGTAACACATGTGCGTTTCTGACAAAAGCATTTCATGAAATTCTTTTGCTTTCAAAGAACATGATTTTCTTTCAAAGTAAAACTTCTACAGAGAAAAGGAACACTGTTCTCACTTTTAACTATACTTTGACATATCCCAAACAGACGCTTCTCATTTCAGAGAAACAGATGCACGATTCTCACAAAAGCATTTAAGGAAATTCATACACTTTCAAAGCACGTGATTATCTTTCAACGTAAAGCTTCTACAGAGAAAAGGAACACTGTTCTCACTTTTAAACATACTTTGACATATCCCAAACAGACACTTCTCATTTCAGAGTAACACATGTGCATTTCTCACAAAAGCATTTCATGAAATTCATACACTTTCAAAGAACGTGATTATCTTTCAAGTAAAGCTTCTACAGAGAAAAGGAACACTGTTCTCACTTTTAAACATACTTTGAATTATCCCAAACAGATGCTTCTCATTTCAGAGTAACACATGTGCGATTCTCAAAAAAGCATTTCATGAAATTTATACACTTTGAAAGAACGAGATTATCTTTCAAATTAAAGCTTCTACAGAGAAAAGGAACACTGTTCTCACTTTTAACCATACTTTGACATATCCCAAACAGATGCTTCTCATTTCAGAGAAACACATGTGCGTTTCTCACAAAAGCATTTCATGAAATTCTTTTGCTTTCAAAGAACGTGATTATCTTTCAAGTAAAGCTTCTACAGAGAAAAGGAACACTGTTCTCACTTTTAACCATACTTTGACATATCCCAACAGACGCTTCTCATTTCAGAGTAACACATGTGCGTTTCTCACAAAAGCATTCCATGAAATTCACTGATTTTCAAATGATCGTGATTATCTTTCAAAGTAAAGCTTCTACAGAGAAAAGGAACATTTTTCTCACTTTTAACCATACTTTGACATATCCCAAACAGACACTTCTCATTTCAGAGTAACACATGTGCGTTTCTCACAAAAGCATTTCATGAAATTCATACACTTTCAAAGAACGTGATTATCTTTCAAAGTAAAGCTTCTACAGAGAAAAGGAACACTGTTCTCACTTTTAACCATACTTTGACATATCCCAAACAGATGCTTCTCATTTCAGAGTAACACATGTGCGTTTCTCACAAAAGCATTTCATGAAATTCTTTTGCTTTCAAAGAACGTGATTATCTTTCAAGGTAAAGCTTCTACAGAGAAAAGGAACACTGTTCTCACTTTTAACCATACTTTGACATATCCCAACAGACGCTTCTCATTTCAGAGCAACACATGTGCGTTTCTCACAAAAGCATTCCATGAAATTCACTGATTTTCAAATGATCGTGATTATCTTTCAAAGTAAAGCTTCTAGAGAGAAAAGGAACATTGTTCTCACTTTTAAACATACTTTGACATATCCCAAACAGACACTTCTCATTTCAGAGTAACACATGTGCATTTCTCACAAAAGCATTTCATGAAATTCATACACTTTCAAAGAACATGATTATCTTTCAAAGTAAAGCTTCTACAGAGAAAAGGAACACTGTTCTCACTTTTAACCATACTTTGACATATCCCAAACAGACGCTTCTCATTTCAGTGTAACACATGTGCGTTTCTCACAAAAGAATTTCATGAAATTCTTTTGCTTTCAAAGAAAATGATTTTCTTTCAAAGTAAAGCTTCTACAGAGAAAAGGAACACTATTCTCACTTTTAACCATACTTTGACATATCCCAAACAGACGCTTCTCATTTCAGAGTAACACATGTGCGTTTCTCACAAAAGCATTTCATGAAATTCATACACTTTCAAAGAACGTGATTATCTTTCAAAGTAAAGCTTCTACAGAGAAAAGGAACACTGTTCTCACTTTTAACCATACTTTGACATATCCCAAACAGACGCTTCTCATTTCAGAGTAACACATGTGCGTTTCTCACAAAAACATTGCATGAAATTCGTTTGCTTTCAAAGAACATGATTATCTTTCAAAGTAAAGCTTCTACAGAGAAAAGGAACACTGTTCTCACTTTTAACCATACTTTGACATATCCCAAACAGACACTTCTCATTTCAGTGTAACACATGTGGGTATCTCACAAAAGCATTTCATGAAATTCTTTTGCTTTCAAAGAACATGATTTTCTTTCAAAGTAAAGCTTCTACAGAGAAAAGGAACACTGTTCTCACTTTTAACCATACTTTGACATATCCCAAACAGATGCTTCTCATTTCAGAGTAACACATGTGCGTTTCTCACAAAAGCATTTCATGAAATTCACTGACTTTCATATGATCGTGATTATCTTTCAAAGTAAAGCTTCTACAGAGAAAAGGAACACTGTTCTCACTTTTAACCATACTTTGACCTATCACAAACAGACGCTTCTCATTTCAGAGTAACACATGTGCGTTTCTCAGAAAAGCATTTCATGAAATTCATACACTTTCAAAGAACGTGATTATCTTTCAAAGTAAAGCTTCTACAGAGAAAAGGAACACTGTTCTCACTTTTAACCATACTTTGACATATTCCAAACAGACGCTTCTCATTTCAGAGTAACACATGTGCGTTTCTCAAAAAAAGCATTTCATGAAATTCGTTTGCTTTCCAAGAACGTGATTATCTTTCAAAGTAAAGCTTCTACAGAGAAAAGGAACACTGTTCTCACTTTTAAACATACTTGACAAACAGACGCTTCTCATTTCAGAGTAACACATGTGCGTTTCTCACAAAAGCATTTCATGAAATTCTTTTGCTTTCAAAGAACATGATTATCTTTCAAAGTAAAGCTTCTACAGAGAAAAGGAACACTGTTCTCACTTTTAACCATACTTTGACATATCCCAAACAGACGCTTCTCATTTCAATGTAACACATGTGCGTTTCTCACAAAAGAATTTCATTAAATTCTTTTGCTTTCAAAGAACATGATTTTCTTTCAAAGTAAAGCTTCTACAGAGAAAAGGAACACTGTTCTCACTTTTAACCATACTTTGACATATCCCAAACAGATGCTTCTCATTTCAGAGTAACACATGTGCGTTTCTCACAAAAGCATTTCATGAAATTCATACACTTTCAACGAACGTGATTATCTTTCAAAGTAAAGCTTCTACAGAGAAAAGGAACACTGTTCTCACTTTTAAACATACTTTGACATATTCCAAACAGACGCTTCTCATTTCAGAGTAACACATGTGCGTTTCTCACAAAAGCATTTCATGAAATTCGTTTGCTTTCAAAGAACATGATTATCTTTCAAAGTAAAGCTTCTACAGAGAAAAGGAACACTGTTCTCACTTTTAACCATACTTTGACATATTCCAAACAGACGCTTCTCATTTCAGAGTAACACATGTGCGTTTCTCAAAAAAAGCATTTCATGAAATTCGTTTGCTTTCCAAGAACGTGATTATCTTTCAAAGTAAAGCTTCTACAGAGAAAAGGAACACTGTTCTCACTTTTAAACATACTTGACAAACAGACGCTTCTCATTTCAGAGTAACACATGTGCGTTTCTCACAAAAGCATTTCATGAAATTCTTTTGCTTTCAAAGAACATGATTATCTTTCAAAGTAAAGCTTCTACAGAGAAAAGGAACACTGTTCTCACTTTTAACCATACTTTGACATATCCCAAACAGACGCTTCTCATTTCAATGTAACACATGTGCGTTTCTCACAAAAGAATTTCATTAAATTCTTTTGCTTTCAAAGAACATGATTTTCTTTCAAAGTAAAGCTTCTACAGAGAAAAGGAACACTGTTCTCACTTTTAACCATACTTTGACATATCCCAAACAGATGCTTCTCATTTCAGAGTAACACATGTGCGTTTCTCACAAAAGCATTTCATGAAATTCATACACTTTCAACGAACGTGATTATCTTTCAAAGTAAAGCTTCTACAGAGAAAAGGAACACTGTTCTCACTTTTAAACATACTTTGACATATTCCAAACAGACGCTTCTCATTTCAGAGTAACACATGTGCGTTTCTCACAAAAGCATTTCATGAAATTCGTTTGCTTTCAAAGAACATGATTATCTTTCAAAGTAAAGCTTCTACAGAGAAAAGGAACACTGTTCTCACTTTTAACCATACTTTGACATATCCCAAACAGACGCTTCTCATTTCAGAGTAACACATGTGCGTTTCTCACAAAAGCATTTCATGAAATTCTTTTGCTTTCAAAGAACATGATTGTCTTTCAATGTAAAGCTTCTACAGAGAAAAGGAACACTGTTCTCACTTTTAACCATACTTGGACATATCCCAAACAGACGCTTCTCATTTCAGTGTAACACATGTGCGTTTCTCACAAAAGCATTTCATGAAATTCATACACTTTCAAAGAACGTGATTATCTTTCAAAGTAAAGCTTCTACAGAGAAAAGGAACACTGTTCTCACTTTTAACCATACTTTGACATATTCCAAACAGACGATTCTCATTTCAGAGTAACACATGTGCGTTTCTCAAAAAAAGCATTTCATGAAATTCGTTTGCTTTCCAAGAACGTGATTATCTTTCAAAGTAAAGCTTCTACAGAGAAAAGGAACACTGTTCTCACTTTTAAACATACTTGACAAACAGACGCTTCTCATTTCAGAGTAACACATGTGCGTTTCTCACAAAAGCATTTCATGAAATTCTTTTGCTTTCAAAGAACATGATTTTCTTTCAAAGTAAAGCTTCTACAGAGAAAAGGAACACTGTTCTCACTTTTAACCATACTTTGACATATCCCAAACAGACGCTTCTCATTTAAGAGTAACACATGTGCGTTTCTCACAAAAGCATTTCATGAAATTCATACACTTTCAAAGAACGTGATTATCTTTCAAAGTAAAGCTTCTACAGAGAAAAGGAACACTGTTCTCACTTTTAACCATACTTTGACATATCCCAAACAGACGCTTCTCATTTCAGAGTAACACATGTGCGTTTGTCACAAAAGCATTTCATGAAATTCTTTTGCTTTCAAAGAACATGATTTTCTTTCAAAGTAAAGCTTCTACAGAGAAAAGGAACACTGCTCTCACTTTTAACCATACTTTGACATATCCCAAACAGACGCTTCTCATTTCAGAGTAACACATGTGCGTTTCTCACAAAAGCATTTCATGAAATTCACTGACTTTCATATGATCGTGATTATCTTTCAAAGTAAAGCTTTTACAGAGAAAAGGAACACTGTTCTCACTTTTAACCATACATTGACCTATCACAAACAGACGCTTCTCATTTCAGAGTAACACATGTACGATTCTCACAAAAGCATCTCAGGAAATTCATACACTTTCAAAGAACGTGATTATCTTTCAAAGTAAAGCTTCTACAGAGAAAAGGAACATTGTTCTCACTTTTAACCATACTTTGACTTATCCCAAACAGACACTTCTCATTTCAGAGTAACACATGTGCATTTCTCACAAAAGCATTTCATGAAATTCATACACTTTCAAAGAACGTGATTATCTTTCAAAGTAAAGCTTCTACAGAGAAAAGGAACACTGTTCTCACTTTTAACCATACTTTGACATATCCCAACAGACGCTTCTCATTTCAGAGTAACACATGTGCGTTTCTCACAAAAGCATTTCATGAAATTCACTGATTTTCAAATGATCGTGATTATCTTTCATAGTAAAGCTTCTACAGAGAAAAGGAACATTGTTCTCACTTTTAACCATACTTTGACATATCCCAAACAGACACTTCTCATTTCAGAGTAACACATGTGCGTTTCTCACAAAAGCATTTCATGAAATTCATACACTTTCAACGAACGTGATTATGTTTCAAAGTAAAGCTTCTACAGAGAAAAGGAACACTGTTCTCACTTTTAACCATACTTTGACATAACCCAAACAGACGCTTCTCATTTCAGAGTAACACATGTGCGTTTCTCACAAAAGCATTTCATGATATTCACTGACTTTCAAATGATCGTGATTATCTTTCAAAGTAAAGCTTCTACAGAGAAAAGGAACATTGTTCTCACTTTTAACCATACTTTGACATATCCCAAACAGACACTTCTCATTTCAGAGTAACACATGTACGTTTCTCACAAAAGCATTTCATGAAATTCATACACTTTCAAAGAACGTGATTATCTTTCAAAGTAAAGCTTCTACAGAGAAAAGGAACACTGTTCTCACTTTTAACCATACTTTGACATATCCCAAACCGACGCTTCTCATTTCAGTGTAACACATGTGCGTTTCTCACAAAAGCATTTCATGAAATTCATACACTTTCAAAGAACGTGATTATCTTTCAAAGTAAAGCTTCTACAGAGAAAAGGAACACTGTTCTCACTTTTAACCATACTTTGACATATCCCAAACAGATGCTTCTCATTTCAGAGTAACACATGTGCGTTTCTCACAAAAGCATTTCATGAAATTCACTGACTTTCATATGATCGTGATTATCTTTCAAAGTAAAGCTTCTACAGAGAAAAGGAACACTGTTCTCACTTTTAACCATACTTTGAACTATCACAAACAGACGCTTCTCATTTCAGAGTAACACATGTGCGTTTCTCAGAAAAGCATTTCATGAAATTCATACACTTTCAAAGAACGTGATTATCTTTCAAAGTAAAGCTTCTACAGAGAAAAGGAACACTGTTCTCACTTTTAACCATACTTTGACATATTCCAAACAGACGCTTCTCATTTCAGAGTAACACATGTGCGTTTCTCAAAAAAAGCATTTCATGAAATTCGTTTGCTTTCCAAGAACGTGATTATCTTTCAAAGTAAAGCTTCTACAGAGAAAAGGAACACTGTTCTCACTTTTAAACATACTTGACAAACAGACGCTTCTCATTTCAGAGTAACACATGTGCGTTTCTCACAAAAGCATTTCATGAAATTCTTTTGCTTTCAAAGAACATTATTATCTTTCAAAGTAAAGCTTCTACAGAGAAAAGGAACACTGTTCTCACTTTTAACCATACTTTGACATATCCCAAACAGACGCTTCTCATTTCAATGTAACACATGTGCGTTTCTCACAAAAGAATTTCATTAAATTCTTTTGCTTTCAAAGAACATGATTTTCTTTCAAAGTAAAGCTTCTACAGAGAAAAGGAACACTGTTCTCACTTTTAACCATACTTTGACATATCCCAAACAGATGCTTCTCATTTAAGAGTAACACATGTGCGTTTCTCACAAAAGCATTTCATGAAATTCATACACTTTCAAAGAACGTGATTATCTTTCAAAGTAAAGCTTCTACAGAGAAAAGGAACACTGTTCTCACTTTTAAACATACTTTGACATATTCCAAACAGACGCTTCTCATTTCAGAGTAACACATGTGCGTTTCTCACAAAAGCATTTCATGAAATTCGTTTGCTTTCAAAGAACATGATTATCTTTCAAAGTAAAGCTTCTACAGAGAAAAGGAACACTGTTCTCACTTTTAACCATACTTTGACATATCCCAAACAGACGCTTCTCATTTCAGAGTAACACATGTGCGTTTCTCACAAAAGCATTTCATGAAATTCTTTTGCTTTCAAAGAACATGATTGTCTTTCAATGTAAAGCTTCTACAGAGAAAAGGAACACTGTTCTCACTTTTAACCATACTTGGACATATCCCAAACAGACGCTTCTCATTTCAGAGTAACACATGTGCGTTTCTCACAAAAGCATTTCATGAAATTCATACACTTTCAAAGAACGTGATTATCTTTCAAAGTAAAGCTTCTACAGAGAAAAGGAACACTGTTCTCACTTTTAACCATACTTTGACATATTCCAAACAGACGCTTCTCATTTCAGAGTAACACATGTGCGTTTCTCACAAAAGCATTTCATGAAATTCGTTTGCTTTCCAAGAACGTGATTATCTTTCAAAGTAAAGCTTCTACAGAGAAAAGGAACACTGTTCTCACTTTTAAACATACTTGACAAACAGACGCTTCTCATTTCAGAGTAACACATGTGCGTTTCTCACAAAAGCATTTCATGAAATTCTTTTGCTTTCAAAGAACATGATTATCTTTCAAAGTAAAGCTTCTACAGAGAAAAGGAACACTGTTCTCACTTTTAACCATACTTTGACATATCCCAAACAGACGCTTCTCATTTCAATGTAACACATGTGCGTTTCTCACAAAAGAATTTCATGAAATTCTTTTGCTTTCAAAGAACATGATTTTCTTTCAAAGTAAAGCTTCTACAGAGAAAAGGAACACTGTTCTCACTTTTAACCATACTTTGACATATCCCAAACAGACGCTTCTCATTTAAGAGTAACACATGTGCGTTTCTCACAAAAGCATTTCATGAAATTCATACACTTTCAAAGAACGTGATTATCTTTCAAAGTAAAGCTTCTACAGAGAAAAGGAACACTGTTCTCACTTTTAACCATACTTTGACATATCCCAAACAGACGCTTCTCATTTCAGAGTAACACATGTGCGTTTGTCACAAAAGCATTTCATGAAATTCTTTTGCTTTCAAAGAACATGATTTTCTTTCAAAGTAAAGCTTCTACAGAGAAAAGGAACACTGCTCTCACTTTTAACCATACTTTGACATATCCCAAACAGACGCTTCTCATTTCAGAGTAACACATGTGCGTTTCTCACAAAAGCATTTCATGAAATTCACTGACTTTCATATGATCGTGATTATCTTTCAAAGTAAAGCTTTTACAGAGAAAAGGAACACTGTTCTCACTTTTAACCATACATTGACCTATCACAAACAGACGCTTCTCATTTCAGAGTAACACATGTACGATTCTCACAAAAGCATCTCAGGAAATTCATACACTTTCAAAGAACGTGATTATCTTTCAAAGTAAAGCTTCTACAGAGAAAAGGAACATTGTTCTCACTTTTAACCATACTTTGACTTATCCCAAACAGACACTTCTCATTTCAGAGTAACACATGTGCATTTCTCACAAAAGCATTTCATGAAATTCATACACTTTCAAAGAACGTGATTATCTTTCAAAGTAAAGCTTCTACAGAGAAAAGGAACACTGTTCTCACTTTTAACCATACTTTGACATATCCCAAACAGACACTTCTCATTTCAGAGTAACACATGTGCGTTTCTCACAAAAGCATTTCATGAAATTCATACACTTTCAACGAACGTGATTATGTTTCAAAGTAAAGCTTCTACAGAGAAAAGGAACACTGTTCTCACTTTTAACCATACTTTGACATAACCCAAACAGACGCTTCTCATTTCAGAGTAACACATGTGCGTTTCTCACAAAAGCATTTCATGATATTCACTGACTTTCAAATGATCGTGATTATCTTTCAAAGTAAAGCTTCTACAGAGAAAAGGAACACTGTTCTCACTTTTAACCATACTTTGACATATCCCAAACAGACACTTCTCATTTCAGAGTAACACATGTGCGTTTCTCACAAAAGCATTTCATGACATTCATACACTTTCAAAGAACGTGATTATCTTTCAAAGTAAAGCTTCTACAGAGAAAAGGAACACTGTTCTCACTTTTAACCATACTTTGACATATTCCAAACAGACGCTTCTCATTTCAGAGTAACACATGTGCGTTTCTCAAAAAAGCATTTCATGAAATTCGTTTGCTTTCCAAGAACGTGATTATCTTTCAAAGTAAAGCTTCTACAGAGAAAAGGAACACTGTTCTCACTTTTAAACATACTTGACATATCCCAAACAGACGCTTCTCATTTCAGAGTAACACATGTGCGTTTCTCACAAAAGCATTTCATGAAATTCTTTTGCTTTCAAAGAACATGATTATCTTTCAAAGTAAAGCTTCTACAGAGAAAAGGAACACTGTTCTCACTTTTAACCATACTTTGACATATTCCAAACAGACGCTTCTCATTTCAGAGTAACACATGTGCATTTCTAAAAAAAGCATTTCATGAAATTCGTTTGCTTTCCAAGAACATGATTATCTTTCAAAGTAAAGCTTCTACAGAGAAAAGGAACAGTGTTCTCACTTTTAAACATAGTTGACATATCCCAAACAGACGCTTCTCATTTCAGAGTAACACATGTGCGTTTCTCACAAAAGCATTTCACGAAATTCTTTTGCTTTCAAAGAACATGATTTTCTTTCAAAGTAAAGCTTCTACAGAGAAAAGGAACACTGTTCTCACTTTTAACCATACTTTGACATATCCCAAACAGATGCTTCTCATTTCAGAGTAACACATGTGCGTTTCTCACAAAAGCATTTCATGAAATTCATACACTTTCAAAGAACGTGATTATCTTTCAAAGTAAAGCTTCTACAGAGAAAAGGAACACTGTTCTCACTTATAACCATACTTTGACATATCCCAAACAGACGCTTCTCATTTCAGAGTAACACATGTGCGTTTCTCACAAAAGCATTTCATGAAATTCTTTTGCTTTCAAAGAACGTGATTATCTTTCAAGGTAAAGCTTCTACAGAGAAAAGGAACACTGTTCTCACTTTTAACCATACTTTGACATATCCCAACAGGTGCTTCTCATTTCAGAGTAACACATGTGCGTTTCTCACAAAAGCATTTCATGAAATTCACTGATTTTCAAATGATCGTGATTATCTTTCAAAGTAAAGCTTCTACAGAGAAAAGGAACATTGTTCTCACTTTTAACCATACTTTGACATATCCCAAACAGACACTTCTCATTTCAGAGTAACACATGTGCGTTTCTCAGAAAAGCATTTCATGAAATTCATACACTTTCAAAGAACGTGATGATCTTTCAAAGTAAAGCTTCTACAGAGAAAAGGAACACTATTCTCACTTTTAACCATACTTTGACATATTCCAAACAGACGCTTCTCATTTCAGAGTAACACATGTGCGTTTCTCACAAAAGCATTTCATGATATTCACTGACTTTCAAATGATCGTGATTATCTTTCAAAGTAAAGCTTCTACAGAGAAAAGGAACATTGTTCTCACTTTTAACCATACTTTGACATATCCCAAACAGACACTTCTCATTTCAGAGTAACACATGTGCGTTTCTCACAAAAGCATTTCATGAAATTCATACACTTTCAAAAACGTGATTATCTTTCAAAGTAAAGCTTCTACAGAGAAAAGGAACACTGTTCTCAATTTTAACCATACTTTGACATATTCCAAACAGACGCTTCTCATTTCAGAGTAACACATGTGCGTTTCTCAAAAAAGCATTTCATGAAATTCGTTTGCTTTCCAAGAACGTGATTATCTTTCAAAGTAAAGCTTCTACAGAGAAAAGGAACACTGTTCTCACTTTTAACCATACTTTGACATATCCCAAACAGATGCTTCTCATTTCAGAGTAACACATGTGCGTTTCTCACAAAAGCATTTCATGAAATTCATACACTTTCAAAGAACGTGATTATCTTTCAAAGTAAAGCTTCTACAGAGAAAAGGAACACTGTTCTCACTTATAACCATACTTTGACATATCCCAAACAGACGCTTCTCATTTCAGAGTAACACATGTGCGTTTCTCACAAAAGCATTTCATGAAATTCTTTTGCTTTCAAAGAACGTGATTATCTTTCAAGGTAAAGCTTCTACAGAGAAAAGGAACACTGTTCTCACTTTTAACCATACTTTGACATATCCCAACAGGTGCTTCTCATTTCAGAGTAACACATGTGCGTTTCTCACAAAAGCATTTCATGAAATTCACTGATTTTCAAATGATCGTGATTATCTTTCAAAGTAAAGCTTCTACAGAGAAAAGGAACATTGTTCTCACTTTTAACCATACTTTGACATATCCCAAACAGACACTTCTCATTTCAGAGTAACACATGTGCGTTTCTCACAAAAGCATTTCATGAAATTCATACACTTTCAAAGAACGTGATTATCTTTCAAAGTAAAGCTTCTACAGGGAAAAGGAACACTGTT
The DNA here is from genome assembly GCA_902806775.1 of Microtus agrestis. Classification (NCBI taxonomy): domain Eukaryota; kingdom Metazoa; phylum Chordata; class Mammalia; order Rodentia; family Cricetidae; genus Microtus; species Microtus agrestis. The sequence continues at coordinate 37,022 of CADCXT010004044.1, read as the reverse complement.
CTCACATTTAAACATACTTTGACATATTCCAAACAGACGCTTCTCATTTCAGAGTAACACATGTGCGTTTCTCACAAAAGCATTTCATGAAATTCGTTTGCTTTCAAAGAACATGATTATCTTTCAAAATAAAGCTTCTACAGAGAAAAGGAACACTGTTCTCACTTATAACCATACTTTGACATATCCCAAACAGACGCTTCTCATTTCAGAGTAACACATGTGCGTTTCACAAAAGCATTTCATGAAATTCTTTTGCTTTCAAAGAACGTGATTATCTTTCAAGGTAAAGCTTCTACAGAGAAAAGGAACACTGTTCTCACTTTTAACCATGCTTTGACATATCCCAACAGGCGCTTCTCATTTCAGAGTAACACATGTGCGTTTCTCACAAAAGCATTTCATGAAATTCACTGATTTTCAAATGATCGTGATTATCTTTCAAAGTAAAGCTTCTACAGAGAAAAGGAACATTGTTCTCACTTTTAACCATACTTTGACATATCCCAAACAGACACTTCTCATTTCAGAGTAACACATGTGCGTTTCTCACAAAAGCATTTCATGAAATTCATACACTTTCAAAGAACGTGATTATCTTTCAAAGTAAAGCTTCTACAGAGAAAAGAAACACTGTTCTCACTTTTAACCATACTTTGACATATTCCAAACAGACGCTTCTCATTTCAGAGTAACACATGTGCGTTTCTCACAAAAGCATTTCATGATATTCACTGACTTTCAAATGATCGTGATTATCTTTCAAAGTAAAGCTTCTACAGAGAAAAGGAACATTCTTCTCACTTTTAACCATACTTTGACATATCCCAAACAGACACTTCTCATTTCAGAATAACACATGTGCGTTTCTCACAAAAGCATTTCATGAAATTCATACACTTTCAAAGACCGTGATTATCTTTCAAAGTAAAGCTTCTACAGAGAAAAGGAACACTGTTCTCACTTTTAACCATACTTTGACATATTCCAAAAAGACGCTTCTCATTTCAGAGTAACACATGTGCGTTTCTCAAAAAAGCATTTCATGAAATTCGTTTGCTTTCCAAGAACGTGATTATCTTTCAAAGTAAAGCTTCTACAGAGAAAAGGAACACTGTTCTCACTTTTAAACAAACTTGACATATCCCAAACAGACGCTTCTCATTTCAGAGTAACACATGTGCGTTTCTCACAAAAGCATTTCATGAAATTCTTTTGCTTTCAAAGAACATGATTATCTTTCAAAGTAAAGCTACTACAGAGAAAAGGAACACTGTTCTCACTTTTAACCATACTTTGACATATTCCAAACAGACGCTTCTCATTTCAGAGTAACACATGTGCGTTTCTCAAAAAAGCATTTCATGAAATTCGTTTGCTTTCCAAGAACATGATTATCTTTCAAAGTAAAGCTTCTACAGAGAAAAGGAACACTGTTCTCACTTTTAACCATACTTTGACATATCCCAACAGACGCTTCTCATTTCAGAGTAACACATGTGCGTTTCTCACAAAAGCATTTCATGAAATTCACTGATTTTCAAATGATCGTGATTATCTTTCAAAATAAAGCTTCTACAGAGAAAAGGAACATTGTTCTCACTTTTAAACATACTTTGACATATCCCAAACAGACACTTCTCATTTCAGAGTAACACATGTGCGTTTCTCACAAAAGCATTTCATGAAATTCATACACTTTCAACGAACGTGATTATCTTTCAAAGTAAAGCTTCTACAGAGAAAAGGAACACTGTTCTCACTTTTAAACATACTTGACATATCCCAAAAAGACGCTTCTCATTTCAGAGTAACACATGTGCGTTTCTCACAAAAGCATTTCATGAAATTCTTTGCTTTCAAAGAACATGATTTTCTTTCAAAGTAAAGCTTCTACAGAGAAAAGGAACACTGTTCTCACTTTTAACCATACTTTGACATATCCAAACAGACGCTTCTCATTTCAGAGTAACACATGTGCGTTTCTCACAAAAGCATTCCATGAAATTCACTGATTTTCAAATGATCGTGATTATCTTTCAAAGTAAAGCTTCTACAGAGAAAAGGAACATTGTTCTCACTTTTAACCATACTTTGACATATCCCAAACAGACACTTCTCATTTCAGAGTAACACATGTGCGTTTCTCACAAAAGCATTTCATGAAATTCATACACTTTCAAAGAACGTGATTATCTTTCAAAGTAAAGCTTCTACAGAGAAAAGGAACACTATTCCCACTTTTAACCATACTTTGACATATTCCAAACAGACGCTTCTCATTTCAGAGTAACACATGTGCGTTTCTCACAAAAGCATTTCATGAAATTCACTAACATTCAAATGATCGTGATTATCTTTCAAAGTAAAGCTTCTACAGAGAAAAGGAACACTGTTCTCACTTTTAACCATACTTTGACATATCCCAAACAGACACTTTTCATTTCAGAGTAACACATGTGCGTTTCTCACAAAAGCATTTCATGAAATTCATACACTTTCAAAGAACGTGATTATCTTTCAAAGTAAAGCTTCTACAGAGAAAAGGAACACTGTTCTCACTTTTAACCATACTTTGACATATTCCAAACAGACGCTTCTCATTTCAGAGTAACACATGTGCGTTTCTCACAAAAGCATTTCATGATATTCACTGACTTTCAAATGATCGTGATTATCTTTCAAAGTAAAGCTTCTACAGAGAAAAGGTACATTGTTCTCACTTTTAACCATACTTTGACATATCCCAAACAGACACTTCTCATTTCAGAGTAACACATGTGCGTTTCTCACAAAAGCATTTCATGAAATTCATACACTTTCAAAGACCGTGATTATCTTTCAAAGTAAAGCTTCTACAGAGAAAAGGAACACTGTTCTCACTTTTAACCATACTTTGACATATTCCAAAAAGACGCTTCTCATTTCAGAGTAACACATGTGCGTTTCTCAAAAAAGCATTTCATGAAATTCGTTTGCTTTCCAAGAACGTGATTATCTTTCAAAGTAAAGCTTCTACAGAGAAAAGGAACACTGTTCTCACTTTTAAACATACTTGACATATCCCAAACAGACGCTTCTCATTTCAGAGTAACACATGTGCGTTTCTCACAAAAGCATTTCATGAAATTCTTTTGCTTTCAAAGAACATGATTATCTTTCAAAGTAAAGCTTCTACAGAGAAAAGGAACACTGTTCTCACTTTTAACCATACTTTGACATATTCCAAACAGACGCTTCTCATTTCAGACTAACACATGTGCGTTTCTCAAAAAAGCATTTCATGAAATTCGTTTGCTTTCCAAGAACATGATTATCTTTCAAAGTAAAGCTTCTACAGAGAAAAGGAACACTGTTCTCACTTTTAAACATACTTGACATATCCCAAACAGACGCTTCTCATTTCAGAGTAACACATGTGCGTTTCTCACAAAAGCATTTCATGAAATTCTTTTGCTTTCAAAGAACATGATTTTCTTTCAAAGTAAAGCTTCTACAGAGAAAAGGAACACTGTTCTCACTTTTAACCATACTTTGACATATCCCAAACAGATGCTTCTCATTTCAGAGTAACACATGTGCGTTTCTCACAAAAGCATTTCATGAAATTCATACACTTTCAAAGAACGTGATTATCTTTCAAAGTAAAGCTTCTACAGAGAAAAGGAACACTGTTCTCACTTTTAAACATACTTTGACATTTTCCAAACAGACGCTTCTCATTTCAGAGTAACACATGTGCGTTTCTCACAAAAGCATTTCATGAAATTCACTAACGTTCAAATGATCGTGATTATCTTTCAAAGTAAAGCTTCTTCAGAGAAAAGGAACATTGTTCTCACTTTTAACCATACTTTGACATATCCCAAACAGACACTTCTCATTTCAGAGTAACACATGTGCGTTTCTCACAAAAGCATTTCATGAAATTCATACACTTTCAAAGAACGTGATTATCTTTCAAAATAAAGCTTCTACAGAGAAAAGGAACACTGTTCTCACTTTTAATCATACTTTGACATATTCCAAACAGACGCTTCTCATTTCAGAGTAACACATGTGCGTTTCTCACAAAAGCATTTCATGAAATTCGTTTGCTTTCAAAGAACGTGATTATCTTTCAAAGTAAAGCTTCTACACAGAAAAGGAACACTGTTCTCACTTTTAAACATACTTGACATATCCCAAACAGACGCTTCTCATTTCAGAGTAACACGTGCGTTTCTCACAAAAGCATTTCATGAAATTATTTTGCTTTCAAAGAACATTATTATCTTTCAAAGTAAAGCTTCTACAGAGCAAAGGAACACTGTTATCACTTTTAACCATACTTTGACATATCCCAAACAGACGCTTCTCATTTCAGTGTAACACATGTGCGTTTCTCACAAAAGCATTCCATGAAATTCACTGATTTTCAAATGATCGTGATTATCTTTCTAAGTAAATCTTCTACAGAGAAAAGGAAGACTGTTCTCACTTTCACCATACTTTGACCTATCCCAAACAGACGCTTCTCATTTCAGAGTAACACATGTACGATTCTCAAAAAAGCAATGCAGGAAATTCATACACTTTCAAAGCACGTGATTATCTTTCAACGTAACGCTTCTACAGAGAAAAGGAACACTGTTCTCACTTTTAACCATACTTTGACATATCCCAAACAGACACTTCTCATTTCAGAGTAACACATGTGCGTTTCTCACAAAAGCATTTCATGAAATTCATACACTTTCAAAGAATGTGATTATCTTTCAAAGTAAAGCTTCTACAGAGAAAAGGAACACTGTTCTCACTTTTAACCAAACTTTGACATATCCCAAACAGACGCTTCTCATTTCAGAGTAACACATGTGCGTTTCTCACAAAAGCATTTCATGAAATTCTTTTGCTTTCAAAGAACGTGATTATCTTTCGACGTAAAGCTTCTACAGAGAAAAGGAACACTGTTCTCACTTTTAACCATACTTTGACATATCCCAACAGACGCTTCTCATGTCAGAGCAACACATGTGCGTTTCTCACACAAGCATTCCATGAAATTCACTGATTTTCAAATGATCGTGATTATCTTTCAAAGTAAAGCTTCTACAGAGAAAAGGAACATTGTTCTCACTTTTAACCATACTTTGACATATCCCAAACAGACACTTCTCATTTCAGAGTAACACATGTGCATTTCTCACAAAAGCATTTCATGAAATTCATACACTTTCAAAGAACGTGATTATCTTTCAAAGTAAAGCTTCTACAGAGAAAAGGAACACTGTTCTCACTTTTAACCATACTTTGACATATTCCAAACAGACGCTTCTCATTTCAGAGTAACACATGTGCGTTTCTCAAAAAAGCATTTCATGAAATTCGTTTGCTTTCCAAGAACATGATTATCTTTCAAAGTAAAGCTTCTACAGAGAAAAGGAACACTGTTCTCACTTTTAAACATACTTGACATATCCCAAACAGATGCTTCTCATTTCAGAGTAACACATGTGCGTTTCTCACAAAAGCATTTCATGAAATTCTTTTGCTTTCAAAGAACATGGATATCTTTCAAAGTAAAGCTTCTACAGAGAAAAGGAACACTGTTCTCACTTTTAACCATACTTTGACATATCCCAAACAGACGCTTCTCATTTCAGTGTAACACATGTGCGTTTCTCACAAAAGAATTTCATGAAATTCTTTTGCTTTCAAAGAATATGATTTTCTTTCAAAGTAAAGCTTCTACAGAGAAAAGGAACACTGTTCTCACTTTTAACCATACTTTGACATATCCCAAACAGACGCTTCTCATTTCAGAGTAACACATGTGCGTTTCTCACAAAAGCATTTCATGAAATTCATACACTTTCAAAGAACGTGATTATCTTTCAAAGTAAAGCTTCTACAGAGAAAAGGAACACTGTTCTCACTTTTAACCATACTTTGACATATTCCAAACAGACGCTTCTCATTTCAGAGTAACACATGTGCGTTTCTCACAAAAGCATTTCATGAAATTCGTTTGCTTTCAAAGAATATGATTATCTTTCAAAGTAAAGCTTCTACAGAGAAAAGGAACACTGTTCTCACTTGTAACCATACTTTGACATATCCCAAACAGACGCTTCTCATTTCAGTGTAACACATGTGCGTTTCTCACAAAAGCATTTCATAAAATTATTTTGCTTTCAAAGAACATGATTATCTTTCAAAGTAAAGCTTCTACAGAGAAAAGGAACACTGTTCTCACTTTTAACCATACTTTGACATATCCCAAACAGACGCTTCTCATTTCAGAGTAACACATGTGCGTTTCTCACAAAAGCATTCCATGAAATTCACTGATTTTCAAATGATCATGATTATCTTTCAAAGTAAAGATTCTACAGAGAAAAGGAACACTGTTCTCACTTTTAACCATACTTTGACCTATCACAAACAGACGCTTCTCATTTCAGAGTAACACATGTACGATTCTCACAAAAGCATTTCAGGAAATTCATACACTTTCAAAGAACGTGATTATATTTCAAGGTAAAGCTTCTACAAAGAAAAGGAACACTGTTCTCACTTTTAACCATACTTTGACATAACCCAAACAGACACTTCTCATTTCAGAGTAACACATGTGCGTTTCTCACAAAAGCATTTCATGAAATTCATACACTTTCAAAGAACGTGATTATCTTTCAAAGTAAAGCTTCTACACAGAAAAGGAACACTGTTCTCACTTTTAACCATACATTGACTTATCCCAAACAGACGCTTCTCATTTCAGAGTAACACATGTGCGATTCTCAAAAAAGCATTTCATGAAATTCATCCACTTTCAAAGAACGTGATTATCTTTCAAAGTAAAGCTTCAACAGAGAAAAGGAACACTGTTCTCACTTTTAACCATACTTTGACATATCCCAACAGACGCTTCTCATTTCAGAGTAACACATGTGCGTTTCTCACAAAAGCATTTCATGAAATTCACTGATTTTCAAATGATCGTGATTATCTTTCAAAGTAAAGCTTCTACAGAGAAAATGAACATTGTTCTCACTTTTAACCATACTTTGACCTATCACAAAGAGACGCTTCTCATTTCAGAGTAACACATGTTCGATTCTCACAAAACTATATCAGGAAATTCATACACTTTCGAAGAATGTGATTATCTTTCAAAGTAAAGCTTCTACAGAGAAAAGGAACACTGTTCTCACTTTTAACCATACTTTGACATAACCCAAACAGACACTTCTCATTTCAGAGTAACACATGTGCGTTTCTCACAAAAGCATTTCATGAAATTCATACACTTTCAAAGAACGTGATTATCTTTCAAAGTAAAGCTTCTACAGAGAAAAGGAACACTGTTCTCACTTTTAACCATACATTGACTTATCCCAAACAGACGCTTCTCATTTCAGAGTAACACATGTGCGATTCTCAAAAAAAGCATTTCATGAAATTCATACACTTTCAAAGAACGTGATTATATTTCAAAGTAAAGCTTCTACAGAGAAAAGGAACACTGTTCTCACTTTTAACCATACTTTGACATATCCCAACAGACGCTTCTCATTTCAGAGTAACACATGTGCGTTTCTCACAAAAGCATTTCATGAAATTCATACACTTTCAAAGAATGTGATTATCTTTCAAAGTAAAGCTTCTACAGAAAAAAGGAACACTGTTCTCACTTTTAACCATACTTTGACATATTCCAAACAGACGCTTCTCATTTCAGAGTAACACATGTGCGTTTCTCACAAAAGCATTTCATGAAATTCATACACTTTCAAAGAACGTGATTATCTTTCAAAGTAAAGCTTCTACAGAGAAAAGGAACACTGTTCTCACTTTTAACCATACTTTGACTTATCCCAAACAGACGCTTCTCATTTCAGAGTAACACATGTGCGATTCTCAAAAAAGCATTTCATGAAATTCATACACATTGAAAGAACGTGATTATCTTTCACAGTAAAGCTTCTACAGAGAAAAGGAACACTGTTCTCACTTTTAACCAAACTTTGACATATCCCAAACAGACGCTTCTCATTTCAGAGTAACACATGTGCGTTTCTCACAAAAGCATTTCATGAAATTCTTTTGCTTTCAAAGAAAGTGATTATCTTTCAAGTAAAGCTTCTACAGAGAAAAGGAACACTGTTCTCACTTTTAACCATACTTTGACATATCCCAAACAGACGCTTCTCATTTCAGAGTAACACATGTGCGTTTCTCACAAAAGCATTTCATGAAATTCACTGACTTTCAAATGATCGTGATTACCTTTCAAAGTAAAGCTTCTACGGAGAAAAGGAACACTGTTCTCACTTTTAACCATACTTTGACATATCCCAAACAGACGCTTCTCATTTCAGAGTAACACATGTGCATTTCTCACCAAAGCATGTCATGAAATTCACTGACTTTCAAATGATCGTGATTATCTTTCAAAGTAAAGCTTCTACAGAGAAAAGGAACACTGTTCTCACTTTTAACCATACTTTGACATATCCCAAACAGACACTTCTCATTTCAGAGTAACACATGTGCATTTCTCACAAAAGCATTTCATGAAATTCATACACTTTCAAAGAACGTGATTATCTTTCAAAGTAAAGCTTCTACAGAGAAAAGGAACACTGTTCTCACTTTTAACCATACTTTGACATATTCCAAACAGACGCTTCTCATTTCAGAGTAACACATGTGCGTTTCTCAAAATAGCATTTCATGAAATTCGTTTGCTTTCCAAGAACATGATTATCTTTCAAAGTAAAGCTTCTACAGAGAAAAGGAACACTGTTCTCACTTTTAAACATACTTGACATATCCCAAACAGATGCTTCTCATTTCAGAGTAACACATGTGCGTTTCTCACAAAAGCATTTCATGAAATTCTTTTGCTTTCAAAGAACATGGATATCTTTCAAAGTAAAGATTCTACAGAGAAAAGGAACACTGTTCTCACTTTTAACCATACTTTGACATATCCCAAACAGACGCTTCTCATTTCAGTGTAACACATGTGCGTTTCTCACAAAAGAATTTCATGAAATTCTTTTGCTTTCAAAGAACATGATTTTCTTTCAAAGTAAAGCTTCTACAGAGAAAAGGAACACTGTTCTCACTTGTAACCATACTTTGACATATCCCAAACAGACGCTTCTCATTTCAGTGTAACACATGTGCGTTTCTCACCTAAGCATTTCATAAAATTATTTTGCTTTCAAAGAACATGGATATCTTTCAAAGTAAAGCTTCTACAGAGAAAAGGAACACTGTTCTCACTTTTAACCATACTTTGACATATCCCAAACAGACGCTTCTCATTTCAGAGTAACACATGTGCGTTTCTCACAAAAGCATTCCATGAAATTCACTGATTTTCAAATGATCGTGATTATCTTTCAAAGTAAAGCTTCTACAGAGAATAGGAACACTGTTCTCACTTTTCACCATACTTTGACCTATCCCAAACAGACGCTTCTCATTTCAGAATAACAAATGTACGATTCTCACAAAAGCAATTCAGGAAATTCATACACTTTCAAAGCACGTGATTATCTTTCAACGTAAAGCTTCTACAGAGAAAAGGAACACTGTTCTCACTTTTAACCATGCTTTGACATATCCCAAACAGACACTTCTCATTTCAGAGTAACACATGTGCGTTTCTCACAAAAGCATTTCATGAAATTCTTTTGCTTTCAAAGAAAGTGATTATCTTTCAAAGTAAAGCTTCTACAGAGAAAAGGAACACTGTTCTCACTTTTAACCATACTTTGACATATCCCAACAGACGCTTCTCATGTCAGAGCAACACATGTGCGTTTCTCACACAAGCATTCCATGAAATTCACTGATTTTCAAATGATCGTGATTATCTTTCAAAGTAAAGCTTCTACAGAGAAAAGGAACATTGTTCTCACTTTTAACCATACTTTGACATATCCCAAACAGACACTTCTCATTTCAGAGTAACATATGTGCATTTCTCACAAAAGCATTTCATGAAATTCATACACTTTCAAAGAACGTGATTATCTTTCAAAGTAAAGCTTCTACAGAGAAAAGGAACACTGTTCTCACTTTTAACCATACTTTGACATATTCCAAACAGACGCTTCTCATTTCAGAGTAACACATGTGCGTTTCTCAAAATAGCATTTCATGAAATTCGTTTGCTTTCCAAGAACATGATTATCTTTCAAAGTAAAGCTTCTACAGAGAAAAGGAACACTGTTCTCACTTTTAAACATACATGACATATCCCAAACAGATGCTTCTCATTTCAGAGTAACACATGTGCGTTTCTCAAAAAAGCATTTGGAAATTCTTTTGCTTTCAAAGAACATGGATATCTTTCAAAGTAAAGATTCTACAGAGAAAAGGAACACTGTTCTCACTTTTAACCATACTTTGACATATCCCAAACAGACGCTTCTCATTTCAGTGTAACACATGGGCGTTTCTCACAAAAGAATTTCATGAAATTCTTTTGCTTTCAAAGAACATGATTTTCTTTCAAAGTAAAGCTTCTACAGAGAAAAGGAACACTGTTCTCACTTTTAACCATACTTTGACATATCCCAAACAGACGCTTCTCATTTCAGCGTAACACATGTGCGTTTCTCACAAAAGCATTTCATGAAATTCGTTTGCTTTCAAAGAATATGATTATCTTTCAAAGTAAAGCTTCTACAGAGAAAAGGAACACTGTTCTCACTTGTAACCATACTTTGACATATCCCAAACAGACGCTTCTCATTTTAGTGTAACACATGTGCGTTTCTCACCTAAGCATTTCATAAAATTATTTTGCTTTCAAAGAACATGGATATCTTTCAAAGTAAAGCTTCTACAGAGAAAAGGAACACTGTTCTCACTTTTAACCATACTTTGACATATCCCAAACAGACGCTTCTCATTTCAGAGTAACACATGTGCGTTTCTCACAAAAGCATTCCATGAAATTCACTGATTTTCAAATGATCGTGATTATCTTTCAAAGTAAAGCTTATACAGAGAATAGGAACACTGTTCTCACTTTTCACCATACTTTGACCTATCCCAAACAGACGCTTCTCATTTCAGAATAACAAATGTACGATTCTCACAAAAGCAATTCAGGAAATTCATACACTTTCAAAGCACGTGATTATCTTTCAACGTAAAGCTTCTACAGAGAAAAGGAACACTGTTCTCACTTTTAACCATGCTTTGACATATCCCAAACAGACACTTCTCATTTCAGAGTAACACATGTGCGTTTCTCACAAAAGCATTTCATGAAATTCATACACTTTCAAAGAACGTGATTATCTTTCAAAGTAAAGCTTCTACAGAGAAAAGGAACACTGTTCTCACTTTTAACCATACTTTGACATATTCCAAACAGACGCTTCTCATTTCAGAGTAACACATGTGCGTTTCTCACAAAAGCATTTCATGAAATTCATACACTTTCAAGGAACGTGATTATCTTTCAAAGTAAAGCTTCTACAGAGAAAAGGAACACTGTTCTCACTTTTAACCATACTTTGACATATCCCAACAGACGCTTCTCATTTCAGAGTAACACATGTGCGTTTCTCACAAAAGCATTTCATGAAATTCACTGATTTTCAAATGATCGTGATTATCTTTCAAAATAAAGCTTCTACAGAGAAAAGGAACATTGTTCTCACTTTTAACCATACTTTGACATATCCCAAACAGACACTTCTCATTTCAGAGTAACACATGTGCGTTTCTCACAAAAGCATTTCATGAAATTCATACACTTTCAACGAACGTGATTATCTTTCAAAGTAAAGCTTCTACAGAGAAAAGGAACACTGTTCTCACTTTTAAACATACTTGACATATCCCAAAAAGACGCTTCTCATTTCAGAGTAACACATGTGCGTTTCTCACAAAAGCATTTCATGAAATTCTTTGCTTTCAAAGAACATGATTTTCTTTCAAAGTAAAGCTTCTACAGAGAAAAGGAACACTGTTCTCACTTTTAACCATACTTTGACATATCCAAACAGACGCTTCTCATTTCAGAGTAACACATGTGCGTTTCTCACAAAAGCATTCCATGAAATTCACTGATTTTCAAATGATCGTGATTATCTTTCAAAGTAAAGCTTCTACAGAGAAAAGGAACATTGTCCTCACTTTTAACCATACTTTGATATCCCAAACAGACACTTCTCATTTCAGAGTAACACATGTGCGTTTCTCACAAAAGCATTTCATGAAATTCATACACTTTCAAAGAACGTGATTATCTTTCAAAGTAAAGCTTCTACAGAGAAAAGGAACACTATTCCCACTTTTAACCATACTTTGACATATTCCAAACAGACGCTTCTCATTTCAGAGTAACACATGTGCGTTTCTCACAAAAGCATTTCATGAAATTCACTAACTTTCAAATGATCGTGATTATCTTTCAAAGTAAAGCTTCTACAGAGAAAAGGAACATTGTTCTCACTTTTAACCATACTTTGACATATCCCAAACAGACACTTCTCATTTCAGAGTAACACATGTGCGTTTCTCACAAAAGCATTTCATGAAATTCATACACTTTCAAAGAACGTGATTATCTTTCAAAATAAAGCTTCTACAGAGAAAAGGAACACTGTTCTCACTTTTAACCATACTTTGACATATTCCAAACAGACGCTTCTCATTTCAGAGTAACACATGTGCGTTTCTCACAAAAGCATTTCATGAAATTCGTTTGCTTTCCAAGAACGTGATTATCTTTCAAAGTAAAGCTTCTACACAGAAAAGGAACACTGTTCTCACTTTTAAACATACTTGACATATCCCAAACAGACGCTTCTCATTTCAGAGTAACACGTGCGTTTCTCACAAAAGCATTTCATGAAATTATTTTGCTTTCAAAGAACATTATTATCTTTCAAAGTAAAACTTCTACAGAGAATAGGAACACTGTTCTCACTTTTCACCATACTTTGACCTATCCCAAACAGACGCTTCTCATTTCAGAATAACAAATGTACGATTCTCACAAAAGCAATTCAGGAAATTCATACACTTTCAAAGCACGTGATTATCTTTCAACGTAAAGGTTCTACAGAGAAAAGGAACACGGTTCTCACTTTTAACCATGCTTTGACATATCCCAAACAGACACTTCTCATTTCAGAGTAAAACATGTGCGTTTCTCGCAAAAGCATTTCATGAAATTCATACACTTTCAAAGAACGTGATTATCTTTCAAAGTAAAGCTTCTACAGAGAAAAGGAACACTGTTCTCACTTTTAACCATACTTTGACATATTCCAAACAGACGCTTCTCATTTCAGAGTAACACATGTGCGTTTCTCACAAAAGCATTTCATGAAATTCATACAATTTCAAGGAACGTGATTATCTTTCAAAGTAAAGCTTCTACAGAGAAAAGGAACACTGTTCTCACTTTTAACCATACTTTGACATATCCCAAACAGACGCTTCTCATTTCAGAGTAACACATGTGCGTTTCTCACAAAAGCATTTCATGAAATTCATACACTTTGAAAGAACGTGATTATCTTTCAAAGTAAAGCTTCTACAGAGAAAAGGAACACTGTTCTCACTTTTAACCAAACTTTGACATATCCCAAACAGACGCTTCTCATTTCAGAGTAACACATGTGCGTTTCTCACAAAAGCATTTCATGAAATTCTTTTGCTTTCAAGAACGTGATTATCTTTCAAAGTAAAGCTTCTACAGAGAAAAGGAACACTGTTCTCACTTTTAACCATACTTTGACATATCCCAACAGACGCTTCTCATGTCAGAGCAACACATGTGCGTTTCTCACACAAGCATTCCATGAAATTCACTGATTTTCAAATGATCGTGATTATCTTTCAAAGTAAAGCTTCTACAGAGAAAAGGAACACTGTTCTCACTTTTAACCATACTTTGACATATTCCAAACAGACGCTTCTCATTTCAGAGTAACACATGTGCGTTTCTCAAAAAAGCATTTCATGAAATTCGTTTGCTTTCCAAGAACATGATTATCTTTCAAAGTAAAGCTTCTACAGAGAAAAGGAACACTGTTCTCACTTTTAAACATACTTGACATATCCCAAACAGATGCTTCTCATTTCAGAGTAACACATGTGCGTTTCTCACAAAAGCATTTCATGAAATTCTTTTGCTTTCAAAGAACATGGATATCTTTCAAAGTAAAGCTTCTACAGAGAAAAGGAACACTGTTCTCACTTTTAACCATACTTTGACATATCCCAAACAGACGCTTCTCATTTCAGTGTAACACATGTGCGTTTCTCACAAAAGAATTTCATGAAATTCTTTTGCTTTCAAAGAACATGATTTTCTTTCAAAGTAAAGCTTCTACAGAGAAAAGGAACACTGTTCTCACTTTTAACCATACTTTGACATATCCCAAACAGACGCTTCTCATTTCAGAGTAACACATGTGCGTTTCTCACAAAAGCATTTCATGAAATTCATACACTTTCAAAGAACGTGATTATCTTTCAAAGTAAAGCTTCTACAGAGAAAAGGAACACTGTTCTCACTTTTAACCATACTTTGACATATTCCAAACAGACGCTTCTCATTTCAGAGTAACACATGTGCGTTTCTCACAAAAGCATTTCATAAAATTATTTTGCTTTCAAAGAACATGATTATCTTTCAAAGTAAAGCTTCTACAGAGAAAAGGAACACTGTTCTCACTTTTAACCATACATTGACTTATCCCAAACAGACGCTTCTCATTTCAGAGTAACACATGTGCGATTCTCAAAAAAGCATTTCATGAAATTCATACACTTTCAAAGAACGTGATTATCTTTCAAAGTAAAGCTTCAACAGTGAAAAGGAACACTGTTCTCACTTTTAACCATACTTTGACATATCCCAACAGACGCTTCTCATTTCAGAGTAACACATGTGCATTTCTCACAAAAGCATTTCATGAAATTCACTGATTTTCAAATTATCGTGATTATCTTTCAAAGTAAAACTTCTACAGAGAAAATGAACATTGTTCTCACTTTTAACCATACTTTGACCTATCACAAAGAGACGCTTCTCATTTCAGAGTAACACATGTTCGATTCTCACAAAACTATATCAGGAAATTCATACACTTTCGAAGAACGTGATTATCTTTCAAAGTAAAGCTTCTACAGAGAAAAGGAACACTGTTCTCACTTATAACCATACTTTGACATAACCCAAACAGACACTTCTCATTTCAGAGTAACACATGTGCGTTTCTCACAAAAGCATTTCATGAAATTCATACACTTTCAAAGAACGTGATTATCTTTCAAAGTAAAGCTTCTACAGAGAAAAGGAACACTGTTCTCACTTTTAACCATACATTGACTTATCCCAAACAGACGCTTCTCATTTCAGAGTAACACATGTGCGATTCTCAAAAAAAGCATTTCATGAAATTCATACACTTTCAAAGAACGTGATTATCTTTCAAAGTAAAGCTTCTACAGAGAAAAGGAACACTGTTCTCACTTTTAACCATACTTTGACATATCCCAACAGACGCTTCTCATTTCAGAGTAACACATGTGCGTTTCTCACAAAAGCATTTCATGAAATTCATACACTTTCAAAGAATGTGATTATCTTTCAAAGTAAAGCTTCTACAGAAAAAAGGAACACTGTTCTCACTTTTAACCATACTTTGATATATTCCAAACAGACGCTTCTCATTTCAGAGTAACACATGTGCGTTTCTCACAAAAGCATTTCATGAAATTCATACACTTTCAAAGAACGTGATTATCTTTCAAAGTAAAGCTTCTACAGAGAAAAGGAACACTGTTCTTACTTTTAACCATACTTTGACTTATCCCAAACAGACGCTTCTCATTTCAGAGTAACACATGTGCGATTCTCAAAAAAGCATTTCATGAAATTCATACACTTTCAAAGAACGTGATTATCTTTCAAAGTAAAGCTTCTACAGAGAAAAGGAACACTGTTCTCACTTTTAACCATACTTTGACATATTCCAAACAGACGCTTCTCATTTCAGAGTAACACATGTGCGTTTCTCACAAAAGCATTTCATAAAATTATTTTGCTTTCAAAGAACATGATTATCTTTCAAAGTAAAGCTTCTACAGAGAAAAGGAACACTGTTCTCACTTTTAACCATACATTGACTTATCCCAAACAGACGCTTCTCATTTCAGAGTAACACATGTGCGATTCTCAAAAAGCATTTCATGAAATTCATACACTTTCAAAGAACGTGATTATCTTTCAAAGTAAAGCTTCAACAGTGAAAAGGAACACTGTTCTCACTTTTAACCATACTTTGACATATCCCAACAGACGCTTCTCATTTCAGAGTAACACATGTGCATTTCTCACAAAAGCATTTCATGAAATTCACTGATTTTCAAATTATCGTGATTATCTTTCAAAGTAAAACTTCTACAGAGAAAATGAACATTGTTCTCACTTTTAACCATACTTTGACCTATCACAAAGAGACGCTTCTCATTTCAGAGTAACACATGTTCGATTCTCACAAAACTATATCAGGAAATTCATACACTTTCAAAGAACGTGATTATCTTTCAAAGTAAAGCTTCTACAGAGAAAAGGAACACTGTTCTCACTTATAACCATACTTTGACATAACCCAAACAGACACTTCTCATTTCAGAGTAACACATGTGCGTTTCTCACAAAAGCATTTCATGAAATTCATACACTTTCAAAGAACGTGATTATCTTTCAAAGTAAAGCTTCTACAGAGAAAAGGAACACTGTTCTCACTTTTAACCATACATTGACTTATCCCAAACAGACGCTTCTCATTTCAGAGTAACACATGTGCGATTCTCAAAAAAGCATTTCATGAAATTCATACACTTTCAAAGAACGTGATTATCTTTCAAAGTAAAGCTTCTACAGAGAAAAGGAACACTGTTCTCACTTTTAACCATACTTTGACATATCCCAACAGACGCTTCTCATTTCAGAGTAACACATGTGCGTTTCTCACAAAAGCATTTCATGAAATTCATACACTTTCAAAGAATGTGATTATCTTTCAAAGTAAAGCTTCTACAGAAAAAAGGAACACTGTTCTCACTTTTAACCATACTTTGATATATTCCAAACAGACGCTTCTCATTTCAGAGTAACACATGTGCGTTTCTCACAAAAGCATTTCATGAAATTCATACACTTTCAAAGAACGTGATTATCTTTCAAAGTAAAGCTTCTACAGAGAAAAGGAACACTGTTCTCACTTTTAACCATACTTTGACTTATCCCAAACAGACGCTTCTCATTTCAGAGTAACACATGTGCGATTCTCAAAAAAGCATTTCATGAAATTCATACACTTTGAAAGAACCTGATTATCTTTCAAAGTAAAGCTTCTACAGAGAAAAGGAACACTGTTCTCACTTTTAACCAAACTTTGACATATCCCAAACAGACGCTTCTCATTTCAGAGTAACACATGTGCGTTTCTCACAAAAGCATTTCATGAAATTCTTTTGCTTTCAAAGAACGTGATTATCTTTCAAAGTAAAGCTTCTACAGAGAAAAGGAACACTGTTCTCACTTTTAACCATACTTTGACATATCCCAACAGACGCTTCTCATGTCAGAGCAACACATGTGCGTTTCTCACACAAGCATTCCATGAAATTCACTGATTTTCAAATGATCGTGATTATCTTTCAAAGTAAAGCTTCTACAGAGAAAAGGAACATTGTTCTCACTTTTAACCATACTTTGACATATCCCAAACAGACACTTCTCATTTCAGAGTAACACATGTGCATTTCTCACAAAAGCATTTCATGAAATTCATACACTTTCAAAGAACGTGATTATCTTTCAAAGTAAAGCTTCTACAGAGAAAAGGAACACTGTTCTCACTTTTAACCATACTTTGACATATTCCAAACAGACGCTTCTCATTTCAGAGTAACACATGTGCGTTTCTCAAAAAAGCATTTCATGAAATTTGTTTGCTTTCCAAGAACATGATTATCTTTCAAAGTAAAGCTTCTACAGAGAAAAGGAACACTGTTCTCACTTTTAAACATACTTGACATATCCCAAACAGACGCTTCTCATTTCAGTGTAACACATGTGCGTTTCTCACAAAAGAATTTCATGAAATTCTTTTGCTTTCAAAGAACATGATTTTCTTTCAAAGTAAAGCTTCTACAGAGAAAAGGAACACTGTTCTCACTTTTAACCATACTTTGACATATCCCAATCAGACGCTTCTCATTTCAGAGTAACACATGTGCGTTTCTCACAAAAGCATTTCATGAAATTCGTTTGCTTTCAAAGAATATGATTATCTTTCAAAGTAAAGCTTCTACAGAGAAAAGGAACACTGTTCTCACTTGTAACCATACTTTGACATATCCCAAACAGACGCTTCTCATTTCAGTGTAACACATGTGCGTTTCTCACAAAAGCATTTCATAAAATTATTTTGCTTTCAAAGAACGTGATTATCTTTCAAAGTAAAGCTTCTACAGAGAAAAGGAACACTGTTCTCACTTTTAACCATACATTGACTTATCCCAAACAGACGCTTCTCATTTCAGAGTAACACATGTGCGATTCTCAAAAAAGCATTTCATGAAATTCATACACTTTCAAAGAACGTGATTATCTTTCAAAGTAAAGCTTCTACAGAGAAAAGGAACACTGTTCTCACTTTTAACCATACTTTGACATATCCCAACAGACGCTTCTCATTTCAGAGTAACACATGTGCGTTTCTCACAAAAGCATTTCATGAAATTCACTGATTTTCAAATGATCGTGATTATCTTTCAAAATAAAGCTTCTACAGAGAAAAGGAACATTGTTCTCACTTTTAACCATACTTTGAATTATCCCAAACAGACACTTCTCATTTCAGAGTAACACATGTGCGTTTCTCACAAAAGCATTTCATGAAATTCATACACTTTCAACGAACGTGATTATCTTTCAAAGTAAAGCTTCTACAGAGAAAAGGAACACTGTTCTCACTTTTAAATATACTTTACATATCCCAAACAGACGCTTCTCATTTCAGAGTAACACATGTGCGTTTCTCACAAAAGCATTTCATGAAATTCTTTTGCTTTCAAAGAACATGATTTTCTTTCAAAGTAAAGCTTCTACAGAGAAAAGGAACACTGTTCTCACTTTTAACCATACTTTGACATATCCCAAACAGACGCTTCTCATTTCAGAGTAACACATGTGCGTTTCTCACAAAAGCATTCCATGAAATTCACTGATTTTCAAATGATCGTGATTATCTTTCAAAGTAAAGCTTCTACAGAGAAAAGGAACACTGTTCTCACTTTTAACCATACTTTGACCTATCACAAACAGACGCTTCTCATTTCAGAGTAACACATGTACGATTCTCACAAAAGCATTTCAGGAAATTCATACACTTTCAAAGCACGTGATTATCTTTCAAGGTAAAGCTTCTACAGAGAAAAGGAACACTGTTCTCACTTTTAACCATACTTTGACATAACCCAAACAGACACTTCTCATTTCAGAGTAACACATGTGCGTTTCTCACAAAAGCATTTCATGAAATTCACTGATTTTCTAATGATCGTGATTATCTTTCAAAATAAAGCTTCTACAGAGAAAAGGAACATTGTTCTCACTTTTAACCATACTTTGAATTATCCCAAACAGACACTTCTCATTTCAGAGTAACACATGTGCGTTTCTCACAAAAGCATTTCATGAAATTCATACACTTTCAACGAACGTGATTATCTTTCAAAGTAAAGCTTCTACAGAGAAAAGGAACACTGTTCTCACTTTTAAATATACTTGACATATCCCAAACAGACGCTTCTCATTTCAGAGTAACACATGTGCGTTTCTCACAAAAGCATTTCATGAAATTCTTTTGCTTTCAAAGAACATGATTTTCTTTCAAAGTAAAGCTTCTACAGAGAAAAGGAACACTGTTCTCACTTTTAACCATACTTTGACATATCCCAAACAGACGCTTCTCATTTCAGAGTAACACATGTGCGTTTCTCACAAAAGCATTCCATGAAATTCACTGATTTTCAAATGATCGTGATTATCTTTCAAAGTAAAGCTTCTACAGAGAAAAGGAACACTGTTCTCACTTTTAACCATACTTTGACCTATCACAAACAGACGCTTCTCATTTCAGAGTAACACATGTACGATTCTCACAAAAGCATTTCAGGAAATTCATACACTTTCAAAGCACGTGATTATCTTTCAAGGTAAAGCTTCTACAGAGAAAAGGAACACTGTTCTCACTTTTAACCATACTTTGACATAACCCAAACAGACACTTCTCATTTCAGAGTAACACATGTGCGTTTCTCACAAAAGCATTTCATGAAATTCATACACTTTCAAAGAACGTGATTATCTTTCAAAGTAAAGCTTCTACAGAGAAAAGGAACACTGTTCTCACTTTTAACCATACATTGACTTATCCCAAACAGATGCTTCTCATTTCAGAGTAACACATGTGTGATTCTCAAAAAAGCATTTCATGAAATTCATACACTTTCAAAGAACGTGATTATCTTTCAAAGTAAAGCTTCTACAGAGAAAAGGAACACTGTTCTCACTTTTACGCTTCTCATTTCAGAGTAACACATGTGCGTTTCTCACAAAAGCATTTCATGAAATTCACTGATTTTCAAATGATCGTGATTATCTTTCAAAGTAAAGCTTCTACAGAGAAAAGGAACACTGTTCTCACTTGTAACCATACTTTGACATATCCCAAACAGACGCTTCTCATTTCAGTGTAACACATGTGCGTTTCTCACAAAAGCATCTCATAAAATTATTTTGCTTTCAAAGAACATGATTTTCTTTCAAAGTAAAGCTTCTACAGAGAAAAGGAACACTTTTCTCACTTTTAACCATACTTTGACATATCCCAAACAGACGCTTCTCATTTCAGAGTAACACATGTGCGTTTCTCACAAAAGCATTCCATGAAATTCACTGATTTTCAAATGATCGTGATTATCTTTCAAAGTAAAGCTTCTACAGAGAAAAGGAACACTGTTCTCACTTTTAACCATACTTTGACCTATCACAAACAGACGCTTCTCATTTCAGAGTAACACATGTACGATTCTCACAAAAGCATTTCAGGAAATTCATACACTTTCAAAGAACGTGATTATCTTTCAAGGTAAAGCTTCTACAAAGAAAAGGAACACTGTTCTCACTTTTAACCATACTTTGACATATCCCAAACAGACGCTTCTCATTTCAGAGTAACACATGTGCGTTTCTCACAAAAGTATTTCATGAAATTCATACACTTTCAAAGAACGTGATTATCTTTCAAAGTAAAGCTTCTACAGAGAAAAGGAACACTGTTCTCACTTTTAACCATACTTTGACATATCCCAAACAGACGCTTCTCATTTCAGAGTAACACATGTGTGATTCTCAAAAAAGCATTTCATGAAATTCATACACTTTCAAAGAACGTGATTATCTTTCAAAGTAAAGCTTCTACAGAGAAAGGAACACTGTTCTCACTTTTACGCTTCTCATTTCAGAGTAACACATGTGCGTTTCTCACAAAAGCATTTCATGAAATTCACTGACTTTCAAATGATCGTGATTATCTTTCAAAGTAAAGCTTCTACAGAGAAAAGGAACACTGTTCTCACTTGTAACCATACTTTGACATATCCCAAACAGACGCTTCTCATTTCAGTGTAACACATGTGCGTTTCTCACAAAAGCATCTCATAAAATTATTTTGCTTTCAAAGAACGTGATTATCTTTCAAAGTAAAGCTTCTACAGAGAAAAGGAACACTTTTCTCACTTTTAACCATACTTTGACATATCCCAAACAGACGCTTCTCATTTCAGAGTAACACATGTGCGTTTCTCACAAAAGCATTCCATGAAATTCACTGATTTTCAAATGATCGTGATTATCTTTCAAAGTAAAGCTTCTACAGAGAAAAGGAACACTGTTCTCACTTTTAACCATACTTTGACCTATCACAAACAGACGCTTCTCATTTCAGAGTAACACATGTACGATTCTCACAAAAGCATTTCAGGAAATTCATACACTTTCAAAGAACGTGATTATCTTTCAAGGTAAAGCTTCTACAAAGAAAAGGAACACTGTTCTCACTTTTAACCATACTTTGACATAACCCAAACAGACGCTTCTCATTTCAGAGTAACACATGTGCGTTTCTCACAAAAGTATTTCATGAAATTCATACACTTTAAAAGAACGTGATTATCTTTCAAAGTAAAGCTTCTACAGAGAAAAGGAACACTGTTCTCACTTTTAACCATACATTGACTTATCCCAAACAGACGCTTCTCATTTCAGAGTAACACATGTGCGATTCTCAAAAAAGCATTTCATGAAATTCATACACTTTCAAAGAACGTGATTATCTTTCAAAGTAAAGCTTCTACAGAGAAAAGGAACACTGTTCTCACTTTTAACCATACTTTGACATATCCCAACAGACGCTTCTCATTTCAGAGTAACACATGTGCGTTTCTCACAAAAGCATTTCATGAAATTCACTGATTTTCAAATGATCGTGATTATCTTTCAAAGTAAAGCTTCTACAGAGAAAATGAACATTGTTCTCACTTTTAACCATACTTTGACCTATCACAAAGAGACGCTTCTCATTTCAGAGTAACACATGTTCGATTCTCACAAAACTATTTCAGCAAATTCATACACTTTCGAAGAACGTGATTATCTTTCAAAGTAAAGCTTCTACAGAGAAAAGGAACACTGTTCTCACTTTTAACCATACTTTGACATAACCCAAACAGACACTTCTCATTTCAGAGTAACACATGTGCGTTTCTCACAAAAGCATTTCATGAAATTCATACACTTTCAAAGAACGTGATTATCTTTCAAAGTAAAGCTTCTACAGAGAAAAGGAACACTGTTCTCACTTTTAACCATACATTGACTTATCCCAAACAGACGCTTCTCATTTCAGAGTAACACATGTGCGATTCTCAAAAAAGCATTTCATGAAATTCATACACTTTCAAAGAACGTGATTATCTTTCAAAGTAAAGCTTCTACAGAGAAAAGGAACACTGTTCTCACTTTTAACCATACTTTGACATATCCCAACAGACGCTTCTCATTTCAGAGTAACACATGTGCGTTTCTCACAAAAGCATTTCATGAAATTCACTGATTTTCAAATGATCGTGATTATCTTTCAAAATAAAGCTTCTACAGAGAAAATGAACATTGTTCTCACTTTTAACCATACTTTGAATTATCCCAAACAGACACTTCTCATTTCAGAGTAACACATGTGCGTTTCTCACAAAAGCATTTCATGAAATTCATACACTTTCAAAGAACGTGATTATCTTTCAAAGTAAAGCTTCTACAGAGAAAAGGAACACTGTTCTCACTTTTAAATATACTTTACATATCCCAAACAGACGCTTCTCATTTCAGAGTAACACATGTGCGTTTCTCACAAAAGCATTTCATGAAATTCTTTTGCTTTCAAAGAACATGATTTTCTTTCAAAGTAAAGCTTCTACAGAGAAAAGGAACACTGTTCTCACTTTTAACCATACTTTGACATATCCCAAACAGACGCTTCTCATTTCAGAGTAACACATGTGCGTTTCTCACAAAAGCATTCCATGAAATTCACTGATTTTCAAATGATCGTGATTATCTTTCAAAGTAAAGCTTCTACAGAGAAAAGGAACACTGTTCTCACTTTTAACCATACTTTGACCTATCACAAACAGACGCTTCTCATTTCAGAGTAACACATGTACGATTCTCACAAAAGCATTTCAGGAAATTCATACACTTTCAAAGCACGTGATTATCTTTCAAGGTAAAGCTTCTACAGAGAAAAGGAACACTGTTCTCACTTTTAACCATACTTTGACATAACCCAAACAGACACTTCTCATTTCAGAGTAACACATGTGCGTTTCTCACAAAAGCATTTCATGAAATTCACTGATTTTCTAATGATCGTGATTATCTTTCAAAATAAAGCTTCTACAGAGAAAAGGAACATTGTTCTCACTTTTAACCATACTTTGAATTATCCCAAACAGACACTTCTCATTTCAGAGTAACACATGTGCGTTTCTCACAAAAGCATTTCATGAAATTCATACACTTTCAACGAACGTGATTATCTTTCAAAGTAAAGCTTCTACAGAGAAAAGGAACACTGTTCTCACTTTTAAATATACTTGACATATCCCAAACAGACGCTTCTCATTTCAGAGTAACACATGTGCGTTTCTCACAAAAGCATTTCATGAAATTCTTTTGCTTTCAAAGAACATGATTTTCTTTCAAAGTAAAGCTTCTACAGAGAAAAGGAACACTGTTCTCACTTTTAACCATACTTTGACATATCCCAAACAGACGCTTCTCATTTCAGAGTAACACATGTGCGTTTCTCACAAAAGCATTCCATGAAATTCACTGATTTTCAAATGATCGTGATTATCTTTCAAAGTAAAGCTTCTACAGAGAAAAGGAACACTGTTCTCACTTTTAACCATACTTTGACCTATCACAAACAGACGCTTCTCATTTCAGAGTAACACATGTACGATTCTCACAAAAGCATTTCAGGAAATTCATACACTTTCAAAGCACGTGATTATCTTTCAAGGTAAAGCTTCTACAGAGAAAAGGAACACTGTTCTCACTTTTAACCATACTTTGACATAACCCAAACAGACACTTCTCATTTCAGAGTAACACATGTGCGTTTCTCACAAAAGCATTTCATGAAATTCATACACTTTCAAAGAACGTGATTATCTTTCAAAGTAAAGCTTCTACAGAGAAAAGGAACACTGTTCTCACTTTTAACCATACATTGACTTATCCCAAACAGATGCTTCTCATTTCAGAGTAACACATGTGTGATTCTCAAAAAAGCATTTCATGAAATTCATACACTTTCAAAGAACGTGATTATCTTTCAAAGTAAAGCTTCTACAGAGAAAAGGAACACTGTTCTCACTTTTACGCTTCTCATTTCAGAGTAACACATGTGCGTTTCTCACAAAAGCATTTCATGAAATTCACTGACTTTCAAATGATCGTGATTATCTTTCAAAGTAAAGCTTCTACAGAGAAAAGGAACACTGTTCTCACTTGTAACCATACTTTGACATATCCCAAACAGACGCTTCTCATTTCAGTGTAACACATGTGCGTTTCTCACAAAAGCATCTCATAAAATTATTTTGCTTTCAAAGAACATGATTTTCTTTCAAAGTAAAGCTTCTACAGAGAAAAGGAACACTTTTCTCACTTTTAACCATACTTTGACATATCCCAAACAGACGCTTCTCATTTCAGAGTAACACATGTGCGTTTCTCACAAAAGCATTCCATGAAATTCACTGATTTTCAAATGATCGTGATTATCTTTCAAAGTAAAGCTTCTACAGAGAAAAGGAACACTGTTCTCACTTTTAACCATACTTTGACCTATCACAAACAGACGCTTCTCATTTCAGAGTAACACATGTACGATTCTCACAAAAGCATTTCAGGAAATTCATACACTTTCAAAGAACGTGATTATCTTTCAAGGTAAAGCTTCTACAAAGAAAAGGAACACTGTTCTCACTTTTAACCATACTTTGACATAACCCAAACAGACGCTTCTCATTTCAGAGTAACACATGTGCGTTTCTCACAAAAGTATTTCATGAAATTCATACACTTTAAAAGAACGTGATTATCTTTCAAAGTAAAGCTTCTACAGAGAAAAGGAACACTGTTCTCACTTTTAACCATACATTGACTTATCCCAAACAGACGCTTCTCATTTCAGAGTAACACATGTGCGATTCTCAAAAAAGCATTTCATGAAATTCATACACTTTCAAAGAACGTGATTATCTTTCAAAGTAAAGCTTCTACAGAGAAAAGGAACACGGTTCTCACTTTTAACCATACTTTGACATATCCCAACAGACGCTTCTCATTTCAGAGTAACACATGTGCGTTTCTCACAAAAGCATTTCATGAAATTCACTGATTTTCAAATGATCGTGATTATCTTTCAAAGTAAAGCTTCTACAGAGAAAATGAACATTGTTCTCACTTTTAACCATACTTTGACCTATCACAAAGAGACGCTTCTCATTTCAGAGTACCACATGTTCGATTCTCACAAAACTATTTCAGCAAATTCATACACTTTCGAAGAACGTGATTATCTTTCAAAGTAAAGCTTCTACAGAGAAAAGGAACACTGTTCTCACTTTTAACCATACTTTGACATAACCCAAACAGACACTTCTCATTTCAGAGTAACACATGTGCGTTTCTCACAAAAGCATTTCATGAAATTCATACACTTTCAAAGAACGTGATTATCTTTCAAAGTAAAGCTTCTACAGAGAAAAGGAACACTGTTCTCACTTTTAACCATACATTGACTTATCCCAAACAGACGCTTCTCATTTCAGAGTAACACATGTGCGATTCTCAAAAAAGCATTTCATGAAATTCATACACTTTCAAAGAACGTGATTATCTTTCAAAGTAAAGCTTCTACAGAGAAAAGGAACACTGTTCTCACTTTTAACCATACTTTGACATATCCCAACAGACGCTTCTCATTTCAGAGTAACACATGTGCGTTTCTCACAAAAGCATTTCATGAAATTCACTGATTTTCAAATGATCGTGATTATCTTTCAAAATAAAGCTTCTACAGAGAAAAGGAACATTGTTCTCACTTTTAACCATACTTTGACATATCCCAAACAGACACTTCTCATTTCAGAGTAACACATGTGCGTTTCTCACAAAAGCATTTCATGAAATTCATACACTTTCAACGAACGTGATTATCTTTCAAAGTAAAGCTTCTACAGAGAAAAGGAACACTGTTCTCACTTTTAAACATACTTGACATATCCCAAACAGACGCTTCTCATTTCAGAGTAACACATGTGCGTTTCTCACAAAAGCATTTCATGAAATTCTTTTGCTTTCAAAGAACATGATTTTCTTTCAAAGTAAAGCTTCTACAGAGAAAAGGAACACTGTTCTCACTTTTAACCATACTTTGACATATCCCAAACAGACGCTTCTCATTTCAGAGTAACACATGTGCGTTTCTCACAAAAGCATTCCATGAAATTCACTGATTTTCAAATGATCGTGATTATCTTTCAAAGTAAATCTTCTACAGAGAAAAGGAAGACTGTTCTCACTTTCACCATACTTTGACCTATCCCAAACAGACGCTTCTCATTTCAGAGTAACACATGTACGATTCTCACAAAAGCAATTCAGGAAATTCATACACTTTCAAAGCACGTGATTATCTTTCAACGTAAAGCTTCTACAGAGAAAAGGAACACTGTTCTCACTTTTAACCATACTTTGACATATTCCAAACAGACGCTTCTCATTTCAGAGTAACACATGTGCGTTTCTCACAAAAGCATTTCATGAAATTCATACACTTTCAAGGAACGTGATTATCTTTCAAAGTAAAGCTTCTACAGAAAAAAGGAACACTGTTCTCACTTTTAACCATACTTTGACATATTCCAAACAGACGCTTCTCATTTCAGAGTAACACATGTGCGTTTCTCACAAAAGCATTTCATGAAATTCATACACTTTCAAGGAACGTGATTATCTTTCAAAGTAAAGCTTCTACAGAAAAAAGGAACACTGTTCTCACTTTTAACCATACTTTGACATATTCCAAACAGACGCTTCTCATTTCAGAGTAACACATGTGCGTTTCTCACAAAAGCATTTCATGAAATTCATACACTTTCAAAGAACGTGATTATCTTTCAAAGTAAAGCTTCTACAGAGAAAAGGAACACTGTTCTCACTTTTAACCATACTTTGACTTATCCCAAACAGACGCTTCTCATTTCAGAGTAACACATGTGCGATTCTCAAAAAAGCATTTCATGAAATTCATACACTTTGAAAGAACGTGATTATCTTTCAAAGTAAAGCTTCTACAGAGAAAAGGAACACTGTTCTCACTTTTAACCAAACTTTGACATATCCCAAACAGACGCTTCTCATTTCAGAGTAACACATGTGCGTTTCTCACAAAAGCATTTCATGAAATTCTTTGCTTTCAAAGAACGTGATTATATTTCAAGTAAAGCTTCTACAGAGAAAAGGAACACTGTTCTCACTTTTAACCATACTTTGACATATCCCAACAGACGCTTCTCATGTCAGAGCAACACATGTGCGTTTCTCACACAAGCATTCCATGAAATTCACTGATTTTCAAATGATCGTGAATATCTTTCAAAGTAAAGCTTCTACAGAGAAAAGGAACATTGTTCTCACTTTTAACCATACTTTGACATATCCCAAACAGACACTTCTCATTTCAGAGTAACACATGTGCATTTCTCACAAAAGCATTTCATGAAATTCATACACTTTCAAAGAACGTGATTATCTTTCAAAGTAAAGCTTCTACAGAGAAAAGGAACACTGTTCTCACTTTTAACCATACTTTGACATATTCCAAACAGACGCTTCTCATTTCAGAGTAACACATGTGCGTTTCTCAAAAAAGCATTTCATGAAATTCGTTTGCTTTCCAAGAACATGATTATCTTTCAAAGTAAAGCTTCTACAGAGAAAAGGAACACTGTTCTCACTTTTAAACATACTTGACATATCCCAAACAGATGCTTCTCATTTCAGAGTAACACATGTGCGTTTCTCACAAAAGCATTTCATGAAATTCTTTTGCTTTCAAAGAACATGAGTATCTTTCAAAGTAAAGCTTCTACAGAGAAAAGGAACACTGTTCTCACTTTTAACCATACTTTGACATATCCCAAACAGACGCTTCTCATTTCAGTGTAATACATGTGCGTTTCTCACAAAAGAATTTCATGAAATTCTTTTGCTTTCAAAGAACATGATTTTCTTTCAAAGTAAAGCTTCTACAGAGAAAAGGAACACTGTTCTCACTTTTAACCATACTTTGACATATCCCAAACAGACGCTTCTCATTTCAGAGTAACACATGTGCGTTTCTCACAAAAGCATTTCATGAAATTCATACACTTTCAAAGAACGTGATTATCTTTCAAAGTAAAGCTTCTACAGAGAAAAGGAACACTGTTCTCACTTTTAACCATACTTTGACATATTCCAAACAGACGCTTCTCATTTCAGAGTTACACATGTGCGTTTCTCACAAAAGCATTTCATGAAATTCGTTTGCTTTCAAAGAATATGATTATCTTTCAAAGTAAAGCTTCTACAGAGAAAAGGAACACTGTTCTCACTTGTAACCATACTTTGACATATCCCAAACAGACGCTTCTCATTTCAGTGTAACACATGTGCGTTTCTCACAAAAGCAATTCATAAAATTATTTTGCTTTCAAAGAACATGATTTTCTTTCAAAGTAAAGCTTCTACAGAGAAAAGGAACACTGTTCTCACTTTTAACCATACTTTGACATATCCCAAACAGACGCTTCTCATTTCAGAGTAACACATGTGCGTTTCTCACAAAAGCATTCCATGAAATTCACTGATTTTCAAATGATCGTGATTATCTTTCAAAGTAAAGCTTCTACAGAGAAAAGGAACACTGTTCTCACTTTTAACCATACTTTGACCTATCACAAACAGACGCTTCTCATTTCAGAGTAACACATGTACGATTCTCACAAAAGCATTTCAGGAAATTCATACACTTTCAAAGAACGTGATTATCTTTCAAGGTAAAGCTTCTACAAAGAAAAGGAACACTGTTCTCACTTTTAACCATACATTGACTTATCCCAAACAGACGCTTCTCATTTCAGAGTAACACATGTGCGATTCTCAAAAAAGCATTTCATGAAATACATTCACTTTCAAAGAACGTGATTATCTTTCAAAGTTAAGCCTCTACAGAGAAAAGGAACACTGTTCTCACTTTTAACCATACTTTGACATATCCCAACAGACGCTTCTCATTTCAGAGTAACACATGTGCGTTTCTCACAAAAGCATTTCATGAAATTCACTGATTTTCAAATGATCGTGCTTATCTTTCAAAGTAAAGCTTCTACAGAGAAAATGAACATTGTTCTCACTTTTAACCATACTTTGACCTATCACAAAGAGACGCTTCTCATTTCAGAGTAACACATGTTCGATTCTCACAAAACTTATTTCAGGAAATTCATACACTTTCGAAGAACGTGATTATCTTTCAAAGTAAAGCTTCTACAGAGAAAAGGAACACTGTTCTCACTTTTAACCATACTTTGACATAACCCAAACAGACACTTCTCATTTCAGAGTAACACATGTGCGTTTCTCACAAAAGCATTTCATGAAATTCATACACTTTCAAAGAACGTGATTATCTTTCAAAGTAAAGCTTCTACAGAGAAAAGGAACACTGTTCTCACTTTTAACCATACATTGACAAATCCCAAACAGACGCTTCTCATTTCAGAGTAACACATGTGCGATTCTCAAAAAAAGCATTTCATGAAATTCATACACTTTCAAAGAACGTGATTATCTTTCAAAGTAAAGCTTCTACAGAGAAAAGGAACACTGTTCTCACTTTTAACCATACTTTGACATATTCCAAACAGACGCTTCTCATTTCAGAGTAACACATGTGCGTTTCTCACAAAAGCATTTCATGAAATTCTTTTGCTTTCAAAGAACATGATTTTCTTTCAAAGTAAAGCTTCTACAGAGAAAAGGAACACTGTTCTCACTTTTAACCATACTTTGACATATCCCAAACAGACGCTTCTCATTTCAGAGTAACACATGTGCGTTTCTCACAAAAGCATTTCATGAAATTCACTGACTTTCAAATGATCGTGATTATCTTTCAAAGTAAAGCTTCTACAGAGAAAAGGAACACTGTTATCACTTTTCACCATACTTTGACATATCCCAAACAGACGCCTCTCATTTCAGAGTAACAAATGTACGATTCTCACAAAAGCAATTCAGGAAATTCATACACTTTCAAAGCACGTGATTATCTTTCAACGTAAAGGTTCTACAGAGAAAAGGAACACTGTTCTCACTTTTAACCATGCTTTGACATATCCCAAACAGACACTTCTCATTTCAGAGTAACACATGTGCGTTTCTCACAAAAGCATTTCATGAAATTCATACACTTTCAAAGAACGTGATTATCTTTCAAAGTAAAGCTTCTACAGAGAAAAGGAACACTGTTCTCACTTTTAACCATACTTTGACATATTCCAAACAGACGCTTCTCATTTCAGAGTAACACATGTGCGTTTCTCACAAAAGCATTTCATGAAATTCATACACTTTCAAGGAACGTGATTATCTTTCAAAGTAAAGCTTCTACAGAGAAAAGGAACACTGTTCTCACTTTTAACCATACTTTGACATATCCCAACAGACGCTTCTCATTTCAGAGTAACACATGTGCGTTTCTCACAAAAGCATTTCATGAAATTCACTGATTTTCAAATGATCGTGATTATCTTTGAAAATAAAGCTTCTACAGAGAAAAGGAACATTGTTCTCACTTTTAACCATACTTTGACATATCCCAAACAGACACTTCTCATTTCAGAGTAACACATGTGCGTTTCTCACAAAAGCATTTCATGAAATTCATACACTTTCAACGAACGTGATTATCTTTCAACGTAAAGCTTCTACAGAGAAAAGGAACACTGTTCTCACTTTTAAACATACTTGACATATCCCCAAAAAGACGCTTCTCATTTCAGAGTAACACATGTGCATTTCTCACAAAAAAGTATTTCATGAAATTCTTTTTGGCTTTCAAAGAACATGATTTTCTTTCAAATAAAGCTTCTACAGAGAAAAGGAACACTGTTCTCACTTTTAACCATACTTTGACCTATCCCAAACAGACGCTTCTCATTTCAGAGTAACACATGTACGATTCTCACAAAAGCAATTCAGGAAATTCATACACTTTCAAAGCACGTGATTATCTTTCAACGTAAAGGTTCTACAGAGAAAAGGAACACTGTTCTCACTTTTAACCATGCTTTGACATATCCCAAACAGACACTTCTCATTTCAGAGTAACACATGTGCGTTTCTCACAAAAGCATTTCATGAAATTCATACACTTTCAAAGAACGTGATTATCTTTCAAAGTAAAGCTTCTACAGAGAAAAGGAACACTGTTCTCACTTTTAACCATACTTTGACATATTCCAAACAGACGCTTCTCATTTCAGAGTAACACATGTGCGTTTCTCACAAAAGCATTTCATGAAATTCATACACTTTCAACGAACGTGATTATCTTTCAAAGTAAAGCTTCTACAGAGAAAAGGAACACTGTTCTCACTTTTAACCATACTTTGACATATCCCAACAGACGCTTCTCATTTCAGAGTAACACATGTGCGTTTCTCACAAAAGCATTTCATGAAATTCACTGATTTTCAAATGATCGTGATTATCTTTCAAAATAAAGCTTCTACAGAGAAAAGGAACATTGTTCTCACTTTTAACCAGACTTTGACATATCCCAAACAGACACTTCTCATTTCAGAGTAACACATGTGCGTTTCTCACAAAAGCATTTCATGAAATTCATACACTTTCAAATGAACGTGATTATCTTTCATAGTAAAGCTTCTACAGAGAAAAGGAACACTGTTCTCACTTTTAACCATACTTTGACATATTCCAAACAGACGCTTCTCATTTCAGAGTAACACATGTGCGTTTCTCACAAAAGCATTTCATGAAATTCGTTTGCTTTCCAATAACGTGATTATCTTTCAAAGTAAAGCTTCTACAGAGAAAAGGAACACTGTTCTCACTTTTAAACATACTTGACATATCCCAAACTGACGCTTCTCATTTCAGAGTAACACATGTGCGTTTCTCACAAAAGCATTTCATGAAATTCTTTTGCTTTCAAAGAACATGATTTTCTTTCAAAGTAAAGCTTCTACAGAGAAAAGGAACACTGTTCTCACTTTTAACCATACTTTGACATATCCCAAACAGACGCTTCTCATTTCAGAGTAACACATGTGCGTTTCTCACAAAAGAATTCCATGAAATTCACTGATTTTCAAATGATCGTGATTATCTTTCCAACTAAAGCTTCTACAGAGAAAAGGAACACTGTTCTCACTTTTCACCATACTTTGACCTATCCCAAACAGACGCTTCTCATTTCAGAGTAACACATGTACGATTCTCACAAAAGCAATTCAGGAAATTAATACACTTTCAAAGCACGTGATTATCTTTCAACGTAAAGTTTCTACAGAGAAAAGGAACACTGTTCTCACTTTTAACCATACTTTGACATATCCCAAACAGACACTTCTCATTTCAGAGTAACACATGTGCGTTTCTCACAAAAGCATTTCATGAAATTCATACACTTTCAAACAACGTGATTATCTTTCAAAGTAAAGCTTCTACAGAGAAAAGGAACACTGTTCTCACTTTTAACCATACTTTGACATATCCCAACAGACGCTTCTCATTTCAGAGTAACACATGTGCGTTTCTCACAAAAGCATTTCATGAAATTCGTTTTGGCTTTCAAAGAACGTGATTATCTTTCAAAGTAAAGCTTCTACAGAGAAAAGGAACACTGTTCTCACTTTTAACCATACTTTGACATATCCCAACAGACGCTTCTCATTTCAGAGTAACACATGTGCGTTTCTCACAAAAGCATTTCATGAAATTCACTGATTTTCAAATGATCGTGATTATCTTTCAAAATAAAGCTTCTACAGAGAAAAGGAACATTGTTCTCACTTTTAACCATACTTTGACATATCCCAAACAAACACTTCTCATTTCAGAGTAACACATGTGCGTTTCTCACAAAAGCATTTCATGAAATTCATACACTTTCAACGAACGTGATTATCTTTCATAGTAAAGCTTCTACAGAGAAAAGGAACACTGTTCTCACTTTTAACCATACTTTGACATATTCCAAACAGACGCTTCTCATTTCAGAGTAACACATGTGCGTTTCTCACAAAAGCATTTCATGAAATTCGTTTGCTTTCAAATAACGTGATTATCTTTCAAAGTAAAGCTTCTACAGAGAAAAGGAACACTGTTCTCACTTTTAACCATACTTTGACATATCCCAAACTGACGCTTCTCATTTCAGAGTAACACATGTGCGTTTCTCACAAAAGCATTTCATGAAATTCTCTGCTTTCAAAGAACATGATTTTCTTTCAAAGTAAAGCTTCTACAGAGAAAAGGAACACTGTTCTCACTTTTAACCATACTTTGACATATCCCAAACAGACGCTTCTCATTTCAGAGTAACACATGTGCGTTTCTCACAAAAGAATTTCATGAAATTCACTGATTTTCAAATGATCCTGATTATCTTTCAAAGTAAAGCTTCTACAGAGAAAAGGAACACTGTTCTCACTTTTCACCATACTTTGACCTATCCCAAACAGACGCTTCTCATTTCAGAGTAACACATGTACGATTCTCACAAAAGCAATTCAGGAAATTAATACACTTTCAAAGCACGTGATTATCTTTCAACGTAAAGTTTCTACAGAGAAAAGGAACACTGTTCTCACTTTTAACCATACTTTGACATATCCCAAACAGACACTTCTCATTTCAGAGTAACACATGTGCGTTTCTCACAAAAGCATTTCATGAAATTCATACACTTTCAAACAACGTGATTATCTTTCAAAGTAAAGCTTCTACAGAGAAAAGGAACACTGTTCTCACTTTTAACCATACTTTGACATATCCCAACAGACGCTTCTCATTTCAGAGTAACACATGTGCGTTTCTCACAAAAGCATTTCATGAAATTCGCTGGCTTTCAAAGAACGTGATTATCTTTCAAAGTAAAGCTTCTACAGAGAAAAGGAACACTGTTCTCACTTTTAACCATACTTTGACATATCCCAACAGACGCTTCTCATTTCAGAGTAACACATGTGCGTTTCTCACAAAAGCATTTCATGAAATTCACTGATTTTCAAATGATCGTGATTATCTTTCAAAATAAAGCTTCTACAGAGAAAAGGAACATTGTTCTCACTTTTAACCATACTTTGACATATCCCAAACAAACACTTCTCATTTCAGAGTAACACATGTGCGTTTCTCACAAAAGCATTTCATGAAATTCATACACTTTCAATGAACGTGATTATCTTTCAAAGTAAATCTTCTACAGAGAAAAGGAACACTGTTCTCACTTTTAAACATACTTGACATATCCCAAACAGACGCTTCTCATTTCAGAGTAACACATGTGCGTTTCTCTCACAAAGCATTTCATGAAATTCTTTGCTTTCAAAGAACATGATTTTCTTTCAAAGTAAAGCTTCTACAGAGAAAAGGAACACTGTTCTCACTTTTAACCATACTTTGACATATCCCAACAGACGCTTCTCATTTCAGAGTAACACATGTGCGTTTCTCACAAAAGCATTTCATGAAATTCACTGATTTTCAAATGATCGTGATTATCTTTCAAAATAAAGCTTCTACAGAGAAAAGGAACACTGTTCTCACTTTTAAACATACTTGACATATCCCAAACAGACGCTTCTCATTTCAGAGTAACACATGTGCGTTTCTCACAAAAGCATTTCATGAAATTCTTTTGCTTTCAAAGAACATGATTTTCTTTCAAAGTAAAGCTTCTACAGAGAAAAGGAACACTGTTCTCACTTTTAACCATACTTTGACATATCCCAAACAGACGCTTCTCATTTCAGAGTAACACATGTGCGTTTCTCACAAAAGCATTCCTTGAAATTCACTGTTTTTCAAATGATCGTGATTATCTTTCAAAGTAAAGCTTCTACAGAGAATAGGAACACTGTTCTCACTTTTCACCATACTTTGACCTATCCCAAACAGACGCTTCTCATTTCAGAGTAACACATGTACGATTCTCACAAAAGCAATTCAGGAAATTCATTCACTTTCAAAGCACGTGATTATCTTTCAACGTAAAGGTTCTACAGAGAAAAGGAACACTGTTCTCACTTTTAACCATACTTTGACATATCCCAAATAGAGCGCTTCTCATTTCAGAGTAAGACATGTGCGTTTTCTCATAAAGCATTTAATGAAATTCACTGATTTTCAAATGATCGGTGATTATCTTTCAAAATAAAGCTTCTAAGGAAGGAACACTGCTCACTTTTAACCATGCTTGACATATCCCAACAGACACTTCCTTCATTCTTTAGAGTAGCACATGTGCGTTTCTCACAAAAGCATTTCAGGAAATTCGTTTGCTTTAAAGCGTGATTATCTTTAAAGTAAAGCTGCAGAGGGAGAGAAATACTGTTCTCACTTTTAACCATACTATGACATATTCCAAACAGAGCGGCTTCTCATTTGAGAGTAACACAAGTGCGTTTCTCACAAAAAGCATTCCTTAAACGGTTGGCTTTCCAGAACGTGATTATCTTTCAAAGTGAATCTTCTACAGAGAAAAGGAACACTGTTCTCACTTTTAAAACATACTCTAGACATATCCCAAACTGACGCTTTTCATTTAGAGTAACACATGTGCGTTGCTCACAAAAGCATTTCCATGAAATTCTTTTTGGCTTTCAAAGGAACATGATTTTCTCTTGTCAAAGTAAGCTTCCTGCAGATAAAAGGAACCTGTTCCTCAATTTTTTTCAACTATACTTTGACATATCCCAAATAGGGCGGCTTCTCATTTCAGAGTAACACATGTACGTTTCTCATAGAAGTATTCCATGAAATTCACTGATTTTCAAATGATGTTATTTATCTTTCAAACTAAAGCTTCTAAAGAGAGAAAAGGAAATTCTGTTCTCACTTTTTCACCATACTTTGACTTATATCCTAAACAGATGCTTCCTTTAGTTTCTAGAGTATAAATGATATGCATGATTCTCACAAAGAATTCCATAGGAAATTAATACACTTTCAAGTTTTTCATGGATTATCTTTC
>CADCXT010004043.1:0-151902 GCA_902806775.1 Microtus agrestis | reverse complement strand
TTTCAAAGTAAAGCTTCTACAGAGAAAAGGAACACTGTTCTCACTTTTAACTATACTTGACTTATCCCAAATCGACGCTTCTTCTTTTCAGAGTAACACATGTGCAATTCTCAGAAAAGCATTTCATGAAATTCATACACTTTCAAAGAACGTGATTATCTTTCAAAGGATAGCTTCTACGGAGGAAAGGAACACTGTTCTCACTTTTAACGTATACTTTGACATACTTCAAACAGACGCTTCTCATTTCAGAGTAACACATGTGTGTTTCTCACAAAAAGCATTTCTATGAAATTCTTTTTGCTTTCAAAGAACGTGATTATCTTTCAAGGTAAAGCTTCTACAGAGAAAAGGAATACTGTTCTTACTTTAGACCATACTTCGACATATCCCAAACAGACACTTCTCATTTCAGAGTAACACATGTGCGCTTTCTCACAAAAGCATTTCATGAAATTCATACACTTTAAAGAACGTGGATTATCTTTCAAACTAAAGCTCGGACAGAGAAAAGGAACACTGTTATCACTTTTAACCATACTTTGACATATCCCAAACAGACGCTTCTCATTTCGGTATAACACATGTGCTTTTCTCACAAAAGCATTTCATGAAATTCATAAAACTTTCAAAGAATGCGTGATTATCTTGTAAAGTAAAGCTTCTACAGAGAAAAGGAACACTGTTCTCACGCTTAACCATACTTTGACATATCCCAAACAGATGCTTCTCAATTCAGAGTAACACATGTGAGGTTTCTCAAAAAAGCATTTGTGGGGGTTATGAAACTTTCGACCCCAACACCGTGATTTTTTGCTTTCAAAGAACGTGATTATCTTTCAAAGTAAAGCTTCTACAGAGAAAACGAACACTGTTCTCACTTTCACCATACTTTGACCTATCCCAAACAGAGCGCTTCTCATTTACCAGAGTAACACATGTAACGATTCTCACAAAAGCAATTCAGGAAATCCATACACATACAAAGCACGTGATTATCTTTCAACGTAAATCTTCTACAGAGAAAAGGAACACTGTTCTCACTTTTAACCATCACTTTGACAGTATCCCAAACAGACACTTCTCATTTCAGAGTAACACATGTGCATTTTCTCACAAAAGCATTTCATGAAATTCATACACTTTCGAAGAACGTGATTATCTTTCAAAGTAAAGCTTCTACAGAGAAAAGAAACACTGTTCTCACCTTTAACCATACTTTGACATATTCCAAACAGACGCTTCTCATTTCAGAGTAACACATGTGCGTTTCCACAAAAGCATTTCATGAAATTCTTTGCTTTCAAAGAACATGATTATCTTTCAAAGAAAAGCTTCTACAGAGAAAAGGAACACTGTTCTCACTTTTAACCATACTTTGACATATCCCAAACAGATGCTTCTCAATTCAGAGTAACACATGAGAGTTTCTCAAAAAAGCATTTTATGAAATTCATACACTTTCAACGACCGTGATTATCTTTCAAAGTAAAGCTTCTACAGAGAAATGGAACACTGTACTCACTTTTGACCATACTTTGACATATCACAAACAAACGCTTCTCATTTCAGAGTAACACATGTGCGTTTCTCACAAAAGAATTTCATGAAATTCACTTACTTTCAAATGATCGTGATTATCTTTCAAAGTAAAGCTTCTACAGAGAAAAGGAACACTGTTCTCACTTTTCACCATACTTTGACTCTATCCCAAACAGACGCTTCTCATTTCAGAGTAACACATGTACGATTCTCAGAAAAGCAATTCAGGAAATTGGGGACGACCTTTCAAAGGCACGTGATTATCTTTCAACGTAAAGCTTCTACAGAGAAAAGGAACACTGTTCTCACTTTTAACCATACTTTGACATATCCCAAACAGACACTTCTCATTTCAGAGTAACACATGTGCGATTCTCACAAAAGCATTTCATGAAATTCACAACTTTCAAAGAACGTGATTATCTTTCAAAGTTAATCATCTACAGAGAAAAGGAACACTGTTCTCACTTTTAACCATACTTTGACATATCCCAAACAGACGCTTCTCATTTCAGTGTAACATGTGCGTTTCTCACAAAAGCATTCCATGAAATTCACTGATTTTCAAATGATCGTGATTATCTTTCAAAGTAAATCTTCTACAGAGAAAAGGAACACTGTTCTCACTTTTCACCATACTTTGACCTATCCCAAACAGACGCTTCTCATTTCAGAGTAACACATGTCACGATTCTCACAAAAGCAAATAACATATCCCAAACAGACGCTTCTCATTTCAGAGTAACACATGGGTGCTTTCTCACAAAAGCATTTCATGAAATTCTTTGCTTTCAAAGAACGTGATTATCTTTCAAGGTAAAGCTATACAGAGAAAAGGAACACTGTTCTCACTTTTAACCATCTTTGACATATCCCAACAGACGCTTCTCATTTCAGAGTAACACATGTGCGTTTCTCACAAAAGCATTTCATGAAATTCACTGACTTTCAAATGATCGTGATTATCTTTCAAAGTAAAGCTTCTACAGAGAAAAGGAACATTGTTCTCACTTTTAACCATACTTTGACATATCCCAAACAGACACTTCTCATTTCAGAGTAACACATGTGCGTTTCTCAAAAAGCATTTCATGAAATTCATACACTTTCAAAGGAACGTGATTATCTTTCAAAGTAAAGCTTCTACAGAGAAAAGGAACACTGTTCTCACTTTTAACCATACTTTGACATATTCCAAACAGACGCTTCTCATTTCAGAGTAACACATGTGCGTTTCTCACAAAAGCATTTCATGAAATTCTTTTTGCTTTCAAAGAACGTGATTTTCTTTCCAAAGAAAAGGCTTCTACAGAAAAAAGGAACACTGTTCTCACTTTTAACCATAATTTGACATATCCCAAACAGACGCTTCTCATTTCAGAGTAACACATGTGCGTTTCTGACAAAAGCATTTCATGAAATTCTTTTTGCTTTCCAAGAACGTGATTTTCTTTCAAAGTAAAGTTTCTACAGAGAAAAGGAACACTGTTCTCACTTTTAACCATACTTTGACATATCCCAAACAGACGCTTCTCATTTCAGAGGTAACACATGTGCATTTCTCACAAAAGCATTCCATGAAAATTCACTGATTTTCAAATGATCGTGATTATCTTTCAAAGTAAAGCTTCTACAGAGAAAAGGAACACTGTTATCACTTTTAACCATACTTTGACATATCCCAAACAGACGCTTCTCATTTCAGTGAAACACATGTGGGTTTCTCACAAAAGAATTTCATGAAATTCTTTTTGGCTTTCAAAGAACATGATTTTCTTTCAAAGTAAAGCTTCTACAGAAAAAAGGAACACTGTTCTCACTTTTAACCATACTTTGACATATCCCAAACAGATGCTTCTCATTTCAGAGTAACACATGTGCGTTTCTCACAAAAGCATTTCATGAAATTCATACACTTTCAAAGAACGTGATTATCTTTCAAAGTAAAGCTTCTACAGAGAAAAGGAACACTGTTCTCACTTTTAAAACATACTTTGACATAT
The DNA here is from genome assembly GCA_902806775.1 of Microtus agrestis. Taxonomy (NCBI): domain Eukaryota; kingdom Metazoa; phylum Chordata; class Mammalia; order Rodentia; family Cricetidae; genus Microtus; species Microtus agrestis. The sequence continues at coordinate 148,357 of CADCXT010004043.1, read as the reverse complement.
TCCAAACAGACACTTCTCATTTCAGAGTAACACATGTGCGTTTCTCACAAAAGCATTTCATGAAATTCGTTTTGCTTTCAAAGAACATGATTATCTTTCAAAGTAAAGCTTCTACAGGGAAAAGGAACACTGTTCTCACTTTTAACCATACTTTGACATATCCCAAACAGACGCTTCTCATTTCAGAGTAACACATGTGAGTTTCTCACAAAAGCATTTCATGAAATTCTTTTGCTTTCAAAGAACGTGATTATCTTTCAAGGTAAAGCTTCTACAGAGAAAAGGAACACTGTTCTCACTTTTAACCATACTTTGACATATTCCAAACAGACGCTTCTCATTTCAGAGTAACACATGTGCGTTTCTCACAAAAGCATTTCATGAAATTCGTTTGCTTTCCAAGAACGTGATTATCTTTCAAAGAAAAGCTTTTACAGAGAAAAGGAACACTGTTCTCACTTTTAACCATACTTTGACATATCCCAAACAGATGCTTCTCAATTCAGAGTAACACATGAGTTTCTCAAAAAAGCATTTTATGAAATTCATACACTTTCAACGACCGTGATTATCTTTCAAAGTAAAGCTTCTACAGAGAAATGGAACACTGTTCTCACTTTTAACCATACTTTGACATATTCCAAACAGACGCTTCTCATTTCAGAGTAACACATGTGCGTTTCTCACAAAAGAATTCCATGAAATTCACTTATTTTCAAATGATCGTGATTATCTTTCAAAGTAAAGCTTCTACAGAGAAAAGGAACACTGTTCTCACTTTTCACCATACTTTGACCTATCCCAAACAGACGCTTCTCATTTCAGAGTAACACATGTACGATTCTCAGAAAAGCAATTCAGGAAATTCATGCACTTTCAAAGCACGTGATTATCTTTCAACGTAAAGCTTCTACAGAGAAAAGGAACACTGTTCTCACTTTTAACCATACTTTGACATATCCCAAACAGACACTTCTCATTTCAGAGTAACACATGTGCGATTCTCACAAAAGCATTTCATGAAATTCATACACTTTCAAAGAACGTGATTATCTTTCAAAGTTAATCATCTACAGAGAAAAGGAACACTGTTCTCACTTTTAACCATACTTTGACATATCCCAAACAGACGCTTCTCATTTCAGTGTAACACATGTGCGTTTCTCACAAAAGCATTCCATGAAATTCACTGATTTTCAAATGATCGTGATTATCTTTCAAAGTAAATCTTCTACAGAGAAAAGGAACACTGTTCTCACTTTTCACCATACTTTGACCTATCCCAAACAGACGCTTCTCATTTCAGAGTAACACATGTATGATTCTCACAAAAGCAACATATCCCAAACAGACGCTTCTCATTTCAGAGTAACACATGTGCGTTTCTCACAAAAGCATTTCATGAAATTCTTTTGCTTTCAAAGAACGTGATTATCTTTCAAGGTAAAGCTTCTACAGAGAAAAGGAACACTGTTCTCACTTTTAACCATACTTTGACATATCCCAACAGACGCTTCTCATTTCAGAGTAACACATGTGCGTTTCTCACAAAAGCATTTCATGAAATTCACTGACTTTCAAATGATCGTGATTATCTTTCAAAGGAAAGCTTCTACAGAGAAAAGGAACATTGTTCTCACTTTTAACCATACTTTGACATATCCCAAACAGACACTTCTCATTTCAGAGTAACACATGTGCGTTTCTCACAAAAGCATTTCATGAAATTCATACACTTTCAAAGAACGTGATTATCTTTCAAAGTAAAGCTTCTACAGAGAAAAGGAACACTGTTCTCACTTTTAACCATACTTTGACATATTCCAAACAGACGCTTCTCATTTCAGAGTAACACATGTGCGTTTCTCACAAAAGCATTTCATGAAATTCTTTTGCTTTCAAAGAACGTGATTATCTTTCAAAGAAAAGCTTCTACAGAGAAAAGGAACACTGTTCTCACTTTTAACCATAATTTGACATATCCCAAACAGACGCTTCTCATTTCAGAGTAACACATGTGCGTTTCTGACAAAAGCATTTCATGAAATTCTTTTGCTTTCCAAGAACGTGATTTTCTTTCAAAGTAAAGTTTCTACAGAGAAAAGGAACACTGTTCTCACTTTTAACCATACTTTGACATATCCCAAACAGACGCTTCTCATTTCAGAGTAACACATGTGCATTTCTCACAAAAGCATTCCATGAAATTCACTGATTTTCAAATGATCGTGATTATCTTTCAAAGTAAAGCTTCTACAGAGAAAAGGAACACTGTTATCACTTTTAACCATACTTTGACATATCCCAAACAGACGCTTCTCATTTCAGTGAAACACATGTGCGTTTCTCACAAAAGAATTTCATGAAATTCTTTTGCTTTCAAAGAACATGATTTTCTTTCAAAGTAAAGCTTCTACAGAAAAAAGGAACACTGTTCTCACTTTTAACCATACTTTGACATATCCCAAACAGACGCTTCTCATTTCAGAGTAACACATGTGCGTTTCTCACAAAAGCATTTCATGAAATTCATACACTTTCAAAGAACGTGATTATCTTTCAAAGTAAAGCTTCTACAGAGAAAAGGAACACTGTTCTCACTTTTAAACATACTTTGACATATTCCAAACAGACACTTCTCATTTCAGAGTAACACATGTGCGTTTCTCACAAAAGCATTTCATGAAATTCGTTTGCTTTCAAAGAACATGATTATCTTTCAAAGTAAAGCTTCCACAGGGAAAAGGAACACTGTTCTCACTTTTAACCATACTTTGACATATCCCAAACAGACGCTTCTCATTTCAGAGTAACACATGTGCGTTTCTCACAAAAGCATTTCATGAAATTCTTTTGCTTTCAAAGAACGTGATTATCTTTCAAGGTAAAGCTTCTACAGAGAAAAGGAACACTGTTCTCACTTTTAAACATACTTTGACATATTCCAAACAGACGCTTCTCATTTCAGAGTAACACATGTGCATTTCTCACAAAAGCATTTCATGAAATTCGTTTGCTTTCCAAGAACGTGATTATCTTTCAAAGTAAAGCTTCTACAGAGAAAAGGAACACTGTTCTCACTTTTAAACATACTTGACATATCCCAAACAGACGCTTCTCATTTCAGAGTAACACATGTGCGTTTCTCACAAAAGCATTTCATGAAATTATTTTGCTTTCAAAGAACATTATTATCTTTCAAAGGAAAGCTTCTACAGAGCAAAGGAACACTGTTATCACTTTTAACCATACTTTGACATATCCCAAACAGACGCTTCTCATTTCAGTGTAACACATGTGCGTTTCTCACAAAAGCATTTCATGAAATTCTTTTGCTTTCAAAGAACATGATTTTCTTTCAAACTAAAGCTTCTACAGAGAAAAGGAACACTGTTCTCACTTTTAACCATACTTTGACATATCCCAACAGACGCTTCTCATTTCAGAGTAACACATGTGCGTTTCTCACAAAAGCATTCCATGAAATTCACTGATTTTCAAATGATCGTGATTATCTTTCAAAGTAAAGCTTCTACAGAGAAAAGGAACACTGTTCTCACTTTTAACCATACTTTGACATATCCCAAACAGACGCTTCTCATTTCAGAGTAACACATGTGCGTTTCTCACAAAAGCATTTCATGAAATTCTTTGCTTTCAAAGAACGTGATTATCTTTCAAGGTAAAGCTTCTACAGAGAAAAGGAACACTGTTCTCACTTTTAACCATACTTTGACATATCCCAACAGACGCTTCTCATTTCAGAGTAACAAATGTGCGTTTCTCACAAAAGCATTTCATGAAATTCACTGACTTTCAAATGATCGTGATTATCTTTCAAAGGAAAGCTTCTACAGAGAAAAGGAACACTGTTCTCACTTTTAACCATACTTTGACATATCCCAGACAGACACTTCTCATTTCAGAGTAACACATGTGCGTTTCTCACAAAAGCATTTCATGAAATTCACTGACTTTCAAATGATCGTGATTATCTTTCAAAGGAAAGCTTCTACAGAGAAAAGGAACACTGTTATCACTTTTAACCATACTTTGACATATCCCAAACGGACGCTTCTCATTTCAGAGTAACACATGTGCGTTTCTCACAAAAGCATTTCATGAAATTCTTTTGCTTTCAAAGAACGTGATTATCTTTCAAGGTAAAGCTTCTACAGAGAAAAGGAACACTGTTCTCACTTTTAACCATACTTTGACATATTCCAAACAGACGCTTCTCATTTCAGAGTAACACATGTGCGTTTCTCACAAAAGCATTTCATGAAATTCGTTGGCTTTCCAAGAACGTGATTATCTTTCAAAGTAAAGCTTCTACAGAGAATAGGAATACTGTTCTCACTTTTAAACATACTTGACATATCCCAAACAGACGCTTCTCATTTCAGAGTAACACATGTGCGTTTCTCACAAAAGCATTTCATGAAATTATTTTGCTTTAAAAAGAACATTATTATCTTTCAAAGTAAAGCTTCTACAGAGCAAAGGAACACTGTTATCACTTTTAACCATACTTTGACATATCCCAAACAGACGCTTCTCATTTCAGTGTAACACATGTGCGTTTCTCACAAAAGCATTTCATGAAATTCTTTTGCTTTCAAAGAACATGATTTTCTTTCAAAGTAAAGCTTCTACAGAGTAAAGGAACACTGTTCTCACTTTTAACCATACTTTGACATATCCCAAACAGACGCTTCTCATTTCAGAGTAACACATGTGCGTTTCTCACAAAAGCATTCCATGAAATTCACTGATTTTCAAATGATCGTGATTATCTTTCAAAGTAAATCTTCTACAGAGAAAAGGAACACTGTTCTCACTTTTCACCATACTTTGACCTATCCCAAACAGACGCTTCTCATTTCAGAGTAACACATGTGCGTTTCTCACAAAAGCATTTCATGAAATTCATACACTTTCAAAGAACGTGATTATCTTTCAAAGTAAAGCTTCTACAGAGAAAAGGAACACTGTTCTCACTTTTAAACATACTTTGACATATCCCAACAGACGCTTCTCATTTCAGAGTAACAAATGTGCGTTTCTCACAAAAGCATTTCATGAAATTCACTGACTTTCAAATGATCGTGATTATCTTTCAAAGTAAAGCTTCTACAGAGAAAAGGAACATTGTTCTCACTTTTAACCATACTTTGACATATCCCAAACAGACACTTCTCATTTCAGAGTAACACATGTGCGTTTCTCACAAAAGCATTTCATGAAATTCATACACTTTCAAAGAACGTGATTATCTTTCAAAGTAAAGCTTCTACAGAGAAAAGGAACACTGTTCTCACTTTTAACCATACTTTGACATATTCCAAACAGACGCTTCTCATTTCAGAGTAACACATGTGTGTTTCTCAAAAAAAGCATTTCGTGAAATTCATTTGCTTTCCAAGAACGTGATTATCTTTCAAAGTAAAGCTTCTACAGAGAAAAGGAACACTGTTCTCACTTTTAAAAATACTTGACATATCCCAAACAGACGCCTCTCATTTCAGAGTAACACATGTGCGTTTCTCACAAAAGCATTTCATGAAATTCTTTTGCTTTCAAAGAACATGATTATCTTTCAAAGTAAAGCTTCTACAGAGAAAAGGAACACTGTTATCACTTTTAACCATACTTTGACATATCCCAAACAGACGCTTCTCATTTCAGTGAAACACATGTGCGTTTCTCACAAAAGAATTTCATGAAATTCTTTTCCTTTCAAAGAACATGATTTTCTTTCAAAGTAAAGCTTCTACAGAGAAAAGGAACACTGTTCTCACTTTTAACCATACTTTGACATATCCCAAACAGATGCTTCTCATTTCAGAGTAACACATGTGCGTTTCTCACAAAAGCATTTCATGAAATTCATACACTTTCAAAGAACGTGATTATCTTTCAAATTAAAGCTTCTACAGAGAAAAGGAACACTGTTCTCACTTTTAAACATACTTTGACATATTCCAAACAAACACTTCTCATTTCAGAGTAACACATGTGCGTTTCTCACAAAAGCATTTCATGAAATTCGTTTGCTTTCCAAGAACGTGATTATCTTTCAAAGTAAAGCTTCTACAGAGAAAAGGAACACTGTTCTCACTTTTAAACATACTTGACATATCCCAAACAGACGCTTCTCATTTCAGAGTAACACATGTGCGTTTCTCACAAAAGCATTTCATGAAATTATTTTGCTTTCAAAGAACATTATTATCTTTCAAAGTAAAGCTTCTACAGAGCAAAGGAACACTGTTATCACTTTTAACCATACTTTGACATATCCCAAACAGACGCTTCTCATTTCAGTGTAACACATGTGCGCTTTCTCACAAAAGCATTTCATGAAATTCTTTTGCTTTCAAAGAACATGATTTTCTTTCAAAGTAAAGCTTCTACAGAGAAAAGGAACACTGTTCTCACTTTTAACCATACTTTGACATATCCCAAACAGACGCTTCTCATTTCAGAGTAACACATGTGCGTTTCTCACAAAAGCATTCCATGAAATTCACTGATTTTCAAATGATCGTGATTATCTTTCAAAGTAAATCTTCTACAGAGAAAAGGAACACTGTTCTCACTTTTCACCATACTTTGACCTATCCCAAACAGACGCTTCTCATTTCAGAGTAACACATGTACGATTCTCACAAAAGCAATTCAGGAAATTCAAACACTTTCAAAGCACGTGATTATCTTTCAACGTAAAGCTTCTACAGAGAAAAGGAACACTGTTCTCACTTTTAACCATACTTTGACATATCCCAAACAGACACTTCTCATTTCAGAGTAACACATGTGCGTTTTCACAAAAGCATTTCATGAAATTCATACACTTTCAAAGAATGTGATTATCTTTCAAAGTAAAGCTTCTACAGAGAAAAGGAACACTGTTCTCACTTTGTGTCCATACTTTGACATATTCCAAACAGACGCTTCTCATTTCAGAGTAACACATGTGCGTTTCTCACAAAAGCATTTCATGAAATTCATACACTTTCAACGAACGTGATTATCTTTCAAAGTAAAGCTTCTACAGAGAAAAGGAACACTGTTCTCACTTTTAACCATACTTTGACATATCCCAAACAGACGCTTCTCATTTCAGAGTAACACATGTGCGTTTCTCACAAAAGCATTTCATGAAATTCATACACTTTCAAAGAACGTGATTATCTTTCAAAGTAAAGCTTCTACAGAGAAAAGGAACACTGTTCTCACTTTTAACCATACTTTGACATATCCCAAACAGACGCTTCTCATTTCAGAGTAACACATGTGCGTTTCACACATAAGCATTTCATGAAATTCGTTTGCTTTCAAAGAACATGATTATCTTTCAAAGTAAAGCTTCCACAGAGAAAAGGAACACTGTTCTCACTTTTAACCATACTTTGACATATCCCAAACAGACGCTTCTCATTGCAGAGTAACACATGTGCGTTTCTCACAAAAGCATTTCATGAAATTCTTTTGCTTTCAAAGAAGGTGATTATCTTTCAAGGTAAAGCTTCTACAGAGAAAAGGAACACTGTTCTCACTTTTAACCATACTTTGACATATTCCAAACAGACGCTTGTCATTTCAGAGTAACACATGTGCGTTTCTCACAAAAGCATTTCATGAAATTCGTTTGCTTTCCAAGAACGTGATTATCTTTCAAAGTAAAGCTTCTACAGAGAAAAGGAACACTGTTCTCACTTTTAAACATACTTGACATATCCCAAACAGACGCTTCTCATTTCAGAGTAACACATGTGCGTTTCGCACAAAAGCATTTCATGAAATTATTTTGCTTTCAAAGAACATTATTATCTTTCAAAGTAAAGCTTCTACAGAGCAAAGGAACACTGTTATCACTTTTAACCATACTTTGACATATCCCAAACAGACGCTTCTCATTTCAGTGTAACACATGTGCGTTTCTCACAAAAGCATTTCATGAAATTCTTTTGCTTTCAAAGAACATGATTTTCTTTCAAAGTAAAGCTTCTACAGAGAAAAGGAACACTGTTCTCACTTTTAACCATACTTTGACATATCCCAAACAGACGCTTCTCATTTCAGAGTAACACATGTGCGTTTCTCACAAAAGCATTCCATGAAATTCACTGATTTTCAAATGATCGTGATTATCTTTCAAAGTAAATCTTCTACAGAGAAAAGGAACACTGTTCTCACTTTTCACCATACTTTGACCTATCCCAAACAGACGCTTCTCATTTCAGAGTAACACATGTACGATTCTCACAAAAGCAATTCAGGAAATTCAAACACTTTCAAAGCACGTGATTATCTTTCAACGTAAAGCTTCTACAGAGAAAAGGAACACTGTTCTCACTTTTAACCATACTTTGACATATCCCAAACAGACACTTCTCATTTCAGAGTAACACATGTGCGTTTTTCACAAAAGCATTTCATGAAATTCATACACTTTCAAAGAATGTGATAATCTTTCAAAGTAAAGCTTCTACAGAGAAAAGGAACACTGTTCTCACTTTTATCCATACTTTGACATATTCCAAACAGACGCTTCTCATTTCAGAGTAACACATGTGCGTTTCTCACAAAAGCATTTCATGGAATTCATACACTTTCAACGAACGTGATTATCTTTCAAAGTAAAGCTTCTACAGAGAAAAGGAACACTGTTCTCACTTTTAACCATACTTTGACATATCCCAAACAGACGCTTCTCATTTCAGAGTAACACATGTGCGTTTCACACATAAGCATTTCATGAAATTCGTTTGCTTTCAAAGAACATGATTATCTTTCAAAGTAAAGCTTCTACAGAGAAAAGGAACACTGTTCTCACTTTTAACCATACTTTGACATATCCCAAACAGACACTTCTCATTTCAGAGTAACACATGTGCGTTTCTCACAAAAGCATTTCATGAAATTCTTTTGCTTTCAAAGAACGTGATTATCTTTCAAGGTAAAGCTTCTACAGAGAAAAGGAACACTGTTCTCACTTTTAACCATACTTTGACATATCCCAACAGACGCTTCTCATTTCAGAGTAACACATGTGCGTTTCTCACAAAAGCATTTCATGAAATTCACTGATTTTCAAATGATCGTGATTATCTTTCAAAGTAAAGCTTCTACAGAGAAAAGGAACATTGTTCTCACTTTTAACCATACTTTGATATATCCCAAACAGACACTTCTCATTTCAGAGTAACACATGTGCGTTTCTCACAAAAGCATTTCATGAAATTCACTGATTTTCAAATGATCGTGATTATCTTTCAAAGGAAAGCTTCTACAGAGAAAAGGAACACTGTTCTCACTTTTCACCATACTTTGACATATCCCAAACAGATGCTTCTCATTTCAGAGTAACACATGTGCGTTTCTCACAAAAGCATTTCATGAAATTCATACACTTTCAAAGAACGTGATTATCTTTCAAAGTAAAGCTTCTACAGAGAAAAGGAACACTGTTCTCACTTTTAACCATACTTTGACTTATCCCAAACAGACGCTTCTCATTTCAGAGTAACACATGTGCGTTTCTCACAAAAGCATTCCCTGAAATTCACTGATTTTGAAATGATCGTGATTATCTTTCAAAGTAAATCTTCTACAGAGAAAAGGAACACTGTTCTCACTTTTAACCATACTTTGACATATTCCAAACAGACGCTTCTCATTTCAGAGTAAAACATGTGCGTTTCTCAAAAAAGCATTTCATGAAATTCGTTTGCTTTCCAAGAACATGATTATCTTTCAAAGTAAAGCTTCTACAGAGAAAAGGAACACTGTTCTCACTTTTAACCATACTTTGACATATCCCAAACAGACGCTTCTCATTTCAGAGTAACACATGTGCGTTTCTCACAAAAGCATTTCATGAAATTATTTTGCTTTCAAAGAACGTGATTATCTTTCAAAGTAAAGCTTCTACAGAGAAAAGGAACACTGTTCAAACTTTTAACCATACTTTGACATATCCCAAACAGACGCTTCTCATTTCAGAGTAACACATGTGCGTTTCTCACAAAAGCATTTCATGAAATTCACTGATTTTCAAATGATCGTGATTATCTTTCAAAGTAAAGCTTCTACAGAGAAAAGGAACACTGTTCTCACTTTTAACCATACTTTGACCTATCACAAACAGACGCTTCTCATTTCAGAGTAAATCATGTACGATTCTCACAAAAGCATTTCAGGAAATTCATACACTATCAAAGAACGTGATTATCTTTCAAGGTAAAGCTTCTACAAAGAAAAGGAACACTGTTCTCACTTTTAACCATACTTTGACATAACCCAAACAGACACGTCTCATTTCAGAGTAACACATGTGCGTTTCTCACAAAAGCATTTCATGAAATTCATACACTTTCAAAGAACGTGATTATCTTTCAAAGTAAAGCTTCTACAAAGAAAAGGAACACTGTTCTCACTTTTAACCATATTGACTTATCCCAAACAGACGCTTCTCATTTCAGAGTAACACATGTGCGATTCTCAAAAGGCATTTCCTGAAATCCATACACTTTCAAAGAACGTGATTATCTTTCAAAGTAAAGCTTCTACAGAGAAAAGGAACACTGTTCTCTCTTTTAACCATACTTTGACATATCCCAAACAGACGCTTCTCATTTCAGAGTAACACATGTGCGTTTCTCACAAAAGCATTTCATGAAATTATTTTGCTTTCAAAGAACGTGATTATCTTTCAAAGTAAAGCTTCTACAGAGAAAAGGAACACTGTTCTCACTTTTAACCATACTTTGACATATTCCAAACAGACGCTTCTCATTTCAGAGTAACACATGTGCGTTTCTCACAAAAGCGTTTCATGAAATTCACTGACTTTCAAATGATCGTGATTATCTTTCAAAGGAAAGCTTCTAAAGAGAAAAGGAACATTGTTCTCACTTTTAACCATACTTTGACATATCCCAAACAGACACTTCTCATTTCAGAGTAACACATGTGCGTTTCTCACAAAAGCATTTCATGAAACTCATACACTTTCAAAGAACGTGATTATCTTTCAAAGTAAAGCTTCTACAGAGAAAAGGAACACTGTTCTCACTTTTAACCATACTTTGACATATTCCAAACAGACGCTTCTCATTTCAGAGTAACACATGTGCGTTTCTCAAAAAAGCATTTCATGAAATTCGTTTGCTTTCCAAGAACGTGATTATCTTTCAAAGTAAAGCTTCTACAGAGAAAAGGAACACTGTTCTCACTTTTAAACATACTTGACATATCCCAAACAGACGCCTCTCATTTCAGAGTAACACATGTGCGTTTCTTACAAAAGCATTTCATGAAATTCTTTTGCTTTCAAAGAACATGATTATCTTTCAAAGTAAAGCTTCTACAGAGAAAAGGAACACTGTTATCACTTTTAACCATACTTTGACATATCCCAAACAGACGCTTCTCATTTCAGTGAAACACATGTGCGTTTCTCACAAAAGCATTTCATGAAATTCATACACTTTCAAAGAACGTGATTATCTTTCAAAGTAAAGCTTCTACAGAGAAAAGGAACACTGTTCTCACTTTTAACCATACTTTGACATATTCCAAACAGACGCTTCTCATTTCAGAGTAACACATGTGCGTTTCTCACAAAAGCATTTCATGAAATTCGTTTGCTTTCCAAGAACGTGATTATCTTTCAAAGTAAAGCTTCTACAGAGAAAAGGAACACTGTTCTCACTTTTAAACATACTTGACATATCCCAAACAGACGCTTCTCATTACAGAGTAACACATGTGCGTTTCTCACAAAAGCATTTCATGAAATTCTTTGCTTTCAAAGAACATTATTATCTTTCAAAGTAAAGCTTCTACAGAGCAAAGGAACACTGTTATCACTTTTAACCATACTTTGACATATCCCAAACAGACGCTTCTCATTTCAGTGTAACACATGTAGCTTTCTCACAAAAGCATTTCATGAAATTCTTTTGCTTTCAAAGAACATGATTTTCTTTCAAAGTAAAGCTTCTACAGAGAAAAGGAACACTGTTCTCACTTTTAACCATACTTTGACATATTCCAAACAGACGCTTCTCATTTCAGTGTAACACATGTGCGTTTCTCACAAAAGCATTCCATGAAATTCACTGATTTTCAAATGATCGTGATTATCTTTCAAAGTAAATCTTCTACAGAGAAAAGGAACACTGTTCTCACTTTTCACCATACTTTGACCTATCCCAAACAGACGCTTCTCATTTCAGAGTAACACATGTGCGTTTCTCACAAAAGCATTTCATGAAATTCATACACTTTCAACGAACGTGATTATCTTTCAAAGTAAAGATTCTACAGAGAAAAGGAACACTGTTCTCACTTTTAACCATACTTTGACATATCCCAAACAGACGCTTCTCATTTCAGAGTAACACATGTGCGTTTCTCACAAAAGCATTTCATGAAATTCTTTTGCTTTCAAAGAACGTGATTATCTTTCAAGGTAAAGCTTCTACAGAGAAAAGGAACACTGTTCTCACTTTTAACCATACTTTGACATATTCCAAACAGACGCTTCTCATTTCAGAGTAACACATGTGCGTTTCTCACAAAAGCATTTCATGAAATTCGTTTGCTTTCCAAGAACGTGATTATCTTTCAAAGTAAAGCTTCTACAGAGAAAAGGAACACTGTTCTCACTTTTAAACATACTTTGACATATCCCAAACAGACGCTTCTCATTTCAGAGTAACACATGTGCGTTTCTCACAAAAGCATTTCATGAAATTATTTTGCTTTCAAAGAACATTATTATCTTTCAAAGTAAAGCTTCTACAGAGAAAAGGAACACTGTTATCACTTTTAACCATACTTTGACATATCCCAAACAGACGTTTCTCATTTCAGTGTAACACATGTGCGTTTCTCACAAAAGCATTTCATGAAATTCTTTGCTTTCAAAGAACATGATTTTCTTTCAAACTAAAGCTTCTACAGAGAAAAGGAACACTGTTCTCACTTTTAACCATACTTTGACATATCCCAACAGACGCTTCTCATTTCAGAGTAACACATGTGCGTTTCTCACAAAAGCATTCCATGAAATTCACTGATTTTCAAATGATCGTGATTATCTTTCAAAGTAAAGCTTCTACAGAGAAAAGGAACACTGTTCTCACTTTTAACCATACTTTGACATATCCCAAACAGACGCTTCTCATTTCAGAGTAACACATGTGCGTTTCTCACAAAAGCATTTCATGAAATTCTTTGCTTTCAAAGAACGTGATTATCTTTCAAGGTAAAGCTTCTACAGAGAAAAGGAACACTGTTCTCACTTTTAACCATACTTTGACATATCCCAAACAGACGCTTCTCATTTCAGAGTAACAAATGTGCGTTTCTCACAAAAGCATTTCATGAAATTCACTGACTTTCAAATGATCGTGATTATCTTTCAAAGTAAAGCTTCTACAGAGAAAAGGAACATTGTTCTCACTTTTAACCATACTTTGACATATCCCAAACAGACACTTCTCATTTCAGAGTAACACATGTGCGTTTCTCACAAAAGCATTTCATGAAATTCACTGACTTTCAAATGATCGTGATTATCTTTCAAAGGAAAGCTTCTACAGAGAAAAGGAACACTGTTATCACTTTTTACCATACTTTGACATATCCCAAACAGACGCTTCTCATTTCAGAGTAACACATGTGCGTTTCTCACAAAAGCATTTCATGAAATTCTTTTGCTTTCAAAGAAGGTGATTATCTTTCAAAGTAAAGCTTCTACAGAGAAAAGGAACACTGTTCTCACTTTTAACCATACTTTGACATATCCCAAACAGACGCTTCTCATTTCAGAGTAACACATGTGCGTTTCTCACAAAAGCATTTCATGAAATTCGTTTGCTTTCCAAGAACGTGATTATCTTTCAAAGTAAAGCTTCTACAGAGAAAAGGAACACTGTTCTCACTTTTAAACATACTTGACATATCCCAAACAGACGCTTCTCATTTCAGAGTAACACATGTGCGTTTCTCAAAAGCATTTCATGAAATTCTTTTGCTTTAAAAGAACATTATTATCTTTCAAAGTAAAGCTTCTACAGAGCAAAGGAACACTGTTATCACTTTTAACCATACTTTGACATATCCCAAACAGACGCTTCTCATTTCAGTGTAACACATGTGCGTTTCTCACAAAAGCATTTCATGAAATTCACTGACTTTCAAATGATCGTGATTATCTTTCAAAGGAAAGCTTCTACAGAGAAAAGGAACACTGTTCTCACTTTTAACCATACTTTGACATATCCCAAACAGACACTTCTCATTTCAGAGTAACACATGTGCGTTTCTCACAAAAGCATTTCATGAAATTCATACACTTTCAAAGAACGTGATTATCTTTCAAAGTAAAGCTTCTACAGAGAAAAGGAACACTGTTCTCACTTTTAACCATACTTTGACATATTCCAAACAGACGCTTCCCATTTCAGAGTAACACATGTGCGTTTCTCAAAAAAGCATTTCGTGAAATTCATTTGCTTTCCAAGAACGTGATTATCTTTCAAAGTAAAGCTTCTACAGAGAAAAGGAACACTGTTCTCACTTTTAAACATACTTGACATATCCCAAACAGACGCCTCTCCTTTCAGAGTAACACATGTGCGTTTCTCACAAAAGCATTTCATGAAATTCTTTTGCTTTCAAAGAACATGATTATCTTTCAAAGTAAAGCTTCTACAGAGAAAAGGAACACTGTTATCACTTTTAACCATACTTTGACATATCCCAAACAGACGCTTCTCATTTCAGTGTAACACATGTGCGTTTCTCACAAAAGAATTTCATGAAATTCTTTTGCTTTCAAAGAACATGATTTTCTTTCAAAGTAAAGCTTCTACAGAGAAAAGGAACACTGTTCTCACTTTTAACCATACTTTGACATATCCCAAACAGATGCTTCTCATTTCAGAGTAACACATGTGCGTTTCTCACAAAAGCATTTCATGAAATTCATACACTTTCAAAGAACGTGATTATCTTTCAAAGTAAAGCTTCTACAGAGAAAAGGAACACTGTTCTCACTTTTAAACATACTTTGACATATTCCAAACAGACACTTCTCATTTCAGAGTAACACATGTGCGTTTCTCACAAAAGCATTTCATGAAATTCGTTTGCTTTCAAAGAACATGATTATCTTTCAAAGTAAAGCTTCCACAGAGAAAAGGAACACTGTTCTCAGTTTTAACCATACTTTGACATATCCCAAACAGACGCTTCTCATTTCAGAGTAACACATGTGCGTTTCTCACAAAAGCATTTCATGAAATTCTTTTGCTTTCAAAGAACGTGATTATCTTTCAAAGTAAAGCTTCTACAGAGAAAAGGAACACTGTTCTCACTTTTAACCATACTTTGACATATTCCAAACAGACGCTTCTCATTTCAGAGTAACACATGTGCGTTTCTCACAAAAGCATTTCATGAAATTCGTTTGCTTTCCAAGAACGTGATTATCTTTCAAAGTAAAGCTTCTACAGAGAAAAGGAACACTGTTCTCACTTTTAAACATACTTTGACATATCCCAAACAGACGCTTCTCATTTCAGAGTAACACATGTGCGTTTCTCACAAAAGAATTTCATGAAATTATTTTGCTTTCAAAGAATATTATTATCTTTCAAAGGAAAGCTTCTACAGAGCAAAGGAACACTGTTATCACTTTTAACCATACTTTGACATATCCCAAACAGACGCTTCTCATTTCAGTGTAACACATGTGCGTTTCTCACAAAAGCATTTCATGAAATTCTTTTGCTTTCAAAGAACATGATTTTCTTTCAAAGTAAAGCTTCTACAGAGAAAAGGAACACTGTTCTCACTTTTAACCATACTTTGACATATCCCAACAGACGCTTCTCATTTCAGAGTAACACATGTGCGTTTCTCACAAAAGCATTTCATGAAATTCACTGACTTTCAAAGAACGTGATTATCTTTCAAAGTAAAGCTTCTACAGAGAAAAGGAACACTGTTCTCACTTTTAACCATACTTTGACATATCCCAAACAGACGCTTCTCATTTCAGAGTAACACATGTGCGTTTCTCACAAAAGCATTTCATGAAATTCTTTGCTTTCAAAGAACGTGATTATCTTTCAAAGTAAAGCTTCTACAGAGAAAAGGAACACTGTTCTCACTTTTAACCATACTTTGACATATCCCAAACAGACGCTTCTCATTTCAGAGTAACAAATGTGCGTTTCTCACAAAAGCATTTCATGAAATTCACTGACTTTCAAATGATCGTGATTATCTTTCAAAGTAAAGCTTCTACAGAGAAAAGGAACATTGTTCTCACTTTTAACCATACTTTGACATATCCCAAACAGACACTTCTCATTTCAGAGTAACAAATGTGCGTTTCTCACAAAAGCATTTCATGAAATTCACTGACTTTCAAATGATCGTGATTATCTTTCAAAGGAAAGCTTCTACAGAGAAAAGGAACACTGTTATCACTTTTAACCATACTTTGACATATCCCAAACAGACGCTTCTCATTTCAGAGTAACACATGTGCGTTTCTCACAAAAGCATTTCATGAAATTCTTTTGCTTTCAAAGAAGGTGATTATCTTTCAAGGTAAAGCTTCTACAGAGAAAAGGAACACTGTTCTCACTTTTAACCATACTTTGACATATTCCAAACAGACGCTTCTCATTTCAGAGTAACACATGTGCGTTTCTCACAAAAGCATTTCATGAAATTCGTTTGCTTTCAAAGAACGTGATTATCTTTCAAAGTAAAGCTTCTACAGAGAAAAGGAACACTGTTCTCACTTTTAAACATACTTGACATATCCCAAACAGACGCTTCTCATTTCAGAGTAACACATGTGCGTTTCTCACAAAAGCATTTCATGAAATTATTTTGCTTTCAAAGAACATTATTATCTTTCAAAGTAAAGCTTCTACAGAGCAAAGGAACACTGTTATCACTTTTAACCATACTTTGACATATCCCAAACAGACGCTTCTCATTTCAGTGTAACACATGTGCGTTTCTCACAAAAGCATTTCATGAAATTCTTTTGCTTTCAAAGAACATGATTTTCTTTCAAAGTAAAGCTTCTACAGAGAAAAGGAACACTGTTCTCACTTTTAACCATACTTTGACATATCCCAAACAGACGCTTCTCATTTCAGAGTAACACATGTGCGTTTCTCACAAAAGCATTCCATGAAATTCACTGATTTTCAAATGATCGTGATTATCTTTCAAAGTAAATCTTCTACAGAGAAAAGGAACACTGTTCTCACTTTTCACCATACTTTGACCTATCCCAAACAGACGCTTCTCATTTCAGAGTAACACATGTACGATTCTCACAAAAGCAATTCAGGAAATTCAAACACTTTCAAAGCACGTGATTATCTTTCAACGTAAAGCTTCTACAGAGAAAAGGAACACTGTTATCACTTTTAACCATACTTTGACATATCCCAAACAGACACTTCTCATTTCAGAGTAACACATGTGCGTTTTTCACAAAAACATTTCATGAAATTCATACACTTTCAACGAACGTGATTATCTTTCAAAGTAAAGCTTCTACAGAGAAAAGGAACACTGTTCTCACTTTTAAACATACTTTGACATATTCCAAACAGACACTTCTCATTTCAGTGAAACACATGTGCGTTTCTCAAAAAAGCATTTCATGAAATTCGTTTGCTTTCAAAGAACGTGATTATCTTTCAAAGTAAAGCTTCTACAGAGAAAAGGAACACTGTTCTCACTTTTAACCATACTTTGACATATCCCAACAGACGCTTCTCATTTCAGAGTAACAAATGTGCGTTTCTCACAAAAGCATTTCATGAAATTCACTGACTTTCAAATGATCGTGATTATCTTTCAAAGGAAAGCTTCTACAGAGAAAAGGAACATTGTTCTCACTTTTAACCATACTTTGACATATCCCAAACAGACACTTCTCATTTCAGAGTAACACATGTGCGTTTCTCACAAAAGCATTTCATGAAATTCATACACTTTCAAAGAACGTGATTATCTTTCAAAGTAAAGCTTCTACAGAGAAAAGGAACACTGTTCTCACTTTTAACCATACTTTGACATATTCCAAACAGACGCTTCTCATTTCAGAGTAACACATGTGCGTTTCTCAAAAAAGCATTTCGTGAAATTCATTTGCTTTCCAAGAACGTGATTATCTTTCAAAGTAAAGCTTCTACAGAGAAAAGGAACACTGTTCTCACTTTTAAAAATACTTGACATATCCCAAACAGACGCCTCTCATTTCAGAGTAACACATGTGCGTTTCTCACAAAAGCATTTCATGAAATTCTTTTGCTTTCAAAGAACATGATTATCTTTCAAAGTAAAGCTTCTACAGAGAAAAGGAACACTGTTATCACTTTTAACCATACTTTGACATATCCCAAACAGACGCTTCTCATTTCAGTGAAACACATGTGCGTTTCTCACAAAAGAATTTCATGAAATTCTTTTCCTTTCAAAGAACATGATTTTCTTTCAAAGTAAAGCTTCTACAGAGAAAAGGAACACTGTTCTCACTTTTAACCATACTTTGACATATTCCAAACAGACGCTTCTCATTTCAGAGTAACACATGTGCGTTTCTCAAAAAAGCATTTCGTGAAATTCATTTGCTTTCAAAGAACGTGATTATCTTTCAAAGTAAAGCTTCTACAGAGAAAAGGAACACTGTTATCACTTTTAACCATACTTTGACATATCCCAAACAGACGCTTCTCATTTCAGTGAAACACATGTGCGTTTCTCACAAAAGAATTTCATGAAATTCTTTTCCTTTCAAAGAACATGATTTTCTTTCAAAGTAAAGCTTCTACAGAGAAAAGGAACACTGTTCTCACTTTTAACCATACTTTGACATATCCCAAACAGATGCTTCTCATTTCAGAGTAACACATGTGCGTTTCTCACAAAAGCATTTCATGAAATTCATACACTTTCAAAGAACGTGATTATCTTTCAAAGTAAAGCTTCTACAGAGAAAAGGAACACTGTTCTCACTTTTAAACATACTTTGACATATTCCAAACAGACACTTCTCATTTCAGAGTAACACATGTGCGTTTCTCACAAAAGCATTTCATGAAATTCGTTTGCTTTCAAAGAACATGATTATCTTTCAAAGTAAAGCTTCCACAGAGAAAAGGAACACTGTTCTCACTTTTAACCATACTTTGACATATCCCAAACAGACGCTTCTCATTTCAGAGTAACACATGTGCGTTTCTCACAAAAGCATTTCATGAAATTCTTTTGCTTTCAAAGAAGGTGATTATCTTTCAAAGTAAAGCTTCTACAGAGAAAAGGAACACTGTTCTCACTTTTAACCATACTTTGACATATTCCAAACAGACGCTTCTCATTTCAGAGTAACACATGTGCGTTTCTCACAAAAGCATTTCATGAAATTCGTTTGCTTTCCAAGAACGTGATTATCTTTCAAAGTAAAGCTTCTACAGAGAAAAGGAACACTGTTCTCACTTTTAAACATACTTGACATATCCCAAACAGACGCTTCTCATTTCAGAGTAACACATGTGCGTTTCTCACAAAAGCATTTCATGAAATTATTTTGCTTTAAAAGAACATTATTATCTTTCAAAGTAAAGCTTCTACAGAGCAAAGGAACACTGTTATCACTTTTAACCATACTTTGACATATCCCAAACAGACGCTTCTCATTTCAGTGTAACACATGTGCGTTTCTCACAAAAGCATTTCATGAAATTCTTTTGCTTTCAAAGAACATGATTTTCTTTCAAAGTAAAGCTTCTACAGAGAAAAGGAACACTGTTCTCACTTTTAACCATACTTTGACATATCCCAAACAGACGCTTCTCATTTCAGAGTAACACATGTGCGTTTCTCACAAAAGCATTCCATGAAATTCACTGATTTTCAAATGATCGTGATTATCTTTCAAAGTAAATCTTCTACAGAGAAAAGGAACACTGTTCTCACTTTTCACCATACTTTGACCTATCCCAAACAGACGCTTCTCATTTCAGAGTAACACATGTACGATTCTCACAAAAGCAATTCAGGAAATTCAAACACTTTCAAAGCACGTGATTATCTTTCAACGTAAAGCTTCTACAGAGAAAAGGAACACTGTTATCACTTTTAACCATACTTTGACATATCCCAAACAGACACTTCTCATTTCAGAGTAACACATGTGCGTTTTTCACAAAAAAATTTCATGAAATTCATACACTTTCAACGAACGTGATTATCTTTCAAAGTAAAGCTTCTACAGAGAAAAGGAACACTGTTCTCACTTTTAACCATACTTTGACATATCCCAAACAGACGCTTCTCATTTCAGAGTAACACATGTGCGTTTCTCACAAAAGCATTTCATGAAATTCTTTTGCTTTCAAAGAACGTGATTATCTTTCAAGGTAAAGCTTCTACAGAGAAAAGGAACACTGTTCTCACTTTTAACCATACTTTGACATATCCCAACAGACGCTTCTCATTTCAGAGTAACACATGTGCGTTTCTCACAAAAGCATTTCATGAAATTCACTGACTTTCAAATGATCGTGATTATCTTTCAAAGGAAAGCTTCTACAGAGAAAAGGAACATTGTTCTCACTTTTAACCATACTTTGACATATCCCAAACAGACACTTCTCATTTCAGAGTAACACATGTGCGTTTCTCACAAAAGCATTTCATGAAATTCATACACTTTCAAAGAACGTGATTATCTTTCAAAGTAAAGCTTCTACAGAGAAAAGGAACACTGTTCTCACTTTTAACCATACTTTGACATATCCCAAACAGACGCTTCTCATTTCAGAGTAACACATGTGCGTTTCTCACAAAAGCATTTCATGAAATTCATTTGCTTTCAAAGAACGTGATTATCTTTCAAAGTAAAGCTTCTACAGAGAAAAGGAACACTGTTCTCACTTTTAAAAATACTTTGACATATCCCAAACAGACGCCTCTCATTTCAGAGTAACACATGTGCGTTTCTCACAAAAGCATTTCATGAAATTCTTTTGCTTTCAAAGAACATGATTATCTTTCAAAGTAAAGCTTCTACAGAGAAAAGGAACACTGTTATCACTTTTAACCATACTTTGACATATCCCAAACAGACGCTTCTCATTTCAGTGAAACACATGTGCGTTTCTCACAAAAGCATTTCATGAAATTCTTTTCCTTTCAAAGAACATGATTTTCTTTCAAAGTAAAGCTTCTACAGAGAAAAGGAACACTGTTCTCACTTTTAACCATACTTTGACATATCCCAAACAGATGCTTCTCATTTCAGAGTAACACATGTGCGTTTCTCACAAAAGCATTTCATGAAATTCATACACTTTCAAAGAACGTGATTATCTTTCAAAGTAAAGCTTCTACAGAGAAAAGGAACACTGTTCTCACTTTTAAACATACTTTGACATATTCCAAACAGACACTTCTCATTTCAGAGTAACACATGTGCGTTTCTCACAAAAGCATTTCATGAAATTCGTTTGCTTTCAAAGAACATGATTATCTTTCAAAGTAAAGCTTCCACAGAGAATAGGAACACTGTTCTCACTTTTAACCATACTTTGACATATCCCAAACAGACGCTTCTCATTTCAGAGTAACACATGTGCGTTTCTCACAAAAGCATTTCATGAAATTCTTTTGCTTTCAAAGAAGGTGATTATCTTTCAAAGTAAAGCTTCTACAGAGAAAAGGAACACTGTTCTCACTTTTAACCATACTTTGACATATTCCAAACAGACGCTTCTCATTTCAGAGTAACACATGTGCGTTTCTCACAAAAGCATTTCATGAAATTCGTTTGCTTTCCAAGAACGTGATTATCTTTCAAAGTAAAGCTTCTACAGAGAAAAGGAACACTGTTCTCACTTTTAAACATACTTGACATATCCCAAACAGACGCTTCTCATTTCAGAGTAACACATGTGCGTTTCTACAAAAGCATTTCATGAAATTATTTTGCTTTCAAAGAACATTATTATCTTTCAAAGTAAAACTTCTACAGAGCAAAGGAACACTGTTATCACTTTTAACCATACTTTGACATATCCCAAACAGACGCTTCTCATTTCAGTGT
The DNA here is from genome assembly GCA_902806775.1 of Microtus agrestis. NCBI lineage: Eukaryota > Metazoa > Chordata > Mammalia > Rodentia > Cricetidae > Microtus > Microtus agrestis. The sequence continues at coordinate 126,192 of CADCXT010004043.1, read as the reverse complement.
AACACATGTGCGTTTCTCACAAAAGCATTTCATGAAATTCTTTTGCTTTCAAAGAACATGATTTTCTTTCAAAGTAAAGCTTCTACAGAGAAAAGGAACACTGTTCTCACTTTTAACCATACTTTGACATATCCCAAACAGACGCTTCTCATTTCAGAGTAACACATGTGCGTTTCTCACAAAAGCATTCCATGAAATTCACTGATTTTCAAATGATCGTGATTATCTTTCAAAGTAAATCTTCTACAGAGAAAAGGAACACTGTTCTCACTTTTCACCATACTTTGACCTATCCCAAACAGACGCTTCTCATTTCAGAGTAACACATGTACGATTCTCACAAAAGCAATTCAGGAAATTCAAACACTTTCAAAGCACGTGATTATCTTTCAACGTAAAGCTTCTACAGAGAAAAGGAACACTGTTCTCACTTTTAACCATACTTTGACATATCCCAAACAGACACTTCTCATTTCAGAGTAACACATGTGCGTTTTTCACAAAAGCATTTCATGAAATTCATACACTTTCAAAGAATGTGATTATCTTTCAAAGTAAAGCTTCTACAGAGAAAAGGAACACTGTTCTCACTTTTATCCATACTTTGACATATTCCAAACAGACGCTTCTCATTTCAGAGTAACACATGTGCGTTTCTCACAAAAGCATTTCATGAAATTCATACACTTTCAACGAACGTGATTATCTTTCAAAGTAAAGCTTCTACAGAGAAAAGGAACACTGTTCTCACTTTTAACCATACTTTGACATATCCCAAACAGACGCTTCTCATTTCAGAGTAACACATGTGCGTTTCTCACATAAGCATTTCATGAAATTCGTTTGCTTTCAAAGAACATGATTATCTTTCAAAGTAAAGCTTCTACAGAGAAAAGGAACACTGTTCTCACTTTTAACCATACTTTGACATATCCCAAACAGACACTTCTCATTTCAGAGTAACACATGTGCGTTTCTCACAAAAGCATTTCATGAAATTCTTTTGCTTTCAAAGAACGTGATTATCTTTCAAGGTAAAGCTTCTACAGAGAAAAGGAACACTGTTCTCACTTTTAACCATACTTTGACATATCCCAACAGACGCTTCTCATTTCAGAGTAACACATGTGCGTTTCTCACAAAAGCATTTCATGAAATTCACTGATTTTCAAATGATCGTGATTATCTTTCAAAGTAAAGCTTCTACAGAGAAAAGGAACATTGTTCTCACTTTTAACCATACTTTGACATATTCCAAACAGACACTTCTCATTTCAGAGTAACACATGTGCGTTTCTCACAAAAGCATTTCATGAAATTATTTTGCTTTCAAAGAACATGATTTTCTTTCAAAGTAAAGCTTCTACAGAGAAAAGGAACACTGTTCTCACTTTTAACCATACTTTGACATATCCCAAACAGACGCTTCTCATTTCAGAGTAACACATGTGGGTTTCTCACAAAAGCATTCCATGAAATTCACTGATTTTCAAATGATCGTGATTATCTTTCAAAGTAAAGCTTCTACAGAGAAAAGGAACACTGTTCTCACTTTTAACCATACTTTGACCTATCACAAACAGACGCTTCTCATTTCAGAGTAAATCATGTACGATTCTCACAAAAAGCATTTCAGGAAATTCATACACTATCAAAGAACGTGATTATCTTTCAAGGTAAAGCTTCTACAGATAAAAGGAACACTGTTCTCACTTTTAACCATACTTTGACATAACCCAAACAGACACATCTCATTTCAGAGTAACACATGTGCGTTTCTCACAAAAGCATTTCATGAAATTCATACACTTTCAAAGAACGTGATTATCTTTCAAAGTAAAGCTTCTACAAAGAAAAGGAACACTGTTCTCACTTTTAACCATATTGACTTATCCCAAACAGACGCTTCGCATTTCAGAGTAACACATGTGCGATTCTCAAAAGTGCATTTCCTGAAATCCATACACTTTCAAAGAACGTGATTATCTTTCAAAGTAAAGCTTCTACAGATAAAAGGAACACTGTTCTCTCTTTTAACCATACTTTGACATATCCCAAACAGACGCTTCTCATTTCAGAGTAACACATGTGCGTTTCTCACAAAAGCATTTCATGAAATTATTTTGCTTTCAAAGAACGTGATTATCTTTCAAAGTAAAGCTTCTACAGAGAAAAGGAACACTGTTCTCACTTTTAACCATACTTTGACATATCCCAAACAGACGCTTCTCATTTCAGAGTAACACACGTGCGTTTCTCACAAAAGCATTTCATGAAATTCATACACTTTCAACGAACGTGATTATCTTTCAAAGTAAAGCTACTACAGAGAAAAGGAACACTGTTCTCACTTTTAACCATACTTTGACATATTCCAAACAGACGCTTCTCATTTCAGAGTAACACATGTGCGTTTCTCACAAAAGCATTTCATGAAATTCGTTTGCTTTCCAAGAACGTGATTATCTTTCAAAATAAAGCTTCTACAGAGAAAAGGAACACTGTTCTCACATTTAAACATACATGACATATCCCAAACAGACGCTTCTCATTTCAGAGTAACACATGTGGGTTTCTCACAAAAGCATTTCATGAAATTCTTTTGCTTTCAAAGAACATGATTTTCTTTCAAAGTAAAGCTTCTACAGAGAAAAGGAACACTGTTCTCACTTTTAACCATACTTTGACATATCCCAAACAGACGCTTCTCATTTCAAAGTAACACATGTGCGTTTCTCACAAAAGCATTCCATGAAATTCACTGATTTTCAAATGATCGTGATTATCTTTCAAAGTAAAGCTTCTACAGAGAAAAGGAACACTGTTCTCACTTTTCACCATACTTTGACCTATCCCAAACAGACGCTTCTCATTTCAGAGTAACACATGTACGATTCTCACAAAAGCAATTCAGGAAATTCATACACTTTCAAAGCACGTGATTATCTTTCAACGTAAAGCTTCTACAGAGAAAAGGAACACTGTTCTCACTTTTAACCATACTTTGACATATCCCAAACAGACGCTTCTCATTTCAGAGTAACACATGTGCGTTTCTCACAAAAACATTACATGAAATTCACTGACTTTCAAATGATCGTGATTATCTTTCAAAGTAAAGCTTCTACAGAGAAAAGGAACACTGTTCTCACTTTTAACCATACTTTGACATATCCCAAACAGACACTTCTCATTTCAGAGTAACACATGTGCGTTTCTCACAAAAGCATTTCATGAAATTCATACACCTTCAAAGAATGTGATTATCTTTCAAAGTAAAGCTTCTACAGAGAAAAGGAACACTGTTCTCACTTTTAACCATACTTTGACATATCCCAAACAGACGCTTCTCATTTCAGAGTAACACATGTGCGTTTCTCACAAAAGCATTTCATGAAATTCATACACTTTCAAAGAACGTGATTATCTTTCAAAGTAAAGCTTCTACAGAGAAAAGGAACACTGTTCTCACTTTTAACCATACTTTGACTTATCCCAAACAGACGCTTCTCATTTCAGAGTAACACAAGTGCGTTTCTCACAAAAGCATTCCCTGAAATTCACTGATTTTCAAATGATCGTGATTATCTTTCAAAGAAAATCATCTACAGAGAAAAGGAACACTGTTCTCACTTTTCACCATACTTTGACATATTCCAAACAGACGCTTCTCATTTCAGAGTAAAACATGTGCGTTTCTCAAAAAAGCATTTCATGAAATTCGTTTGCTTTCAAAGAACATGATTATCTTTCAAAGTAAAGCTTCTACAGAGAAAAGGAACACTGTTCTCACTTTTAACCATACTTTGACATATCCCAAACAGACGCTTCTCATTTCAGAGTAACACATGTGCGTTTCTCACAAAAGAATTTCATGAAATTATTTTGCTTTCAAAGAACATGATTATCTTTCAAAGTAAAGCTTCTACAGAGAAAAGGAACACTGTTCTCACTTTTAACCATACTTTGACATATCCCAAACAGACGCTTCTCATTTCAGAGTAACACATGTGCGTTTCTCACAAAAGCATTCCATGAAATTCACTGATTTTCAAATGATCGTGATTATCTTTCAAAGTAAAGCTTCTACAGAGAAAAGGAACACTGTTCTCACTTTTAACCATACTTTGACCTATCACAAACAGACGCTTCTCATTTCAGAGTAAATCATGTACGATTCTCACAAAAGCATTTCAGGAAATTCATACACTATCAAAGAACGTGATTATCTTTCAAGGTAAAGCTTCTACAAAGAAAAGGAACACTGTTCTCACTTTTAACCATACTTAGACATAACCCAAACAGACACATCTCATTTCAGAGTAACACATGTGCGTTTCTCACAAAAGCATTTCATGAAATTCATACACTTTCAAAGAACGTGATTATCTTTCAAAGTAAAGCTTCTACAAAGAAAAGGAACACTGTTCTCACTTTTAACCATATTGACTTATCCCAAACAGACGCTTCTCATTTCAGAGTAACACATGTGCGATTCTCAAAAGTGCATTTCCTGAAATCCATACACTTTCAAAGAACGTGATTATCTTTCAAAGTAAAGCTTCTACAGATAAAAGGAACACTGTTCTCACTTTTAACCATACTTTGACTTATCCCAAACAGACGCTTCTCATTTCAGAGTAACACATGTGCGTTTCTCACAAAAGCATTTCATGAAATTATTTTGCTTTCAAAGAACGTGATTATCTTTCAAGGTAAAGCTTCTACAGAGAAAAGGAACACTGTTCTCACTTTTAACCATACTTTGACATATCCCAAACAGACACTTCTCATTTCAGATTAACACATGTGCCTTTCTCACAAAAGCATTTCATGAAATTCATACACTTTCAACGAACGTGATTATCTTTCAAAGTAAAGCTTCTACAGAGAAAAGGAACACTGTTCTCACTTTTAACCATACTTTGACATATCCCAAACAGACGCTTCTCATTTCAGAGTAACACATGTGCGTTTCTCACAAAAGCATTTCATGAAATTATTTTGCTTTCAAAGAACATGATTTTCTTTCAAAGTAAAGCTTCTACAGAGAAAAGGAACACTGTTCTCACTTTTAACCATACTTTGACATATCCCAAACAGACGCTTCTCATTTCAGAGTAACACATGTGCGTTTCTCACAAAAGCATTCCATGAAATTCACTGATTTTCAAATGATCGTGATTATCTTTCAAAGTAAAGCTTCTACAGAGAAAAGGAACACTGTTCTCACTTTTAACCATACTTTGACCTATCACAAACAGACGCTTCTCATTTCAGAGTAAATCATGTACGATTCTCACAAAAGCATTTCAGGAAATTCATACACTATCAAAGAACGTGATTATCTTTCAAGGTAAAGCTTCTACAGATAAAAGGAACACTGTTCTCACTTTTAACCATACTTTGACATAACCCAAACAGACACATCTCATTTCAGAGTAACACATGTGCGTTTCTCACAAAAGCATTTCATGAAATTCATACACTTTCAAAGAACGTGATTATCTTTCAAAGTAAAGCTTCTACAAAGAAAAGGAACACTGTTCTCACTTTTAACCATATTGACTTATCCCAAACAGACGCTTCTCATTTCAGAGTAACACATGTGCGATTCTCAAAAGTGCATCTCCTGAAATCCATATACTTTCAAAGAACGTGATTATCTTTCAAAGTAAAGCTTCTACAGATAAAAGGAACACTGTTCTCTCTTTTAACCATACTTTGACATATCCCAAACAGACGCTTCTCATTTCAGAGTAACACATGTGCGTTTCTCACAAAAGCATTTCATGAAATTATTTTGCTTTCAAAGAACGTGATTATCTTTCAAAGTAAAGCTTCTACAGAGAAAAGGAACACTGTTCTCACTTTTAACCATACTTTGACATATCCCAAACAGACGCTTCTCATTTCAGAGTAACACATGTGCGTTTCTCACAAAAGCATTTCATGAAATTCATACACTTTCAACGAACGTGATTATCTTTCAAAATAAAGCTACTACAGAGAAAAGGAACACTGTTCTCACTTTTAACCATACTTTGACATATCCCAAACAGACGCTTCTCATTTCAGAGTAACACATGTGCGTTTCTCACAAAAGCATTTCATGAAATTCGTTTGCTTTCCAAGAACGTGATTATCTTTCAAAATAAAGCTTCTACAGAGAAAAGGAACACTGTTCTCACATTTAAACATACATGACATATCCCAAACAGACGCTTCTCATTTCAGAGTAACACATGTGGGTTTCTCACAAAAGCATTTCATGAAATTCTTTTGCTTTCAAAGAACATGATTTTCTTTCAAAGTAAAGCTTCTACAGAGAAAAGGAACACTGTTCTCACTTTTAACCATACTTTGACATATCCCAAACAGACGCTTCTCATTTCAAAGTAACACATGTGCGTTTCTCACAAAAGCATTCCATGAAATTCACTGATTTTCAAATGATCGTGATTATCTTTCAAAGTAAAGCTTCTACAGAGAAAAGGAACACTGTTCTCACTTTTCACCATACTTTGACCTATCCCAAACAGACGCTTCTCATTTCAGAGTAACACATGTACGATTCTCACAAAAGCAATTCAGGAAATTCATACACTTTCAAAGCACGTGATTATCTTTCAACGTAAAGCTTCTACAGAGAAAAGGAACACTGTTCTCACTTTTAACCGTACTTTGACATATCCCAAACAGACACTTCTCATTTCAGAGTAACACATGTGCGTTTCTCACAAAAACATTTCATGAAATTCATACACTTTCAACGAACGTGATTATCTTTCAAAGTGAAGCTTCTACAGAGAAAAGGAACACTGTTCTCACTTTTAACCATACTTTGACATATTCCAAACAGACGCTTCTCATTTCAGAGTAACACATGTGCGTTTCTCACAAAAGCATTTCATGAAATTCATACACTTTCAAAAAACGTGATTATCTTTCAAAATAAAGCTTCTACAGAGAAAAGGAACACTGTTCTCACTTTTAACCATACTTTGACATATTCCAAACAGACACTTCTCATTTCAGAGTAACACATGTGCGTTTCTCACAAAAGCATTTCATGAAATTCACTGATTTTCAAATGATCATGATTATCTTTCAAAGTAAAGCTTCTACAGAGAAAAGGAACATTGTTCTCACTTTTAACCATACTTTGACATATCCCAAACAGACACTTCTCATTTCAGACTAACACATGTGCGTTTCTCACAAAAGCATTACATGAAATTCACTGACTTTCAAATGATCGTGATTATCTTTCAAAGGAAAGCTTCTACAGAGAAAAGGAACACTGCTCTCACTTTTAACCATACTTTGACATATCCCAAACAGACACTTCTCATTTCAGAGTAACACATGTGCGTTTCTCACAAAAGCATTTCATGAAATTCATACACCTTCAAAGAATGTGATTATCTTTCAAAGTAAAGCTTCTACAGAGAAAAGGAACACTGTTCTCACTTTTAACCATACTTTGACATATTCCAAACAGACGCTTCTCATTTCAGAGTAACACATGTGCGTTTCTCACAAAAGCATTTCATGAAATTCATACACTTTCAAAGAACGTGATTATCTTTCAAAGTAAAGCTTCTACAGAGAAAAGGAACACTGTTCTCACTTTTAACCATACTTTGACTTATCCCAAACAGACGCTTCTCATTTCAGAGTAACACAAGTGCGTTTCTCACAAAAGCATTCCCTGAAATTCACTGATTTTCAAATGATCGTGATTATCTTTCAAAGTAAATCATCTACAGAGAAAAGGAACACTGTTCTCACTTTTAACCATACTTTGACATATTCCAAACAGACGCTTCTCATTTCAGAGTAAAACATGTGCGTTTCTCATAAAAGCATTTCATGAAATTCGTTTGCTTTCCAAGAACATGATTATCTTTCAAAGTAAAGCTTCTACAGAGAAAAGGAACACTGTTCTCACTTTTAACCATACTTTGACATATCCCAAACAGACGCTTCTCATTTCAGAGTAACACATGTGCGTTTCAAACAAAAGAATTTCATGAAATTATTTTGCTTTCAAAGAACATGATTTTCTTTCAAAGTAAAGCTTCTACAGAGAAAAGGAACACTGTTCTCACTTTTAACCATACTTTGACATATCCCAAACAGACGCTTCTCATTTCAGAGTAACACATGTGCGTTTCTCACAAAAGCATTCCATGAAATTCACTGATTTTCAAATGATCGTGATTATCTTTCAAAGTAAAGCTTCTACAGAGAAAAGGAACACTGTTCTCACTTTTAACCATACTTTGACCTATCACAAACAGACGCTTCTCATTTCAGAGTAAATCATGTACGATTCTCACAAAAGCATTTCAGGAAATTCATACACTATCAAAGAACATGATTATCTTTCAAGGTAAAGCTTCTACAAAGAAAAGGAACACTGTTCTCACTTTTAACCATACTTAGACATAACCCAAACAGACACATCTCATTTCAGAGTAACACATGTGCGTTTCTCACAAAAGCATTTCATGAAATTCATACACTTTCAAAGAACGTGATTATCTTTCAAAGTAAAGCTTCTACAAAGAAAAGGAACACTGTTCTCACTTTTAACCATATTGACTTATCCCAAACAGACGCTTCTCATTTCAGAGTAACACATGTGCGATTCTCAAAAGTGCATTTCCTGAAATCCATACACTTAAAAAGAACGTGATTATCTTTCAAAGTAAAGCTTCTACAGATAAAAGGAACACTGTTCTCACTTTTAACCATACTTTGACATATCCCAAACAGACGCTTCTCATTTCAGAGTAACACATGTGCGTTTCTCACAAAAGCATTTCATGAAATTATTTTGCTTTCAAAGAACGTGATTATCTTTCAAGGTAAAGCTTCTACAGAGAAAAGGAACACTGTTCTCACTTTTAACCATACTTTGACATATCCCAAACAGACGCTTCTCATTTCAGAGTAACACATGTGCGTTTCTCACAAAAGCATTCCATGAAATTCACTGATTTTCAAATGATCGTGATTATCTTTCAAAGTAAAGCTTCTACAGAGAAAAGGAACACTGTTCTCACTTTTAACCATACTTTGACCTATCACAAACAGACGCTTCTCATTTCAGAGTAAATCATGTACGATTCTCACAAAAGCATTTCAGGAAATTCATACACTATCAAAGAACGTGATTATCTTTCAAGGTAAAGCTTCTACAGATAAAAGGAACACTGTTCTCACTTTTAACCATACTTTGACATAACCCAAACAGACACATCTCATTTCAGAGTAACACATGTGCGTTTCTCACAAAAGCATTTCATGAAATTCATACACTTTCAAAGAACGTGATTATCTTTCAAAGTAAAGCTTCTACAAAGAAAAGGAACACTGTTCTCACTTTTAACCATATTGACTTATCCCAAACAGACGCTTCTCATTTCAGAGTAACACATGTGCGATTCTCAAAAGTGCATTTCCTGAAATCCATACACTTTCAAAGAACGTGATTATCTTTCAAAGTAAAGCTTCTACAGATAAAAGGAACACTGTTCTCTCTTTTAACCATACTTTGACATATCCCAAACAGACGCTTCTCATTTCAGAGTAACACATGTGCGTTTCTCACAAAAGCATTTCATGAAATTATTTTGCTTTCAAAGAACGTGATTATCTTTCAAGGTAAAGCTTCTACAGAGAAAAGGAACACTGTTCTCACTTTTAACCATACTTTGACATATCCCAAACAGACGCTTCTCATTTCAGAGTAACACATGTGCGTTTCTCACAAAAGCATTTCATGAAATTCATACACTTTCAACGAACGTGATTATCTTTCAAAGTAAAGCTACTACAGAGAAAAGGAACACTGTTCTCACTTTTAACCATACTTTGACATATTCCAAACAGACGCTTCTCATTTCAGAGTAACACATGTGCGTTTCTCACAAAAGCATTTCATGAAATTCGTTTGCTTTCCAAGAACGTGATTATCTTTCAAAATAAAGCTTCTACAGAGAAAAGGAACACTGTTCTCACATTTAAACATACATGACATATCCCAAACAGACGCTTCTCATTTCAGAGTAACACATGTGGGTTTCTCACAAAAGCATTTCATGAAATTCTTTTGCTTTCAAAGAACATGATTTTCTTTCAAAGTAAAGCTTCTACAGAGTAAAGGAACACTGTTCTCACTTTTAACCATACTTTGACATATCCCAAACAGACGCTTCTCATTTCAAAGTAACACATGTGCGTTTCTCACAAAAGCATTCCATGAAATTCACTGATTTTCAAATGATCGTGATTATCTTTCAAAGTAAAGCTTCTACAGAGAAAAGGAACACTGTTCTCACTTTTCACCATACTTTGACCTATCCCAAACAGACGCTTCTCATTTCAGAGTAACACATGTACGATTCTCACAAAAGCAATTCAGGAAATTCATACACTTTCAAAGCACGTGATTATCTTTCAACGTAAAGCTTCTACAGAGAAAAGGAACACTGTTCTCACTTTTAACCATACTTTGACATATCCCAAACAGACACTTCTCATTTCAGAGTAACACATGTGCGTTTCTCACAAAAACATTTCATGAAATTCATACACTTTCAAAGAACGTGATTATCTTTCAAAGTGAAGCTTCTACAGAGAAAAGGAACACTGTTCTCACTTTTAACCATACTTTGACATATCCCAAACAGACGCTTCTCATTTCAGAGTAACACATGTGCGTTTCTCACAAAAAGCATTTCATGAAATTCATACACTTTCAAAAAACGTGATTATCTTTCAAAGTAAAGCTTCTACAGAGAAAAGGAACACTGTTCTCACTTTTAACCATACTTTGACATATTCCAAACAGACACTTCTCATTTCAGAGTAACACATGTGCGTTTCTCACAAAAGCATTTCATGAAATTCACTGATTTTCAAATGATCATGATTATCTTTCAAAGTAAAGCTTCTACAGAGAAAAGGAACATTGTTCTCACTTTTAACCATACTTTGACATATCCCAAACAGACACTTCTCATTTCAGACTAACACATGTGCGTTTCTCACAAAAGCATTTCATGAAATTCACTGACTTTCAAATGATCGTGATTATCTTTCAAAGTAAAGCTTCTACAGAGAAAAGGAACACTGTTCTCACTTTTAACCATACTTTGACATATCCCAAACAGACACTTCTCATTTCAGAGTAACACATGTGCGTTTCTCACAAAAGCATTTCATGAAATTCATACACCTTCAAAGAATGTGATTATCTTTCAAAGTAAAGCTTCTACAGAGAAAAGGAACACTGTTCTCACTTTTAACCATACTTTGACATATTCCAAACAGACGCTTCTCATTTCAGAGTAACACATGTGCGTTTCTCACAAAAGCATTTCATGAAATTCATACACTTTCAAAGAACGTGATTATCTTTCAAAGTAAAGCTTCTACAGAGAAAAGGAACACTGTTCTCACTTTTAACCATACTTTGACTTATCCCAAACAGACGCTTCTCATTTCAGAGTAACACAAGTGCGTTTCTCACAAAAGCATTCCCTGAAATTCACTGATTTTCAAATGATCGTGATTATCTTTCAAAGTAAATCATCTACAGAGAAAAGGAACACTGTTCTCACTTTTAACCATACTTTGACATATTCCAAACAGACGCTTCTCATTTCAGAGTAAAACATGTGCGTTTCTCAAAAAAGCATTTCATGAAATTCGTTTGCTTTCCAAGAACATGATTATCTTTCAAAGTAAAGCTTCTACAGAGAAAAGGAACACTGTTCTCACTTTTAACCATACTTTGACATATCCCAAACAGACGCTTCTCATTTCAGAGTAACACATGTGCGTTTCAAACAAAAGAATTTCATGAAATTATTTTGCTTTCAAAGAACATGATTTTCTTTCAAAGTAAAGCTTCTACAGAGAAAAGGAACACTGTTCTCACTTTTAACCATACTTTGACATATCCCAAACAGACGCTTCTCATTTCAGAGTAACACATGTGCGTTTCTCACAAAAGCATTCCATGAAATTCACTGATTTTCAAATGATCGTGATTATCTTTCAAAGTAAAGCTTCTACAGAGAAAAGGAACACTGTTCTCACTTTTAACCATACTTTGACCTATCACAAACAGACGCTTCTCATTTCAGAGTAAATCATGTACGATTCTCACAAAAGCATTTCAGGAAATTCATACACTATCAAAGAACATGATTATCTTTCAAGGTAAAGCTTCTACAAAGAAAAGGAACACTGTTCTCACTTTTAACCATACTTAGACATAACCCAAACAGACACATCTCATTTCAGAGTAACACATGTGCGTTTCTCACAAAAGCATTTCATGAAATTCATACACTTTCAAAGAACGTGATTATCTTTCAAAGTAAAGCTTCTACAAAGAAAAGGAACACTGTTCTCACTTTTAACCATATTGACTTATCCCAAACAGACGCTTCTCATTTCAGAGTAACACATGTGCGATTCTCAAAAGTGCATTTCCTGAAATCCATACACTTAAAAAGAACGTGATTATCTTTCAAAGTAAAGCTTCTACAGATAAAAGGAACACTGTTCTCACTTTTAACCATACTTTGACATATCCCAAACAGACGCTTCTCATTTCAGAGTAACACATGTGCGTTTCTCACAAAAGCATTTCATGAAATTATTTTGCTTTCAAAGAACGTGATTATCTTTCAAGGTAAAGCTTCTACAGAGAAAAGGAACACTGTTCTCACTTTTAACCATACTTTGACATATCCCAAACAGACACTTCTCAATTCAGATTAACACATGTGCCTTTCTCACAAAAGCATTTCATGAAATTCATACACTTTCAACGAACGTGATTATCTTTCAAAATAAAGCTTCTACAGAGAAAAGGAACACTGTTCTCACATTTAAACATACATGACATATCCCAAACAGACGCTTCTCATTTCAGAGTAACACATGTGGGTTTCTCACAAAAGCATTTCATGAAATTATTTTGCTTTCAAAGAACATGATTTTCTTTCAAAGTAAAGATTCTACGGAGAAAAGGAACACTGTTCTCACTTTTAACCATACTTTGACATATCCAAAACAGACGCTTCTCATTTCAAAGTAACACATGTGCGTTTCTCACAAAAGCATTCCATGAAATTCACTGATTTTCAAATGATCGTGATTATCTTTCAAAGTAAAGCTTCTACAGAGAAAAGGAACACTGTTCTCACTTTTCACCATACTTTGACCTATCCCAAACAGACGCTTCTCATTTCAGAGTAACACATTTGCGTTTCTCACAAAAGAATTCCCTGAAATTCACTGATTTTCAAATGATCGTGATTATCTTTCAAAGTAAATCTTCTACAGAGAAAAGGACCACTGTTCTCACTTTTAACCATACATTGAGTTATCCCAAACAGACGCTTCTCATTTCAGAGTAAAACATGTGCGTTTCTCAAAAAAGCATTTCATGAAATTCGTTTGCTTTCCAAGAACATGATTATCTTTCAAAGTAAAGCTTCTACAGAGAAAAGGAACACTGTTCTCACTTTTAACCATACTTTGACATATCCCAAACAGACGCTTCTCATTTCAGAGTAACACATGTGAGTTTCTCACAAAAGCATTTCATGAAATTATTTTGCTTTCAAAGAACATGATTTTCTTTCAAAGTAAAGCTTCTACAGAGAAAAGGAACACTGTTCTCACTTTTAACCATACTTTGACATATCCCAAACAGACGCTTCTCATTTCAGAGTAACACATGTGCGTTTCTCACAAAAGCATTCCATGAAATTCACTGATTTTCAAATGATCGTGATTATCTTTCAAAGTAAAGCTTCTACAGAGAAAAGGAACACTGTTCTCACTTTTAACCATACTTTGACCTATCCCAAACAGACGCTTCTCATTTCAGAGTAAATCATGTACGATTCTCACAAAAGCCTTTCAGGAAATTCATACACTATCAAAGAACGTGATTATCTTTCAAGGTAAAGCTTCTACAAAGAAAAGGAACACTGTTCTCACTTTTAACCATACTTTGACATAACCCAAACAGACACATCTCATTTCAGAGTAACACATGTGCGTTTCCACAAAAGCATTTCATGAAATTCATACACTTTCAAAGAACGTGATTATCTTTCAAAGTAAAGCTTCTACAAAGAAAAGGAACACTGTTCTCACTTTTAACCATATTGACTTATCCCAAACAGACGCTTCTCATTTCAGAGTAACACATGTGCGATTCTCAAAAGTGCATTTCCTGAAATCCATACACTTTCAAAGAACGTGATTATCTTTCAAAGTAAAGCTTCTACAGATAAAAGGAACACTGTTCTCACTTTTAACCATAATTTGACATATCCCAAACAGACGCTTCTCATTTCAGAGTAACACATGTGCGTTTCTCACAAAAGCATTTCATGAAATTATTTTGCTTTCAAAGAACGTGATTATCTTTCAAGGTAAAGCTTCTACAGAGAAAAGGAACACTGTTCTCACTTTTAACCATACTTTGACATATCCCAAACAGACACTTCTCATTTCAGAGTAACACATGTGCGTTTCTCACAAAAGCATTTCATGAAATTCATACACTTTCAACGAACGTGATTATCTTTCAAAGTAAAGCTTCTACAGAGAAAAGGAACACTGTTCTCACTTTTAACCATACTTTGACATATTCCAAACAGACGCTTCTCATTTCAGAGTAACACATGTGCGTTTCTCACGAAAGCATTTCATGAAATTCGTTTCCTTTCCAAGAACGTGATTATCTTTCAAAATAAAGCTTCTACAGAGAAAAGGAACACTGTTCTCACATTTAAACATACATGACATATCCCAAACAGACGCTTCTCATTTCAGAGTAACACATGTGGGTTTCTCACAAAAGCATTTCATGAAATTCTTTTGCTTTCAAAGAACATGATTTTCTTTCAAAGTAAAGCTTCTACAGAGAAAAGGAACACTGTTCTCACTTTTAACCATACTTTGACATATCCCAAACAGACGCTTCTCATTTCAAAGTAACACATGTGCGTTTCTCACAAAAGCATTCCATGAAATTCACTGATTTTCAAATGATCGTGATTATCTTTCAAAGTAAAGCTTCTACAGAGAAAAGGAACACTGTTCTCACTTTTCACCATACTTTGACCTATCCCAAACAGACGCTTCTCATTTCAGAGTAACACATGTACGATTCTCACAAAAGCAATTCAGGAAATTCATACACTTTCAAAGCACGTGATTATCTTTCAACGTAAAGCTTCTACAGAGAAAAGGAACACTGTTCTCACTTTTAACCATACTTTGACATATCCCAAACAGACACTTCTCATTTCAGAGTAACACATGTGCGTTTCTCACAAAAACATTTCATGAAATTCATACACTTTCAACGAACGTGATTATCTTTCAAAGTAAAGCTTCTACAGAGAAAAGGAACACTGTTCTCACTTTTAACCATACTTTGACATATTCCAAACAGACGCTTCTCATTTCAGAGTAACACATGTGCGTTTCTCACAAAAGCATTTCATGAAATTCATACACTTTCAAAGAACGTGATTATCTTTCAAAATAAAGCTTCTACAGAGAAAAGGAACACTGTTCTCACTTTTAACCATACTTTGACTTATCCCAAACAGATGCTTCTCATTTCAGAGTAACACATGTGCGATTCTCAAAGAAGCATTTCATGAAATTCATACACTTTGAAAGAACGTGATTATCTTTCAAAGTAAAGCTTCTACAGAGAAAAGGAACACTGTTCTCAGTTTTAACCATACTTTGACATATCCCAAACAGACGCTTCTCATTTCAGAGCAACACATGTGCGTTTCTCACACAAGCATTCCATGAAATTCACTGATTTTCAAATGATCGTGATTATCTTTCAAAGTAAAGCTTCTACACAGAAAAGGAACACTTTTCTCACTTTTAACCATACTTTGACATATCCTAAACAGACACTTCTCATTTCAGAGTAACACATGTGCATTTCTCACAAAAGCATTTCATGAAATTCATACACTTTCAAAGAACGTGATTATCTTTCAAAGTAAAGCTTCTACAGAGAAAAGGAACACTGTTCTCACTTTTAACCATATTGACTTATCACAAACAGACGCTTTCTCATTTCAGAGTAACACATGTGCGATTCTCAAAAAGCATTTCATGAAATTCATACACTTTCAAAGAACGTGATTATCTTTCAAATAAAGCTTCTACAGAGAAAAGGAACACTGTTCTCACTTTTCACCATACTTTGACCTATCCCAAACAGACGCTTCTCATTTCAGAGTAAAACATGTACGATTCTCACAAAAGCAATTCAGGAAATTCATACACTTTCAAAGCACGTGATTATCTTTCAAAGTAAAGATTCTACAGAGAAAAGGAACACTGTTCTCACTTTTAACCATACTTTGACATATCCCAAACAGACACTTCTCATTTCAGAGTAACACATGTGCGTTTCTCACAAAAGCATTTCATGAAATTCATACACTTTCAAAGAACGTGATTATCTTTCAAAGTAAAGCTTCTACAGAGAAAAGGAACACTGTTCTCACTTTTAACCATACTTTGACATATCCCAAACAGACGCTTCTCATTTCAGAGTAACACATGTGCGTTTCTCACAAAAGCATTTCATGAAATTCGTTTGCTTTCAAAGAACATGATTATCTTTCAAAGTAAAGCTTCTACAGAGAAAAGGAACACTGTTCTCACTTTTAACCATACTTTGACATATCCCAAACAGACGCTTCTCATTTCAGAGTAACACATGTGCGTTTCTCACAAAAGCATTTCATGAAATTCACACACTTTCAAAGAACGTGATTATCTTTCAAAGTAAAGCTTCTACAGAGAAAAGGAACACTGTTCTCACTTTTAACCATACTTTGACATATCCCAAACAGACGCTTCTCATTTCAGAGTAACACATGTGCGTTTCTCACAAAAGCATTTCATGAAATTCATACACTTTCAAAGAACGTGATTATCTTTCAAAGTAAAGCTTCTACAGAGAAAAGGAACACTGTTCTCACTTTTAACCATACTTTGACATATCCCAAACAGACGCTTCTCATTTCAGAGTAACACATGTGCGTTTCTCACAAAAGCATTTCATGAAATTCATACACTTTCAAAGAACGTGATTATCTTTCAAAGTAAAGCTTCTACAGAGAAAAGGAACACTGTTCTCACTTTTAACCATACATTGAGTTATCCCAAACAGACGCTTCTCATTTCAGAGTAACACATGTGCGATTCTCAAAAAAGCATTTCATGAAATTCATACACTTTCAAAGAACGTGATTATCATTCAAAGTAAAGCTTCTACAGATAAAAGGAACACTGTTCTCACTTTTAACGATACTTTGACATATCCCAAACAGACGCTTCTCATTTCAGAGTAACACATGTGCGTTTCTCACAAAAGAATTTCATGAAATTCTTTTGCTTTCAAAGAACGTGATTATCTTTCAAGGTAAAGCTTCTACAGAGAAAAGGAACACTGTTCTCACTTTTAACCATATTGACTTATCACAAACAGACGTTTCTCATTTCAGAGTAACACATGTGCGATTCTCAAAAGAGCATTTCATGAAATTCATACACTTTCAAAGAACGTGATTATCTTTCAAATAAAGCTTCTACAGAGAAAAGGAACACTGTTCTCACTTTTCACCATACTTTGACCTATCCCAAACAGACGCTTCTCATTTCAGAGTAAAACATGTACGATTCTCACAAAAGCAATTCAGGAAATTCATACACTTTCAAAGCACGTGATTATCTTTCAAAGTAAAGATTCTACAGAGAAAAGAAACACTGTTCTCATTTTTAACCATACTTTGACATATCCCAAACAGACACTTCTCATTTCAGAGTAACACATGTGCGTTTCTCACAAAAGCATTTCATGAAATTCATACACTTTCAAAGAACGTGATTATCTTTCAAATAAAGCTTCTACAGAGAAAAGGAACACTGTTCTCACTTTTAACCGTACTTTGACATATTCCAAACAGACGCTTCTCATTTCAGAGTTACACATGTGCGTTTCTCACAAAAGCATTTCATGAAATTCATACACTTTCAAAGAACGTGATTATCTTTCAAAGTAAAGCTTCTACAGAGAAAAGGAACACTGTTCTCACTTTTAACCATACTTTGACATATCCCAAACAGACGCTTCTCATTTCAGAGTAACACATGTGCGTTTCTCACAAAAGCATTTCATGAAATTCACACACTTTCAACGAACGTGATTATCTTTCAAATTAAAGCTTCTACAGAGAAAAGGAACACTGTTCTCACTTATAACCATACTTTGACATATCCCAACAGACGCTTCTCATTTGAGAGTAACACATGTGCGTTTCTCACAAAAGCATTTCATGAAATTCATACACTTTCAAAGAACGTGATTATCTTTCAAAGTAAAGCTTCTACAGAGAAAAGGAACACTGTTCTCACTTTTAACCATACTTTGACATATCCCAAACAGACGCTTCTCATTTCAGAGTAACACATGTGCGTTTCTCAAAAAAGCATTCCATGAAATTCACTGATTTTCAAATGATCGTGATTATCTTTCAAAGTAAAGCTTCTACAGAGAAAAGGAACACTGTTCTCACTTTTAACCATACTTTGACATATTCCAAACAGACACTTCTCATTTCAGAGTAACACATGTACGATTCTCACAAAAGCATTTCAGGAAATTCATACACTTTCAAAGAACGTGATTATCTTTCAAGGTAAAGCTTCTACAAAGAAAAGGAACACTGTTCTCACTTTTAACTATACTTTGACATAACCCAAACAGACACTTCTCATTTCAGAGTAACACATGTGTGTTTCTCACAAAAGCATTTCATGAAACTCATACACTTTCAAAGAACGTGATTATCTTTCAAAGTAAAGCTTCTACAGAGAAAAGGAACACTGTTCTCACTTTTAACCATACATTGAGTTATCCCAAACAGACGCTTCTCATTTCAGAGTAACACATGTGCGATTCTCAAAAAAGCATTTCATGAAATTCATACACTTTCAAAGAACGTGATTATCATTCAAAGTAAAGCTTCTACAGAGAAAAGGAACACTGTTCTCACTTTTAACCATACTTTGACATATCCCAAACAGACGCTTCTCATTTCAGAGTAACACATGTGCGTTTCTCACAAAAGCATTTCATGAAATTCTTTTGCTTTCAAAGAACGTGATTATCTTTCAAGGTAAAGCTTCTTCAGAGAAAAGGAACACTGTTCTCACTTTTAACCATACTTTGACATATGCCAACAGATGCTTCTCATTTCAGAGTAACAGATGTGCTTTTCTCACAAAAGCATTTCATGAAATTCACTGATTTTCAAATGATCGTAATTATCTTTCAAAATAAATCTTCTACAGAGAAAAGGAACATTGTTCTCACTTTTAACCATACTTTGACATATCCCAAACGGACACTTCTCATTTCAGAGTAACACATGTGCGTTTCTCACAAAAGCATTTCATGAAATTCAAACACTTTCAACGAACGTGATTATCTTTCAAAGTAAAGCTTCTACAGAGAAAAGGAACACTGTTCTCACTTTTAACCATACTTTGACATATTCCAAACAGACGCTTCTCATTTCAGAGTAACACATGTGCGTTTCTCAAAAAAGCATTTCATGAAATTCGTTTGCTTTCCAAGAACGTGATTATCTTTCAAAGTAAAGCTTCTACAGAGAAAAGGAACACTGTTCTCACTTTTAAACATACTTGATATATCCCAAACAGACGCTTCTCATTTCAGAATAACACATGTGCGTTCCTCACAAAAGCATTTCATGAAATTATTTTGCTTTCAAAGAACATGATTTTCTTTCAAAGTAAAGCTTCTACAGAGAAAAGGAACACTGTTCTCACTTTTAACCATACTTTGACATATCCCAAACAGACGCTTCTCATTTCAGAGTAACACATGTGCGTTTCTCACAAAAGCATTCCATGAAATTCACTGATTTTCAAATGATCGTGATTATCTTTCAAAGTAAAGCTTCTACAGAGAAAAGGAACACTGTTCTCACTTTTCACCATACTTTGACCTATCCCAAACAGACGCTTCTCATTTCAGAGTAACACATGTACGATTCTCACAAAAGCAATTCAGGAAATTCATACACTTTCAAAGCACGTGATTATCTTTCAACGTAAAGCTTCTACAGAGAAAAGGAACACTGTTCTCACTTTTAACCATACTTTGAAATATCCCAAACAGACACTTCTCATTTCAGATTAACAAATGTGCGTTTCTCACAAAAGCATTTCATGAAATACATACACTTTCAAAGAACGTGATTATCTTTCAAATAAAGCTTCTACAGAGAAAAGGAACACTGTTCTCACTTTTCACCATACTTTGACCTATCCCAAACAGACGCTTCTCATTTCAGAGTAACACATGTACGATTCTCACAAAAGCAATTCAGGAAATTCATACACTTTCAAAGCACGTGATTATCTTTCAAAGTAAAGATTCTACAGAGAAAAGAAACACTGTTCTCATTTTTAACCATACTTTGACATATCCCAAACAGACACTTCTCATTTCAGAGTAACACATGTGCGTTTCTCACAAAAGCATTTCATGAAATTCATACACTTTCAAAGAACGTGATTATCTTTCAAATAAAGCTTCTACAGAGAAAAGGAACACTGTTCTCACTTTTAACCGTACTTTGACATATTCCAAACAGACGCTTCTCATTTCAGAGTAACACATGTGCTTTTCTCACAAAAGCATTTCATGAAATTCGTTTGCTTTCAAAGAACGTGATTATCTTTCAAAGTAAAGCTTCTACAGAGAAAAGGAACACTGTTCTCACTTTTAACCATACTTTGACATATCCCAAACAGATGCTTCTCATTTCAGAGTAACACATGTGCGTTTCTCACAAAAGCATTTCATGAAATTCACACACTTTCAACGAACGTGATTATCTTTCAAAGTAAAGCTTCTA
This sequence comes from Microtus agrestis, assembly GCA_902806775.1. Classification (NCBI taxonomy): domain Eukaryota; kingdom Metazoa; phylum Chordata; class Mammalia; order Rodentia; family Cricetidae; genus Microtus; species Microtus agrestis. The sequence continues at coordinate 105,151 of CADCXT010004043.1, read as the reverse complement.
CAGAGAAAAGGAACACTGTTCTCACTTATAACCATACTTTGACATATCCCAACAGACGCTTCTCATTTGAGAGTAACACATGTGCGTTTCTCACAAAAGCATTTCATGAAATTCATACACTTTCATAGAACGTGATTATCTTTCAAAGTAAAGCTTCTAGAAAGAAAAGGAACACTGTTCTCACTTTTAACCATACTTTGACATATCCCAAACAGACGCTTCTCATTTCAGAGTAACACATGTGCGTTTCTCAAAAAAGCATTCCATGAAATTCACTGATTTTCAAATGATCGTGATTATCTTTCAAAGTAAAGCTTCTACAGAGAAAAGGAACACTGTTCTCACTTTTAACCATACTTTGACATATTCCAAACAGACACTTCTCATTTCAGAGTAACACATGTACGATTCTCACAAAAGCATTTCAGGAAATTCATACACTTTCAAAGAACGTGATTATCTTTCAAGGTAAAGCTTCTACAAAGAAAAGGAACAATGTTCTCACTTTTAACTATACTTTGACATAACCCAAACAGACACTTCTCATTTCAGAGTAACACATGTGCGTTTCTCACAAAAGAATTTCATGAAACTCATACACTTTCAAAGAACGTGATTATCTTTCAAAGTAAAGCTTCTACAGAGAAAAGGAACACTGTTCTCACTTTTAACCATACATTGAGTTATCCCAAACAGACGCTTCTCATTTCAGAGTAACACATGTGCGATTCTCAAAAAAGCATTTCATGAAATTCATACACTTTCAAAGAACGTGATTATCTTTCAAAGTAAAGCTTCTACAGAGAAAAGGAACACTGTTCTCACTTTTAAAGATACTTTGACATATCCCAAACAGACGCTTCTCATTTCAGAGTAACACATGTGCGTTTCTCACAAAAGCATTTCATGAAATTCTTTTGCTTTCAAAGAACGTGATTATCTTTCAAGGTAAAGCTTCTACAGAGAAAAGGAACACTGTTCTCACTTTTAACCATACTTTGACATATCCCAACAGACGCTTCTCATTTCAGAGTAACAGATGTGCGTTTCTCACAAAAGCATTTCATGAAATTCACTGATTTTCAAATGATCGTGATTATCTTTCAAAATAAATCTTCTACAGAGAAACGGAACATTGTTCTCACTTTTAACCATACTTTGACATATCCCAAACAGACACTTCTCATTTCAGAGTAACACATGTGCGTTTCTCACAAAAGCATTCCATGAAATTCACTGATTTTCAAATGATCGTGATTATCTTTCAAAGTAAAGCTTCTACAGAGAAAAGGAACACTGTTCTCACTTTTAACCATACTTTGACATATTCCAAACAGACGCTTCTCATTTCAGAGTAACACATGTACGATTCTCACAAAATCATTTCAGGAAATTCATACACTTTCAAAGAACGTGATTATCTTTCAAGGTAAAGCTTCTACAAAGAAAAGGAACACTGTTCTCACTTTTAACTATACTTTGACATAACCCAAACAGACACTTCTCATTTCAGAGTAACACATGTGTGTTTCTCACAAAAGCATTTCATGAAATTCATACACTTTCAAAGAACGTGATTATCTTTCAAAGTAAAGCTTCTACAGAGAAAAGAAACACTGTTCTCACTTTTAACCATACATTGAGTTATCCCAAACAGACGCTTCTCATTTCAGAGTAACACATGCGCGATTCTCAAAAAAGCATTTCATGAAATTCATACACTTTCAAAGAACGTGATTATCTTTCAAAGTAAAGCTTCTACAGATAAAAGGAACACTGTTCTCACTTTTAATGATACTTTGACATATCCCAAACAGACGCTTCTCATTTCAGAGTAACACATGTGCGTTTCTCACAAAAGCATTTCATGAAATTCTTTTGCTTTCAAAGAACGTGATTATCTTTCAAGGTAAAGCTTCTACGGAGAAAAGGAACACTGTTCTCACTTTTAACCATACTTTGACATATCCCAACAGACGCTTCTCATTTCAGAGTAACAGATGTGCGTTTCTCACAAAAGCATTTCATGAAATTCACTGACTTTCAAATGATCGTGATTATCTTTCAAAATAAATCTTCTACAGAGAAAAGGAACATTGTTCTCACTTTTAACCATACCTTGACATATCCCAAACAGACACTTCTCATTTCAGAGTAACACATTTGCGTTTCTCACAAAAGCATTTCATGAAATTCAAACATTTTCAAAGAACGTGATTATCTTTCAAAGTAAAGCTTCTACAGAGAAAAGGAACACTGTTCTCACTTTTAACCATACTTTGACATATTCCAAACAGACGCTTCTCATTTCAGAGTAACACATGTGCGTTTCTCAAAAAAGCATTTCATGAAATTCGTTTGCTTTCCAAGAACGTGATTATCTTTCAAAGTAAAGCTTCTACAGAGAAAAGGAACACTGTTCTCACTTTTAAACATACTTGATATATCCCAAACAGACGCTTCTCATTTCAGAGTAACACATGTGCGTTTCTCACAAAAGCATTTCATGAAATTCTTTTGCTTTCAAAGAACATGATTTTCTTTCAAAGTAAAGCTTCTACAGAGAAAAGGAACACTGTTCTCACTTTTAACCATACTTTGACATATCCCAAACAGACGCTTCTCATTTCAGAGTAACACATGTGCGTTTCTCACAAAAGCATTCCATGAAATTCACTGATTTTCAAATGATCGTGATTATCTTTCAAAGTAAAGCTTCTACAGAGAAAAGGAACACTGTTCTCACTTTTCACCATACTTTGACCTATCCCAAACAGACGCTTCTCATTTCAGAGTAACACATGTACGATTCTCACAAAAGCAATTCAGGAAATTCATACACTTTCAAAGCACGTGATTATCTTTCAACGTAAAGCTTCTACAGAGAAAAGGAACACTGTTCTTACTTTTAACCATTCTTTGACATATCCCAAACAGACACTTCTCATTTCAGAGTAACACATGTGCGTTTCTCACAAAAGCATTTCATGAAATTCATACACTTTCAAAGAACGTGATTATCTTTCAAATAAAGCTTCTACAGAGAAAAGGAACACTGTTCTCACTTTTAACCATACTTTGACATATTCCAAACAGACGCTTCTCATTTCAGAGTAACACATGTGCGTTTCTCACAAAAGCATTTCATGAAATTCATACACTTTCAAAGAACGTGATTATCTTTCAAAGTAAAGCTTCTACAGAGAAAAGGAACACTGTTCTCACTTTTAACCATACTTTGACATATCCCAAACAGACGCTTCTCATTTCAGAGTAACACATGTGCGTTTCTCACAAAAGCATTTCATGAAATTCATACACTTTCAACGAACGTGATTATCTTTCAAAGTAAAGCTTCTACAGAGAAAAGGAACACTGTTCTCACTTTTAACCATACTTTGACATATCCCAAACAGACGCTTCTCATTTCAGAGTAACACATGTGCGTTTCTCACAAAAGCATTTCATGAAATTCATACACTTTCAAAGAACGTGATTATCTTTCAAAGTAAAGCTTCTACAGAGAAAAGGAACACTGTTCTCACTTTTAACCATACTTTGACATATCTCAAACAGACACTTCTCATTTCAGAGTAACACATGTGCGTTTCTCACAAAAGCATTTCATGAAATTCACTGACTTTCAAATGATCGTGATTATCTTTCAAAGTAAAGCTTCTACAGAGAAAAGGAACACTGTTCTCACTTTTAACCATACTTTGACATATCCCAAACAGACACTTCTCATTTCAGAGTAACACATGTGCGTTTCTCACAAAAGCATTTCATGAAATTCATACACTTTCAAAGAACGTGATTATCTTTCAAAGTAAAGCTTCTACAGAGAAAAGGAACACTGTTCTCACTTTTAACCATACTTTGACATATCCCAAACAGACGCTTCTCATTTCAGAGTAACACATGTGCGTTTCTCATAAAAGCATTTCATGAAATTCATTTGACTTTCAAAGAACGTGATTATCTTTCAAAGTAAAGCTTCTACAGAGAAAAGGAACACTGTTCTCACTTTTAACCATACTTTGACATATCCCAAACAGACGCTTCTCATTTCAGAGTAACACATGTGCGTTTCTCACAAAAGCATTTCATGAAATTCTTTTGCTTTCAAAGAACGTGATTATCTTTCAAAGTAAAGCTTCTACAGAGAAAAGGAACACTGTTCTCACTTTTAACCATACTTTGACATATCCCAAACAGACGCTTCTCATTTCAGAGTAACACATGTGCGTTTCTCACAAAAGCATTTCATGAAATTCTTTTGCTTTCAAACGATCGTGATTATCTTTCAAAGTAAAGCTTCTACAGAGAAAAGGAACACTGTTCTCACTTTTAACCATACTTTGACATATCCCAAACAGACGCTTCTCATTTCAGAGTAACACATGTGCGTTTCTCACAAAAGCATTCCATGAAATTCACTGATTTTCAAACGATCGTGATTATCTTTCAAAGTAAAGCTTCTACAGAGAAAAGGAACACTGTTCTCACTTTTAACCATACTTTGACCTATCCCAAACAGACGCTTCTCATTTCAGAGTAACACATGTGCGATTCTCACAAAAGCATTTCAGGAAATTAATACACTTTCAAAGAACGTGATTATCTTTCAAAGTAAAGCTTCTACAGAGAAAAGGAACACTGTTCTCACTTTTAAACATACTTTGACCTATCCCAAACAGACGCTTCTCATTTCAGAGTAACACATGTGCGTTTCTCACAAAAGCATTTCATGAAATTCATACACTTTCAAAGAACGTGATTATCTTTCAAAGTAAAGCTTCTACAGAGAAAAGGAACACTGTTCTCACTTTTAACCATACTTTGACATATCCCAAACAGACGCTTCTCATTTCAGAGTAACACATGTGCGTTTCTCACAAAAGCATTTCATGAAATTCGTTTGCTTTCAAAGAACGTGATTATCTTTCAAAGTAAAGCTTCTACAGAGAAAAGGAACACTGTTCTCACTTTTAACCATACTTTGACATATCCCAAACAGACGCTTCTCATTTCAGAGTAACACATGTGCGTTTCTCACAAAAGCATTTCATGAAATTCATACACTTTCAAAGAACGTGATTATCTTTCAAAGTAAAGCTTCTACAGAGAAAAGGAACACTGTTCTCACTTTTAACCATACTTTGACATATGCAACAAACAGACACTTCTCATTTCAGAGTAACACATGTGCGTTTCTCACAAAAGCATTCCATGAAATTCACTGATTTTCAAATGATCGTGATTATCTTTCAAAGTAAAGCTTCTACAGAGAAAAGGAACACTGTTCTCACTTTTCACCATACTTTGACCTATCCCAAACAGACGCTTCTCATTTCAGAGTAACACATGTACGATTCTCACAAAAGCAATTCAGGAAATTCATACACTTTCAAAGCACGTGATTATCTTTCAAAGTAAAGCTTCTACAGAGAAAAGGAACACTGTTCTCACTTTTAACCATACTTTGACATATCTCAAAGAGACACTTCTCATTTCAGAGTAACACATGTGCGTTTCTCACAAAAGCATTTCATGAAATTCACTGACTTTCAAATGATCGTGATTATCTTTCAAAGTAAAGCTTCTACAGAGAAAAGGAACATTGTTCTCACTTTTAACCATACTTTGACATATCCCAAACAGACACTTCTCATTTCAGAGTAACACATGTGCATTTCTCACAAAAGCATTTCATGAAATTCATACACTTTCAAAGAACGTGATTATCTTTCAAAGTAAAGCTTCTACAGAGAAAAGGAACACTGTTCTCACTTTTAACCATACTTTGACATATTCCAAACAGACGCTTCTCATTTCAGAGTAACACATGTGCGTTTCTCACAAAAGCATTTCATGAAATTATTTTGCTTTCAAAGAACATGATTTTCTTTCAAAGTAAAGCTTCTACAGAGAAAAGGAACACTGTTCTCACTTTTAACCATACTTTGACATATCCCAAACAGACGCTTCTCATTTCAGAGTAACACATGTGCGTTTCTCACAAAAGCATTCCATGAAATTCACTGATTTTCAAATGATCGTGATTATCTTTCAAAGTAAAGCTTCTACAGAGAAAAGGAACACTGTTCTCACTTTTCACCATACTTTGACCTATCCCAAACAGACGCTTCTCATTTCAGAGTAACACATGTACGATTCTCACAAAAGCAATTCAGGAAATTCATACACTTTCAAAGCACGTGATTATCTTTCAACGTAAAGCTTCTACAGAGAAAAGGAACACTGTTCTCACTTTTAACCATACTTTGAAATATCCCAAACAGACACTTCTCATTTCAGAGTAACAAATGTGCGTTTCTCACAAAAGCATTTCATGAAATACATACACTTTCAAAGAACGTGATTATCTTTCAAATAAAGCTTCTACAGAGAAAAGGAACACTGTTCTCACTTTTAACCATACTTTGACCTATCCCAAACAGACGCTTCTCATTTCAGAGTAACACATGTACGATTCTCACAAAAGCAATTCAGGAAATTCATACACTTTCAAAGCACGTGATTATCTTTCAAAGTAAAGATTCTACAGAGAAAAGAAACACTGTTCTCATTTTTAACCATACTTTGACATATCCCAAACAGACACTTCTCATTTCAGAGTAACACATGTGCGTTTCTCACAAAAGCATTTCATGAAATTCATACACTTTCAAAGAACGTGATTATCTTTCAAAGTAAAGCTTCTACAGAGAAAAGGAACACTGTTCTCACTTTTAACCATACTTTGACATATTCCAAACAGACGCTTCTCATTTCAGAGTAACACATGTGCTTTTCTCACAAAAGCATTTCATGAAATTCGTTTGCTTTCAAAGAACGTGATTATCTTTCAAAGTAAAGCTTCTACAGAGAAAAGGAACACTGTTCTCACTTTTAACCATACTTTGACATATCCCAAACAGATGCTTCTCATTTCAGAGTAACACATGTGCGTTTCTCACAAAAGCATTTCATGAAATTCACACACTTTCAACGAACGTGATTATCTTTCAAAGTAAAGCTTCTACAGAGAAAAGGAACACTGTTCTCACTTTTAACCATACTTTGACATATCCCAACAGACGCTTCTCATTTCAGAGTAACACATGTGCGTTTCTCACAAAAGCATTTCATGAAATTCATACACTTTCATAGAACGTGATTATCTTTCAAAGTAAAGCTTCTACAGAGAAAAGGAACACTGTTCTCACTTTTAACCATACTTTGACATATCCCAAACAGACGCTTCTCATTTCAGAGTAACACATGTGCGTTTCTCAAAAAAGCATTCCATGAAATTCACTGACTTTCAAATGATCGTGATTATCTTTCAAAGTAAAGCTTCTACAGAGAAAAGGAACACTGTTCTCACTTTTAACCATACTTTGACATATTCCAAACAGACACTTCTCATTTCAGAGTAACACATGTACGATTCTCACAAAAGCATTTCAGGAAATTCATACACTTTCAAAGAACGTGATTATCTTTCAAGGTAAAGCTTCTACAAAGAAAAGGAACAATGTTCTCACTTTTAACTATACTTTGACATAACCCAAACAGACACTTCTCATTTCAGAGTAACACATGTGCGTTTCTCACAAAAGCATTTCATGAAACTCATACACTTTCAAAGAACGTGATTATCTTTCAAAGTAAAGCTTCTACAGAGAAAAGGAACACTGTTCTCACTTTTAACCATACATTGAGTTATCCCAAACAGACGCTTCTCATTTCAGAGTAACACATGTGCGATTCTCAAAAAAGCATTTCATGAAATTCATACACTTTCAAAGAACGTGATTATCTTTCAAAGTAAAGCTTCTACAGATAAAAGGAACACTGTTCTCACTTTTAAAGATACTTTGACATATCCCAAACAGACGCTTCTCATTTCAGAGTAACACATGTGCGTTTCTCACAAAAGCATTTCATGAAATTCTTTTGCTTTCAAAGAACGTGATTATCTTTCAAGGTAAAGCTTCTACAGAGAAAAGGAACACTGTTCTCACTTTTAACCATACTTTGACATATCCCAACAGACGCTTCTCATTTCAGAGTAACAGATGTGCGTTTCTCACAAAAGCATTTCATGAAATTCACTGATTTTGAAATGATCGTGATTATCTTTCAAAATAAATCTTCTACAGAGAAACGGAACATTGTTCTCACTTTTAACCATACTTTGACATATCCCAAACAGACACTTCTCATTTCAGAGTAACACATGTGCGTTTCTCACAAAAGCATTCCATGAAATTCACTGATTTTCAAATGATCGTGATTATCTTTCAAAGTAAAGCTTCTACAGAGAAAAGGAACACTGTTCTCACTTTTAACCATACTTTGACATATTCCAAACAGACGCTTCTCATTTCAGAGTAACACATGTACGATTCTCACAAAAGCATTTCAGGAAATTCATACACTTTCAAAGAACGTGATTATCTTTCAAGGTAAAGCTTCTACAAAGAAAAGGAACACTGTTCTCACTTTTAACTATACTTTGACATAACCCAAACAGACACTTCTCATTTCAGAGTAACACATGTGTGTTTCTCACAAAAGCATTTCATGAAATTCATACACTTTCAAAGAACGTGATTATCTTTCAAAGTAAAGCTTCTACAGAGAAAAGAAACACTGTTCTCACTTTTAACCATACATTGAGTTATCCCAAACAGACGCTTCTCATTTCAGAGTAACACATGCGCGATTCTCAAAAAAGCATTTCATGAAATTCATACACTTTCAAAGAACGTGATTATCTTTCAAAGTAAAGCTTCTACAGATAAAAGGAACACTGTTCTCACTTTTAATGATACTTTGACATATCCCAAACAGACGCTTCTCATTTCAGAGTAACACATGTGCGTTTCTCACATAAGCATTTCATGAAATTCTTTTGCTTTCAAAGAACGTGATTATCTTTCAAGGTAAAGCTTCTACGGAGAAAAGGAACACTGTTCTCACTTTTAACCATACTTTGACATATCCCAAACAGACGCTTCTCATTTCAGAGTAACACATGTGCGTTTCTCACAAAAGCATTTCATGAAATTCACTGACTTTCAAATGATCGTGATTATCTTTCAAAATAAATCTTCTACAGAGAAAAGGAACATTGTTCTCACTTTTAACCATACCTTGACATATCCCAAACAGACACTTCTCATTTCAGAGTAACACATTTGCGTTTCTCACAATAGCATTTCATGAAATTCAAACATTTTCAACGAACGTGATTATCTTTCAAAGTAAAGCTTCTACAGAGAAAAGGAACACTGTTCTCACTTTTAACCATACATTGACATATTCCAAACAGACGCTTCTCATTTCAGAGTAACACATGTGCGTTTCTCAAAAAAGCATTTCATGAAATTCGTTTGCTTTCCAAGAACGTGATTATCTTTCAAAGTAAAGCTTCTACAGAGAAAAGGAACACTGTTCTCACTTTTAAACATACTTGATATATCCCAAACAGACGCTTCTCATTTCAGAGTAACACATGTGCGTTTCTCACAAAAGCATTTCATGAAATTCTTTTGCTTTCAAAGAACATGATTTTCTTTCAAAGTAAAGCTTCTACAGAGAAAAGGAACACTGTTCTCACTTTTAACCATACTTTGACATATCCCAAACAGACGCTTCTCATTTCAGAGTAACACATGTGCGTTTCTCACAAAAGCATTCCATGAAATTCACTGATTTTCAAATGATCGTGATTATCTTTCAAAGTAAAGCTTCTACAGAGAAAAGGAACACTGTTCTCACTTTTCACCATACTTTGACCTATCCCAAACAGACGCTTCTCATTTCAGAGTAACACATGTACGATTCTCACAAAAGCAATTCAGGAAATTCATACACTTTCAAAGCACGTGATTATCTTTCAACGTAAAGCTTCTACAGAGAAAAGGAACACTGTTCTTACTTTTAAACATTCTTTGACATATCCCAAACAGACACTTCTCATTTCAGAGTAACACATGTGCGTTTCTCACAAAAGCATTTCATGAAATTCATACACTTTCAAAGAACGTGATTATCTTTCAAATAAAGCTTCTACAGAGAAAAGGAACACTGTTCTCACTTTTAACCGTACTTTGACATATTCCAAACAGACGCTTCTCATTTCAGAGTAACACATGCGCGATTCTCACAAAAAGCATTTCATGAAATTCATACACTTTCAAAGAACGTGATTATCTTTCAAAGTAAAGCTTCTACAGAGAAAAGGAACACTGTTCTCACTTTTAACCATACTTTGACATATCCCAAACAGACGCTTCTCATTTCAGAGTAACACATGTGCGTTTCTCACAAAAGCATTTCATGAAATTCTTTTGCTTTCAAAGAACGTGATTATCTTTCAAAGTAAAGCTTCTACAGAGAAAAGGAACACTGTTCTCACTTTTAACCATACTTTGACATATCCCAAACAGACGCTTCTCATTTCAGAGTAACAGATGTGCGTTTCTCACAAAAGCATTTCATGAAATTCACTGATTTTCAAATGATCGTGATTATCTTTCAAAATAAAGCTTCTACAGAGAAAAGGAACATTGTTCTCACTTTTAACCATACTTTGACATATCCCAAACAGACACTTCTCATTTCAGAGTAACACATGTGCGTTTCTCACAAAAGCATTTCATGAAATTCAAACATTTTCAAAGAACGTGATTATCTTTCAAAGTAAAGCTTCTACAGAGAAAAGGAACACTGTTCTCACTTTTAACCATACTTTGACATATTCCAAACAGACGCTTCTCATTTCAGAGTAACACATGTGCGTTTCTCAAAAAAGCATTTCATGAAATTCGTTTGCTTTCCAAGAACGTGATTATCTTTCAAAGTAAAGCTTCTACAGAGAAAAGGAACACTGTTCTCACTTTTAAACATACTTGACATATCCCAAACAGACGCTTCTCATTTCAGAGTAACACATGTGCGTTTCTCACAAAAGCATTTCATGAAATTCTTTTGCTTTCAAAGAACATGATTATCTTTCAAAGTAAAGCTTCTACAGAGAAAAGGAACACTGTTCTCACTTTTAACCATACTTTGACATATCCCAAACAGACGCTTCTCATTTCAGAGTAACACATGTGCGTTTCTCACAAAAGCATTCCATGAAATTCACTGATTTTCAAATGATCGTGATTATCTTTCAAAGTAAAGCTTCTACAGAGAAAAGGAACACTGTTCTCACTTTTCACCATACTTTGACCTATCCCAAACAGACGCTTCTCATTTCAGAGTAACACATGTACGATTCTCACAAAAGCAATTCAGGAAATTCATACACTTTCAAAGCACGTGATTATCTTTCAACGTAAAGCTTCTACAGAGAAAAGGAACACTGTTCTTACTTTTAACCATACTTTGACATATCCCAAACAGACACTTCTCATTTCAGAGTAACACATGTGCGTTTCTCACAAAAGCATTTCATGAAATTCATACACTTTCAAAGAACGTGATTATCTTTCAAAGTAAAGCTTCTACAGAGAAAAGGAACACTGTTCTCACTTTTAAGCATACTTTGACATATTCCAAACAGACGCTTCTCATTTCAGAGTAACACATGCGCGATTCTCAAAAAAGCATTTCATGAAATTCATACACTTTCAAAGAACGTGATTATCTTTCAAAGTAAAGCTTCTACAGATAAAAGGAACACTGTTCTCACTTTTAATGATACTTTGACATATCCCAAACAGACGCTTCTCATTTCAGAGTAACACATGTGCGTTTCTCACATAAGCATTTCATGAAATTCTTTTGCTTTCAAAGAACGTGATTATCTTTCAAGGTAAAGCTTCTACGGAGAAAAGGAACACTGTTCTCACTTTTAACCATACTTTGACATATCCCAACAGACGCTTCTCATTTCAGAGTAACAGATGTGCGTTTCTCACAAAAGCATTTCATGAAATTCACTGATTTTCAAATGATCGTGATTATCTTTCAAAATAAATCTTCTACAGAGAAAAGGAACATTGTTCTCACTTTTAACCATACCTTGACATATCCCAAACAGACACTTCTCATTTCAGAGTAACACATTTGCGTTTCTCACAATAGCATTTCATGAAATTCAAACATTTTCAACGAACGTGATTATCTTTCAAAGTAAAGCTTCTACAGAGAAAAGGAACACTGTTCTCACTTTTAACCATACATTGACATATTCCAAACAGACGCTTCTCATTTCAGAGTAACACATGTGCGTTTCTCAAAAAAGCATTTCATGAAATTCGTTTGCTTTCCAAGAACGTGATTATCTTTCAAAGTAAAGCTTCTACAGAGAAAAGGAACACTGTTCTCACTTTTAAACATACTTGATATATCCCAAACAGACGCTTCTCATTTCAGAGTAACACATGTGCGTTTCTCACAAAAGCATTTCATGAAATTCTTTTGCTTTCAAAGAACATGATTTTCTTTCAAAGTAAAGCTTCTACAGAGAAAAGGAACACTGTTCTCACTTTTAACCATACTTTGACATATCCCAAACAGACGCTTCTCATTTCAGAGTAACACATGTGCGTTTCTCACAAAAGCATTCCATGAAATTCACTGATTTTCAAATGATCGTGATTATCTTTCAAAGTAAAGCTTCTACAGAGAAAAGGAACACTGTTCTCACTTTTCACCATACTTTGACCTATCCCAAACAGACGCTTCTCATTTCAGAGTAACACATGTGCGATTCTCACAAAAGCAATTCAGGAAATTCATACACTTTCAAAGCACGTGATTATCTTTCAACGTAAAGCTTCTACAGAGAAAAGGAACACTGTTCTTACTTTTAACCATTCTTTGACATATCCCAAACAGACACTTCTCATTTCAGAGTAACACATGTGCGTTTCTCACAAAAGCATTTCATGAAATTCATACACTTTCAAAGAACGTGATTATCTTTCAAATAAAGCTTCTACAGAGAAAAGGAACACTGTTCTCACTTTTAACCATACTTTGACATATTCCAAACAGACGCTTCTCATTTCAGAGTAACACATGTGCGTTTCTCACAAAAGCATTTCATGAAATTCATACACTTTCAAAGAACGTGATTATCTTACAAAGTAAAGCTTCTACAGAGAAAAGGAACACTGTTCTCACTTTTAACCATACTTTGACATATCCCAAACAGACGCTTCTCATTTCAGAGTAACACATGTGCGTTTCTCACAAAAGCATTTCATGAAATTCATACACTTTCAACGAACGTGATTATCTTTCAAAGTAAAGCTTCTACAGAGAAAAGGAACACTGTTCTCACTTTTAACCATACTTTGACATATCTCAAAGAGACACTTCTCATTTCAGAGTAACACATGTGCGTTTCTCACAAAAGCATTTCATGTAATTCACTGACTTTCAAATGATCGTGATTATCTTTCAAAGTAAAGCTTCTACAGAGAAAAGGAACATTGTTCTCACTTTTAACCATACTTTGACATATCCCAAACAGACACTTCTCATTTCAGAGTAACACATGTGCGTTTCTCACAAAAGCATTTCATGAAATTCATACACTTTCAAAGAACGTGATTATCTTTCAAAGTAAAGCTTCTACAGAGAAAAGGAACACTGTTCTCACTTTTAACCATACTTTGACATATTCCAAACAGACGCTTCTCATTTCAGAGTAACACATGTGCGTTTCACATAAAAGCATTTCATGAAATTCGTTTGCTTTCCAAGAACGTGATTATCTTTCAAAGTAAAGCTTCTACAGAGAAAAGGAACACTGTTCTCACTTTTAAACATACTTGACATATCCCAAACACACGCTTCTCATTTCAGAGTAACACATGTGCGTTTCTCACAAAAGCATTTCATGAAATTCTTTTGCTTTCAACGAACGTGATTATCTTTCATAGTAAAGCTTCTACAGAGAAAAGGAACACTATTCTCACTTTTAACCATACTTTGACATATCCCAAACAGACGCTTCTCATTTCAGTGTAACACATGTGCGTTTCTCACAAAAGCATTTCATGAAATTCTTTTGCTTTCAAACGATCGTGATTTTCTTTCAAAGTAAAGCTTCTACAGAGAAAAGGAACACTGTTCTCACTTTTAACCATACTTTGACATATCCCAACAGACGCTTCTCATTTCAGAGTAACACATGTGCGTTTCTCACAAAAGCATTCCATGAAATTCACTGATTTTCAAACGATCGTGATTATCTTTCAAAGTAAAGCTTCTACAGAGAAAAGGAACACTGTTCTCACTTTTAACCATACTTTGACCTATCCCAAACAGACACTTCTCATTTCAGAGTAACACATGTGCGATTCTCACAAAAGCATTTCAGGAAATTCATACACTTTCAAAGCACGTGATTATCTTTCAGCGTAAAGCTTCTACAGAGAAAAGGAACACTGTTCTCACTTTTAAACATACTTTGACCTATCCCAAACAGACGCTTCTCATTTCAGAGTAACACATGTGCGTTTCTCACAAAAGCATTTCGTGAAATTCATACACTTTCAAAGAACGTGATTATCTTTCAAATAAAGCTTCTACAGAGAAAAGGAACACTATTCTCACTTTTAACCATACTTTGACATATTCCAAACAGACGCTACTCATTTCAGAGTAACACATGTGCGTTTCTCACAAAAGCATTTCATGAAATTCGTTTGCTTTCAAAGAACGTGATTATCTTTCAAAGTAAAGTTTCTACAGAGAAAAGGAACAATGTTCTCACTTTTAACCATACTTTGACATATCCCAAACAGACGCTTCCCATTTCAGAGTAACACATGTGCGTTTCTCACAAAAGCATTTCATGAAATTCATACACTTTAAACGAACGTGATTATCTTTCAAAGTAAAGCTTCTACAGAGAAAACGAACACTGTTCTCACTTATAACCATAATTTGACATATGACAACAGGCGCTTCTCATTTCAGAGTAACACATGTGCGTTTCTCACAAAAGCATTCCATGAAATTCACTGATTTTCAAATGATCGTGATTATCTTTCAAAGTAAAGCTTCTACAGAGAAAAGGAACACTGTTCTCACTTTTCACCATACTTTGACCTATCCCAAACAGACGCTTCTCATTTCAGAGTAACACATGTACGATTCTCACAAAAGCAATTCAGGAAATTCATACACTTTCAAAGCACGTGATTATCTTTCAATGTAAAGCTTCTACAGAGAAAAGGAACACTGTTCTCACTTTTAACCATACTTTGACATATCTCAAAGAGACACTTCTCATTTCAGAGTAACACATGTGCGTTTCTCACAAAAGCATTTCATGTAATTCACTGACTTTCAAATGATCGTGATTATCTTTCAAAGTAAAGCTTCTACAGAGAAAAGGAACATTGTTCTCACTTTTAACCATACTTTGACATATCCGAAACAGACACTTCTCATTTCAGAGTAACACATGTGCATTTCTCACAAAAGCATTTCATGAAATTCATACACTTTCAAAGAACGTGATTATCTTTCAAAGTAAAGCTTCTACAGAGAAAAGGAACACTGTTCTCACTTTTAACCATACTTTGACATATTCCAAACAGACGCTTCTCATTTCAGAGTAACACATGTGCGTTTCTCACAAAAGCATTTCATGAAATTCGTTTGCTTTCCAAGAACGTGATTATCTTTCAAAGTAAAGCTTCTACAGAGAAAAGGAACACTGTTCTCACTTTTAAACATACTTGACATATCCCAAACACACGCTTCTCATTTCAGAGTAACACATGTGCGTTTCTCACAAAAGCATTTCATGAAATTCTTTTGCTTTCAACGAACGTGATTATCTTTCATAGTAAAGCTTCTACAGAGAAAAGGAACACTGTTCTCACTTTTAACCATACTTTGACATATCCCAAACAGACGCTTCTCATTTCAGTGTAACACATGTGCGTTTCTCACAAAAGCATTTCATGAAATTCTTTTGCTTTCAAACGATCGTGATTTTCTTTCAAAGTAAAGCTTCTACAGAGAAAAGGAACACTGTTCTCACTTTTAACCATACTTTGACCTATCCCAAACAGACGCTTCTCATTTCAGAGTAACACATGTACGATTCTCACAAAAACAATTCAGGAAATTCATACACTTTCAAAGCACGTGATTATCTTTCAATGTAAAGCTTCTACAGAGAAAAGGAACACTGTTCTCACTTTTAACCATACTTTGACATATCCCAAAGAGACACTTCTCATTTCAGAGTAACACATGTGCGTTTCTCACAAAAGCATTTCATGAAATTCATACACTTTCAAAGAACGTGATTATGTTTCAAAGTAAAGCTTCTACAGAGAAAAGGAACACTGTTCTCACTTTTAACGATACTTTGACATATTCCAAACAGACGCTTCTCATTTCAGAGTAACACATGTGCGTTTCTCACAAAAGCATTTCATGAAATTCGTTTGCTTTCAAAGAACGTGATTATCTTTCAAAGTAAAGCCTCTACAGAGAAAAGGAACACTGTTCTCACTTTTAACCATACTTTGACATATCCCAAACAGAGGCTTCTCATTTCAGAGTAACACATGTGCGTTTCTCACAAAAGCATTTCATGAAATTCTTTGCTTTCCAAGAACGTGATTATCTTTCAGAGTAAAGCTTCTACAGAGAAAAGGAACACTGTTCTCACTTTTAAACATACTTGACATATCCCAAACAGACGCTTCTCATTTCAGAGTAACACATGTGCGTTTCTCACAAAAGCATTACATGAAATTCTTTTGCTTTCAAAGAACATGATTATCTTTCAAAGTAATGCTTCTACAGAGAAAAGGAACACTGTTCTCACTTTTAACCATACTTTGACCTATCCCAAACAGACGCTTCTCATTTCAGAGTAACACATGTGCGATTCTCACAAAAGCATTTCAGGAAATTCATACACTTTCAAAGCACGTGATTATCTTTCAGCGTAAAGCTTCTACAGAGAAAAGGAACACTGTTCTCACTTTTAAACATACTTTGACCTATCCCAAACAGACGCTTCTCATTTCAGAGTAACACATGTGCGTTTCTCACAAAAGCATTTGATGAAATTCTTTTGCTTTCAAAGAACGTAATTATCTTTCAAAGTAAAGCTTCTACGGAGAAAAGGAACACTGTTCTCACTTTTAACCATAGTTTCACATACCCAAACAGACGCTACTCATTTCAGAGTAACACATGTGCGTTTCTCACAAAAGCATTTCATGAAATTCGTTTGCTTTCAAAGAACGTGATTATCTTTCAAAGTAAAGCTTCTACAGAGAAAAGAAACACTGTTCTCACTTTTAACCATACTTTGACATATCCCAAACAGACGCTTCTCATTTCAGAGTAACACATGTGCGTTTCTCACAAAAGCATTTCATGAAATTCATACATTTTCAACGAACGTGATTATCTTTCAAAGTAAAGCTTCTACAGAGAAAAGGAACACTGTTCTCACTTATAACCATACTTTGACATATGACAACAGACGCTTCTCATTTCAGAGTAACACATGTGCGTTTCTCACAAAAGCATTCCATGAAATTCACTGATTTTCAAATGATCGTGATTATCTTTCAAAGTAAAGCTTCTACAGAGAAAAGGAACACTGTTCTCACTTTTCACCATACTTTGACATATCCCAAACAGACACTTCTCATTTCAGAGTAACACATGTGCGTTTCTCACAAAAGCATTTCATGAAATTCATACACTTTCAAAGAACGTGATTATCTTTCAAAGTAAAGCTTCTACAGAGAAAAGGAACACTGTTCTCACTTTTAACCATACTTTGACATATTCCAAACAGACGCTTCTCATTTCAGAGTAACACATGTGCGTTTCTCACAAAAGCATTTCATGAAATTCGTTTGCTTTCAAAGAACGTGATTATCTTTCAAAGTAAAGCTTCTACAGAGAAAAGGAACACTGTTCTCACTTTTAAACATACTTGACATATCCCAAACAGACGCTTCTCATTTCAGAGTAACACATGTGCGTTTCTCACAAAAGCATTTCATGAAATTCTTTTGCTTTCAAAGAACATGATTATCTTTCATAGTAAAGCTTCTACAGAGAAAAGGAACACTGTTCTCACTTTTAACGATACTTTGACATATTCCAAACAGACGCTTCTCATTTCAGAGTAACACATGTGCGTTTCTCACAAAAGCATTTCATGAAATTGGTTTGCTTTCAAAGAACGTGATTATCTTTCAAAGTAAAGCCTCTACAGAGAAAAGGAACACTGTTCTCACTTTTAACCATACTTTGACATATCCCAAACAGACGCTTCTCATTTCAGAGTAACACATGTGCGTTTCTCACAAAAGCATTTCATGAAATTCTTTTGCTTTCCAAGAACGTGATTATCTTTCAGAGTAAAGCTTCTACAGAGAAAAGGAACACTGTTCTCACTTTTAAACATACTTGACATATCCCAAACAGACGCTTCTCATTTCAGAGTAACACATGTGCGTTTCTCACAAAAGCATTTCATGAAATTCATACACTTTCAAAGAACGTGATTATCTTTCAAAGTAAAGCTTCTACAGAGAAAAGGAACACTGTTCTCACTTTTAACGATACTTTGACATATTCCAAACAGACGCTTCTCATTTCAGAGTAACACATGTGCGTTTCTCACAAAAGCATTTCATGAAATTCGTTTGCTTTCAAAGAACGTGATTATCTTTCAAAGTAAAGCCTCTACAGAGAAAAGGAACACTGTTCTCACTTTTAACCATACTTTGACATATCCCAAACAGACGCTTCTCATTTCAGAGTAACACATGTGCGTTTCTCACAAAAGCATTTCATGAAATTCTTTTGCTTTCCAAGAACGTGATTATCTTTCAGAGTAAAGCTTCTACAGAGAAAAGGAACACTGTTCTCACTTTTAAACATACTTTGACATATCCCAAACAGACGCTTCTCATTTCAGAGTAACACATGTGCGTTTCTCACAAAAGCATTTCATGAAATTCTTTTGCTTTCAAAGAACATGATTATCTTTCAAAGTAAAGCTTCTACAGAGAAAAGGAACACTGTTCTCACTTTTAACCATACTTTGACCTATCCCAAACAGACGCTTCTCATTTCAGAATAACACATGTGCGATTCTCACAAAAGCATTTCAGGAAATTCATACACTTTCAAAGCACGTGATTATCTTTCAGTGTAAAGCTTCTACAGAGAAAAGGAACACTGTTCTCACTTTTAAACATACTTTGACATATCCCAAACAGACGCTTCTCATTTCAGAGTAACACATGTGCGTTTCTCACAAAAGCATTTCATGTAATTCACTGACTTTCAAATGATCGTGATTATCTTTCAAAGTAAAGCTTCTACAGAGAAAAGGAACATTGTTCTCACTTTTAACCATACTTTGACATATCCCAAACAGACACTTCTCATTTCAGAGTAACACATGTGCGTTTCTCACAAAAGCATTTCATGAAATTCATACACTTTCAAAGAACGTGATTATCTTTCAAAGTAAAGCTTCTACAGAGAAAAGGAACACTGTTCTCACTTTTAACCATACTTTGACATATTCCAAACAGACGCTTCTCATTTCAGAGTAACACATGTGCGTTTCTCACAAAAGCATTTCATGAAATTCGTTTGCTTTCCAAGAACGTGATTATCTTTCAAAGTAAAGCTTCTACAGAGAAAAGGAACACTGTTCTCACTTTTAAACATACTTGACATATCCCAAACAGACGCTTCTCATTTCAGAGTAACACATGTGCGTTTCTCACAAAAGCATTTCATGAAATTCTTTTGCTTTCAAAGAACATGATTATCTTTCAAAGTAAAGCTTCTACAGAGAAAAGGAACACTGGTCTCACTTTTAACCATACTTTGACATATCCCAAACAGACGCTTCTCATTTCAGTGAAACACATGTGCGTTTCTCACAAAAGAATTTCATGAAATTCTTTTGCTTTCAAAGAACATGATTATCTTTCAAAGTAAAGCTTCTACAGAGAAAAGGAACACTGTTCTCACTTTTAACCATACTTTGACATATCCCAAACAGACGCTTCTCATTTCAGAGTAACACATGTGCGTTTCTCACAAAAGCATTTCATGAAATTCATACACTTTCAAAGAACGTGATTATGTTTCAAAGTAAAGCTTCTACAGAGAAAAGGAACACTGTTCTCACTTTTAACGATACTTTGACATATTCCAAACAGACGCTTCTCATTTCAGAGTAACACATGTGCGTTTCTCACAAAAGCATTTCATGAAATTCGTTTGCTTTCAAAGAACGTGATTATCTTTCAAAGTAAAGCCTCTACAGAGAAAAGGAACACTGTTCTCACTTTTAACCATACTTTGACATATCCCAAACAGACGCTTCTCATTTCAGAGTAACACATGTGCGTTTCTCACAAAAGCATTTCATGAAATTCTTTTGCTTTCAAAGAACGTGATTATCTTTCAAAGTAAAGCTTCTACAGAGAAAAGGAACACTGTTCTCACTTTTAAACATACTTTGACATATCCCAAACAGACGCTTCTCATTTCAGAGTAACACATGTGCGTTTCTCACAAAAGCATTTCATGAAATTCATACACTTTCAAAGAACGTGATTATCTTTCAAAGTAAAGCTTCTACAGAGAAAAGGAACACTGTTCTCACTTTTAACGATACTTTGACATATTCCAAACAGACGCTTCTCATTTCAGAGTAACACATGTGCGTTTCTCACAAAAGCATTTCATGAAATTCGTTTGCTTTCAAAGAACGTGATTATCTTTCAAAGTAAAGCCTCTACAGAGAAAAGGAACACTGTTCTCACTTTTAACCATACTTTGACATATCCCAAACAGACGCTTCTCATTTCAGAGTAACACATGTGCGTTTCTCACAAAAGCATTTCATGAAATTCTTTTGCTTTCAAAGAACGTGATTATCTTTCAGAGTAAAGCTTCTACAGAGAAAAGGAACACTGTTCTCACTTTTAAACATACTTGACATATCCCAAACAGACGCTTCTCATTTCAGAGTAACACATGTGCGTTTCTCACAAAAGCATTACATGAAATTCTTTTGCTTTCAAAGAACATGATTATCTTTCAAAGTAAAGCTTCTACAGAGAAAAGGAACACTGTTCTCACTTTTAACCATACTTTGACCTATCCCAAACAGACGCTTCTCATTTCAGAATAACACATGTGCGATTCTCACAAAAGCATTTTAGGAAATTCATACACTTTCAAAGCACGTGATTATCTTTCAGTGTAAAGCTTCTACAGAGAAAAGGAACACTGTTCTCACTTTTAAACATACTTGGACCTATCCCAAACAGACGCTTCTCATTTCAGAGTAACACATGTGCGTTCCTCACAAAAGCATTTCGTGAAATTCATACACTTTCAAAGAACGTGATTATCTTTCAAATAAAGCTTCTACAGAGAAAAGGAACACTGTTCTCACTTTTAACCGTACTTTGACATATTCCAAACAGACGCTACACATTTCAGAGTAACACATGTGCGTTTCTCACAAAAGCATTTCATGAAATTCGTTTGCTTTCAAAGAACGTGATTATCTTTCAAAGTAAAGCTTCTACAGAGAAAAGGAACACTGTTCTCACTTTTAACCATACTTTGACATATCCCAAACAGACGCTTCTCATTTCAGAGTAACACATGTGCGTTTCTCACAAAAGCATTTCATGAAATTCATACACTTTCAACGAACGTGATTATCTTTCAAAGTAAAGCTTCTACAGAGAAAAGGAACACTGTTCTCACTTTTAACCATACTTTGACATATCTCAAAGAGACACTTCTCATTTCAGAGTAACACATGTGCGTTTCTCACAAAAGCATTTCATGTAATTCACTGACTTTCAAATGATCGTGATTATCTTTCAAAGTAAAGCTTCTACAGAGAAAAGGAACATTGTTCTCACTTTTAACCATACTTTGACATATCCCAAACAGACACTTCTCATTTCAGAGTAACACATGTGCGTTTCTCACAAAAGCATTTCATGAAATTCATACACTTTCAAAGAACGTGATTATCTTTCAAAGTAAAGCTTCTACAGAGAAAAGGAACACTGTTCTCACTTTTAACCATACTTTGACATATTCCAAACAGACGCTTCTCATTTCAGAGTAACACATGTGCGTTTCTCACAAAAGCATTTCATGAAATTCGTTTGCTTTCCAAGAACGTGATTATCTTTCAAAGTAAAGCTTCTACAGAGAAAAGGAACACTGTTCTCACTTTTAAACATACTTGACATATCCCAAACACACGCTTCTCATTTCAGAGTAACACATGTGCGTTTCTCACAAAAGCATTTCATGAAATTCTTTTGCTTTCAAAGAACGTGATTATCTTTCATAGTAAAGCTTCTACAGAGAAAAGGAACACTGTTCTCACTTTTAACCATACTTTGACATATCCCAAACAGACGCTTCTCATTTCAGTGTAACACATGTGCGTTTCTCACAAAAGCATTTCATGAAATTCTTTTGCTTTCAAACGATCGTGATTTTCTTTCAAAGTAAAGCTTCTACAGAGAAAAGGAACACTGTTCTCACTTTTAACCATACTTTGACATATCCCAACAGACGCTTCTCATTTCAGAGTAACACATGTGCGTTTCTCACAAAAGCATTCCATGAAATTCACTGATTTTCAAACGATCGTGATTATCTTTCAAAGTAAAGCTTCTACAGAGAAAAGGAACACTGTTCTCACTTTTAACCATACTTTGACCTATCCCAAACAGACACTTCTCATTTCAGAGTAACACATGTGCGATTCTCACAAAAGCATTTCAGGAAATTCATACACTTTCAAAGCACGTGATTATCTTTCAGCGTAAAGCTTCTACAGAGAAAAGGAACACTGTTCTCACTTTTAACCATACTTTGACCTATCCCAAACAGACGCTTCTCATTTCAGAGTAACACATGTGCGTTTCTCACAAAAGCATTTCATGAAATTCATACACTTTCAAAGAACGTGATTATCTTTCAAATAAAGCTTCTACAGAGAAAAGGAACACTGTTCTCACTTTTAACCGTACTTTGACATATTCCAAACAGACGCTACTCATTTCAGAGTAACACATGTGCGTTTCTCACAAAAGCATTTCATGAAATTCGTTTGCTTTCAAAGAACGTGATTATCTTTCAAAGTAAAGTTTCTACAGAGAAAAGGAACACTGTTCTCACTTTTAACCATACTTTGACATATCCCAAACAGACGCTTCTCATTTCAGAGTAACACATGTGCGTTTCTCACAAAAGCATTTCATGAAATTCATACACTTTCAACGAACGTGATTATCTTTCAAAGTAAAGCTTCTACAGAGAAAAGGAACACTGTTCTCACTTATAACCATACTTTGACATATGACAACAGGCGCTTCTCATTTCAGAGTAACACATGTGCGTTTCTCACAAAAGCATTCCATGAAATTCACTGATTTTCAAATGATCGTGATTATCTTTCAAAGTAAAGCTTCTACAGAGAAAAGGAACACTGTTCTCACTTTTCACCATACTTTGACCTATCCCAAACAGACGCTTCTCATTTCAGAGTAACACATGTACGATTCTCACAAAAGCAATTCAGGAAATTCATACACTTTCAAAGCACGTGATTATCTTTCAATGTAAAGCTTCTACAGAGAAAAGGAACACTGTTCTCACTTTTAACCATACTTTGACATATCTCAAAGAGACACTTCTCATTTCAGAGTAACACATGTGCGTTTCTCACAAAAGCATTTCATGTAATTCACTGACTTTCAAATGATCGTGATTATCTTTCAAAGTAAAGCTTCTACAGAGAAAAGGAACATTGTTCTCACTTTTAACCATACTTTGACATATCCCAAACAGACACTTCTCATTTCAGAGTAACACATGTGCGTTTCTCACAAAAGCATTTCATGAAATTCATACATTTTCAAAGAACGTGATTATCTTTCAAAGTAAAGCTTCTACAGAGAAAAGGAACACTGTTCTCACTTTTAACCATACTTTGACATATTCCAAACAGACGCTTCTCATTTCAGAGTAACACATGTGCGTTTCTCACAAAAGCATTTCATGAAATTCGTTTGCTTTCCAAGAACGTGATTATCTTTCAAAGTAAAGCTTCTACAGAGAAAAGGAACACTGTTCTCACTTTTAAACATACTTGACATATCCCAAACACACGCTTCTCATTTCAGAGTAACACATGTGCGTTTCTCACAAAAGCATTTCATGAAATTCATACACTTTCAAAGAACGTGATTATCTTTCATAGTAAAGCTTCTACAGAGAAAAGGAACACTGTTCTCACTTTTAACCATACTTTGACATATCCCAAACAGACGCTTCTCATTTCAGAGTAACACATGTGCGTTTCTCACAAAAGCATTTCATGAAATTCTTTTGATTTCAAACGATCGTGATTTTCATTCAAAGTAAAGCTTCTACAGAGAAAAGGAACACTGTTCTCACTTTTAACCATACTTTGACCTATCCCAAACAGACGCTTCTCATTTCAGAGTAACACATGTACGATTCTCACAAAAGCAATTCAGGAAATTCATACACTTTCAAAGCACGTGATTATCTTTCAATGTAAAGCTTCTACAGAGAAAAGGAACACTGTTCTCACTTTTAACCATACTTTGACATATCCCAAAGAGACACTTCTCATTTCAGAGTAACACATGTGCGTTTCTCACAAAAGCATTTCATGAAATTCATACACTTTCAAAGAACGTGATTATGTTTCAAAGTAAAGCTTCTACAGAGAAAAGGAACACTGTTCTCACTTTTAACCATACTTTGACATATTCCAAATAGACGCTTCTCATTTCAGAGTAACACATGTGCATTTCTCACAAAAGCATTTCATGAAATTCGTTTGCTTTCAAAGAACGTGATTATCTTTCAAAGTAAAGCTTCTACAGAGAAAAGGAACACTGTTCTCACTTTTAAACATACTTTGAAATATCCCAAACAGACGCTTCTCATTTCAGAGTAACACATGTGCGTTTCTCACAAAAGCATTTCATGAAATTCTTTTGCTTTCAACGAACGTGATTATCTTTCAAAGTAAAGCTTCTACAGAGAAAAGGAACACTGTTCTCACTTTTAACCATACTTTGACATATCCCAAACAGACGCTTCTCATTTCAGAGTAACACATGTGCGTTTCTCACAAAAGCATTTCATGAAATTCTTTTGCTTTCAAAGAACGTGATTTTCTTTCAAAGTAAAGCTTCTACAGAGAAAAGGAACACTGTTCTCACTTTTAACCATACTTTGACATATCCCAACAGACGCTTCTCATTTCAGAGTAACACATGTGCGTTTCTCACAAAAGCATTCCATGAAATTCACTGATTTTCAAACGATCGTGATTATCTTTCAAAGTAAAGCTTCTACAGAGAAAAGGAACACTGTTCTCACTTTTAACCATACTTTGACCTATCCCAAACAGACACTTCTCATTTCAGAGTAACACATGTGCGATTCTCACAAAAGCATTTCAGGAAATTCATACACTTTCAAAGCACGTGATTATCTTTCAGAGGAAAGCTTCTACAGAGAAAAGGAACACTGTTCTCACTTTTAAACATACTTTGACCTATCCCAAACAGACGCTTCTCATTTCAGAGTAACACATGTGCGTTTCTCACAAAAGCATTTCGTGAAATTCATACACTTTCAAAGAACGTGATTATCTTTCAAATAAAGCTTCTACAGAGAAAAGCAACACTGTTCTCACTTTTAACCGTACTTTGACATATTCCAAACAGACGCTACTCATTTCAGAGTAACACATGTGCGTTTCTCACAAAAGCATTTCATGAAATTCGTTTGCTTTCAAAGAACGTGATTATCTTTCAAAGTAAAGTTTCTACAGAGAAAAGGAACACTGTTCTCACTTTTAACCATACTTTGACATATCCCAAACAGACGCTTCTCATTTCAGAGTAACACATGTGCGTTTCTCACAAAAGCATTTCATGAAATTCATACACTTTCAACGAACGTGATTATCTTTCAAAGTAAAGCTTCTACAGAGAAAAGGAACACTGTTCTCACTTATAACCATACTTTGACATATGACAACAGGCGCTTCTCATTTCAGAGTAACACATGTGCGTTTCTCACAAAAGCATTCCATGAAATTCACTGATTTTCAAATGATCGTGATTATCTTTCAAAGTAAAGCTTCTACAGAGAAAAGGAACACTGTTCTCACTTTTAACCATACTTTGACCTATCCCAAACAGACGCTTCTCATTTCAGAGTAACACATGTACGATTCTCACAAAAGCAATTCAGGAAATTCATACACTTTCAAAGCACGTGATTATCTTTCAATGTAAAGCTTCTACAGAGAAAAGGAACACTGTTCTCACTTTTAACCATACTTTGACATATCTCAAAGAGACACTTCTCATTTCAGAGTAACACATGTGCGTTTCTCACAAAAGCATTTCATGTAATTCACTGACTTTCAAATGATCGTGATTATCTTTCAAAGTAAAGCTTCTACAGAGAAAAGGAACATTGTTCTCACTTTTAACCATACTTTGACATATCCGAAACAGACACTTCTCATTTCAGAGTAACACATGTGCGTTTCTCACAAAAGCATTTCATGAAATTCATACACTTTCAAAGAACGTGATTATCTTTCAAAGTAAAGCTTCTACAGAGAAAAGGAACACTGTTCTCACTTTTAACCATACTTTGACATATTCCAAACAGACGCTTCTCATTTCAGAGTAACACATGTGCGTTTCTCACAAAAGCATTTCATGAAATTCGTTTGCTTTCCAAGAACGTGATTATCTTTCAAAGTAAAGCTTCTACAGAGAAAAGGAACACTGTTCTCACTTTTAAACATACTTGACATATCCCAAACAGACGCTTCTCATTTCAGAGTAACACATGTGCGTTTCTCACAAAAGCATTTCATGAAATTCTTTTGCTTTCAAAGAACGTGATTATCTTTCATAGTAAAGCTTCTACAGAGAAAAGGAACACTGTTCTCACTTTTAACCATACTTTGACATATCCCAAACAGACGCTTCTCATTTCAGTGTAACACATGTGCGTTTCTCACAAAAGCATTTCATGAAATTCTTTTGCTTTCAAACGATCGTGATTTTCATTCAAAGTAAAGCTTCTACAGAGAAAAGGAACACTGTTCTCACTTTTAACCATACTTTGACCTATCCCAAACAGACGCTTCTCATTTCAGAGTAACACATGTACGATTCTCACAAAAGCAATTCAGGAAATTCATACACTTTCAAAGCACGTGATTATCTTTCAATGTAAAGCTTCTACAGAGAAAAGGAACACTGTTCTCACTTTTAACCATACTTTGACATATCCCAAAGAGACACTTCTCATTTCAGAGTAACACATGTGCGTTTCTCACAAAAGCATTTCATGAAATTCATACACTTTCAAAGAACGTGATTATGTTTCAAAGTAAAGCTTCTACAGAGAAAAGGAACACTGTTCTCACTTTTAACGATACTTTGACATATTCCAAACAGACGCTTCTCATTTCAGAGTAACACATGTGCGTTTCTCACAAAAG
This sequence comes from Microtus agrestis, assembly GCA_902806775.1. Classification (NCBI taxonomy): domain Eukaryota; kingdom Metazoa; phylum Chordata; class Mammalia; order Rodentia; family Cricetidae; genus Microtus; species Microtus agrestis. Next base: position 77,526 of record CADCXT010004043.1, on the reverse strand, counting down.
CATTTCATGAAATTCGTTTGCTTTCAAAGAACGTGATTATCTTTCAAAGTAAAGCCTCTACAGAGAAAAGGAACTCTGTTCTCACTTTTAACCATACTTTGACATATCCCAAACAGAGGCTTCTCATTTCAGAGTAACACATGTGCGTTTCTCACAAAAGCATTTCATGAAATTCTTTTGCATTCCAAGAACGTGATTATCTTTCAGAGTATAGCTTCTACAGAGAAAAGGAACACTGTTCTCACTTTTAAACATACTTGACATATCCCAAACAGACGCTTCTCATTTCAGAGTAACACATGTGCGTTTCTCACAAAAGCATTACATGAAATTCTTTTGCTTTCAAAGAACATGATTATCTTTCAAAGTAAAGCTTCTACAGAGAAAAGGAACACTGTTCTCACTTTTAACCATACTTTGACCTATCCCAAACAGACGCTTCTCATTTCAGAGTAACACATGTGCGATTCTCACAAAAGCATTTCAGGAAATTCATACACTTTCAAAGCACGTGATTATCTTTCAGCGTAAAGCTTCTACAGAGAAAAGGAACACTGTTCTCACTTTTAAACATACTTTGACCTATCCCAAACAGAGGCTTCTCATTTCAGAGTAACACATGTGCGTTTCTCACAAAAGCATTTCATGAAATTCATACACTTTCAAAGAACGTGATTATCTTTAAAATAAAGCTTCTACAGAGAAAAGGAACACTGTTCTCACTTTTAACCGTACTTTGACATATTCCAAACAGACGCTACTCATTTCAGAGTAACACATGTTCGTTTCTCACAAAAGCATTTCATGAAATTCGTTTGCTTTCAAAGAACGTGATTATCTTTCAAAGTAAAGCTTCTACAGAGAAAAGGAACACTGTTCTCACTTTTAACCATACTTTGACATATCCCAAACAGACGCTTCTCATTTCAGAGTAACACATGTGCGTTTCTCACAAAAGAATTTCATGAAATTCATACACTTTCAGCGAACGTGATTATCTTTCAAAGTAAAGCTTCTACAGAGAAAAGGAACACTGTTCTCACTTATAACCATACTTTGACATATGACAACAGACACTTCTCATTTCAGAGTAACACATGTGCGTTTCTCACAAAAGCATTCCATGAAATTCACTGATTTTCAAATGATCGTGATTATCTTTCAAAGTAAAGCTTCTACAGAGAAAAGGAACACTGTTCTCACTTTTCACCATACTTTGACCTATCCCAAACAGACGCTTCTCATTTCAGAGTAACATATGTGCGATTCTCAAAAAAAGCAATTCAGGAAATTCATACACGTTCAAAGCATGTGATTATCTTTCAATGTAAAGCTTCTACAGAGAAAAGGAACACTGTACTCACTTTTAACCATACTTTGACATATCTCAAAGAGACACTTCTCATTTCAGAGTAACACATGTGCGTTTCTCACAAAAGCATTTCATGTAATTCACTGACTTTCAAATGATCGTGATTATCTTTCAAAGTAAAGCTTCTACAGAGAAAAGGAACATTGTTCTCACTTTTAACCATACTTTGACATATCCCAAACAGACACTTCTCATTTCAGAGTAACACATGTGCGTTTCTCACAAAAGCATTTCATGAAATTCATACACTTTCAAAGAACGTGATTATCTTTCAAAGTAAAGCTTCTACAGAGAAAAGGAACACTGTTCTCACTTTTAACCATACTTTGACATATTCCAAACAGACGCTTCTCATTTCAGAGTAACACATGTGCGTTTCTCACAAAAGCATTTCATGAAATTCTTTTGCTTTCAAAGAACATGATTATCTTTCAAAGTAAAGCTTCTACAGAGAAAAGGAACACTGTTCTCACTTTTAACCATACTTTGACATATCCCAAACAGACGCTTCTCATTTCAGTGTAACACATGTGCGTTTCTCACAAAAGCATTTCATGAAATTCTTTTGCTTTCAAAGAACATGATTTTCTTTCAAAGTAAAGCTTCTACAGAGAAAAGGAACACTGTTCTCACTTTTAACCATACTTTGACATATCCCAAACAGACGCTTCTCATTTCAGAGTAACACATGTGCGTTTCTCACAAAAGCATTCCATGAAATTCACTGATTTTCAAACGATCGTGATTATCTTTCAAAGTAAAGCTTCTACAGAGAAAAGGAACACTGTTCTCACTTTTAACCATACTTTGACCTATCCCAAACAGAAGCTTCTCATTTCAGAGTAACACATGTGCGATTCTCACAAAAGCATTTCAGGAAATTCATACACTTTCAAAGCACGTGATTATCTTTCAGTGTAAAGCTTCTACAGAGAAAAGGAACACTGTTCTCACTTTTAAACATACTTTGACCTATCCCAAACAGACGCTTCTCATTTCAGAGTAACACATGTGAGTTTCTCACAAAAGCATTTCGTGAAATTCATACACTTTCAAAGAACGTGATTATCTTTCAAATAAAGCTTCTACAGAGAAAAGGAACACTGTTCTCACTTTTAACCATACTTTGACATATTCCAAACAGACGCTACTCATTTCAGAGTAACACATGTGCGTTTCTCACAAAAGCATTTCATGAAATTCGTTTGCTTTCAAAGAACGTGATTATCTTTCAAAGTAAAGCTTCTACAGAGAAAAGGAACACTGTTCTCACTTTTAACCATACTTTGACATATCTCAAACAGAGGCTTCTCATTTCAGAGTAACACATGTGCGTTTCTCACAAAAGCATTTCATGAAATTCTTTTGCTTTCAAAGAACGTGATTATCTTTCAGAGTAAAGCTTCTACAGAGAAAAGGAACACTGTTCTCACTTATAACCATACTTTGACATATGACAACAGACGCTTCTCATTTCAGAGTAACACATGTGCGTTTCTCACAAAAGCATTCCATGAAATTCACTGATTTTCAAATGATCGTGATTATCTTTCAAAGTAAAGCTTCTACAGAGAAAAGGAACACTGTTCTCACTTTTCACCATACTTTGACCTATCCCAAACAGACGCTTCTCATTTCAGAGTAACACATGTACGATTCTCACAAAAGCAATTCAGGAAATTCATACACTTTCAAAGCACGTGATTTTCTTTAAATGTAAAGCTTCTACAGAGAAAAGGAACACTGTTCTCACTTTTAACCATACTTTGACATATCTCAAAGAGACACTTCTCATTTCAGAGTAACACATGTGCGTTTCTCACAAAAGCATTTCATGTAATTCACTGACTTTCAAATGATCGTGATTATCTTTCAAAGTAAAGCTTCTACAGAGAAAAGGAACATTGTTCTCACTTTTAACCATACTTTGACATATCCCAAACAGACACTTCTCATTTCAGAGTAACACATGTGCGTTTCTCACAAAAGCATTTCATGAAATTCATACACTTTCAAAGAACGTGATTATCTTTCAAAGTAAAGCTTCTACAGAGAAAAGGAACACTGTTCTCACTTTTAACCATACTTTGACATATTCCAAACAGACGCTTCTCATTTCAGAGTAACACATGTGCGTTTCTCACAAAAGCATTTCATGAAATTCGTTTGCTTTCAAAGAACGTGATTATCTTTCAAAGTAAAGCTTCTACAGAGAAAAGGAACACTGTTCTCACTTTCAAACATACTTGACATATCCCAAACAGACGCTTCTCATTTCAGAGTAACACATGTGCGTTTCTCACAAAAGCATTTCATGAAATTCTTTTGCTTTCAAAGAACATGATTTTCTTTCAAAGTAAAGCTTCTACAGAGAAAAGGAACACTGTTCTCACTTTTAACCATACTTTGACATATCCCAAACAGACGCTTCTCATTTCAGAGTAACACATGTGCGTTTCTCACAAAAGCATTCCATGAAATTCACTGATTTTCAAATGATCATGATTATCTTTCAAAGTAAAGCTTCTACAGAGAAAAGGAACACTGTTCTCACTTTTCACCATACTTTGACCTATCCCAAACAGACGCTTCTCATTTCAGAGTAACACATGTACGATTCTCACAAAAGCAATTCAGGAAATTCATACACTTTCAAAGCACGTGATTATCTTTCAATGTAAAGCTTCTACAGAGAAAAGGAACACTGTTCTCACTTTTAACCATACTTTGACATATCCCAAAGAGACACTTCTCATTTCAGAGTAACACATGTGCGTTTCTCACAAAAGCATTTCATGAAATTCATACACTTTCAAAGAACGTGATTATGTTTCAAAGTAAAGCTTCTACAGAGAAAAGGAACACTGTTCTCACTTTTAACGATACTTTGACATATTCCAAACAGACGCTTCTCATTTCAGAGTAACACATGTGCGTTTCTCACAAAAGCATTTCATGAAATTCGTTTGCTTTCAAAGAACGTGATTATCTTTCAAAGTAAAGCCTCTACAGAGAAAAGGAACACTGTTCTCACTTTTATCCATACTTTGACATATCCCAAACAGAGGCTTCTCATTTCAGAGTAACACATGTGCGTTTCTCACAAAAGCATTTCATGAAATTCTTTTGCTTTCCAAGAACGTGATTATCTTTCAGAGTAAAGCTTCTACAGAGAAAAGGAACACTGTTCTCACTTTTAAACATACTTTGACATATCCCAAACAGACGCTTCTCATTTCAGAGTAACACATGTGCGTTTCTCACAAAAGCATTACATGAAATTCTTTTTGCTTTCAAAGAACATGATTATCTTTCAAAGTAAAGCTTCTACAGAGAAAAGGAACACTGTTCTCACTTTTAACCATACTTTGACCTATCCCAAACAGACGCTTCTCATTTCAGAGTAACACATGTGCGATTCTCACAAAAGCATTTCAGGAAATTCATACACTTTCAAAGCACGTGATTATCTTTCAGCGTAAAGCTTCTACAGAGAAAAGGAACACTGTTCTCACTTTTAAACATACTTTGACCTATCCCAAACAGACGCTTCTCATTTCAGAGTAACACATGTGCGTTTCTCACAAAAGCATTTCATGAAATTCATACACTTTCAAAGAACGTGATTATCTTTCAAATAAAGCTTCTACAGAGAAAAGGAACACTGTTCTCACTTTTAACCGTACTTTGACATATCCCAAACAGACGCTTCTCATTTCAGAGTAACACATGTTCGTTTCTCACAAAAGCATTTCATGAAATTCGTTTGCTTTCAAAGAACGTGATTATCTTTCAAAGTAAAGCTTCTACAGAGAAAAGGAACACTGTTCTCACTTTTAACCATACTTTGACATATCCCAAACAGACGCTTCTCATTTCAAAGTAACACATGTGCGTTTCTCACAAAAGCATTCCATGAAATTCACTGACTTTCAAATGATCGTGATTATCTTTCAAAGTAAAGCTTCTACGGAGAAAAGGAACACTGTTCTCACTTTTCACCATACTTTGACCTATCCCAAACAGACGCTTCTCATTTCAGAGTAACATATGTACGATTCTCAAAAAAGCAATTCAGGAAATTCATACACGTTCAAAGCATGTGATTATCTTTCAATGTAAAGCTTCTACAGAGAAAAGGAACACTGTTCTCACTTTTAACCATACTTTGACATATCTCAAAGAGACACTTCTCATTTCAGAGTAACACATGTGCGTTTCTCACAAAAGCATTTCATGTAATTCACTGACTTTCAAATGATCGTGATTATCTTTCAAAGTAAAGCTTCTACAGAGAAAAGGAACATTGTTCTCACTTTTAACCATACTTTGACATATCCCAAACAGACACTTCTCATTTCAGAGTAACACATGTGCGTTTCTCACAAAAGCATTTCATGAAATTCATACACTTTCAAAGAACGTGATTATCTTTCAAAGTAAAGCTTCTACAGAGAAAAGGAACACTGTTCTCACTTTTAACCATACTTTGACATATTCCAAACAGACGCTTCTCATTTCAGAGTAACACATGTGCGTTTCTCACAAAAGCATTTCATGAAATTCGTTTGCTTTCCAAGAACGTGATTATCTTTCAAAGTAAAGCTTCTACAGAGAAAAGGAACACTGTTCTCACTTTTAAACATACTTGACATATCCCAAACAGACGCTTCTCATTTCTGAGTAACACATGTGCGTTTCTCACAAAAGCATTTCATGAAATTCTTTTGCTTTCAAAGAACATGATTATCTTTCATAGTAAAGCTTCTACAGAGAAAAGGAACACTGGTCTCACTTTTAACCATACTTTGACATATCCCAAACAGACGCTTCTCATTTCAGTGTAACACATGTGCGTTTCTCACAAAAGCATTTCAGGAAATTCATACACTTTCAAAGCACGTGATTATCTTTCAGTGTAAAGCTTCTACAGAGAAAAGGAACACTGTTCTCACTTTTAAACATACTTTGACCTATCCCAAACAGACGCTTCTCATTTCAGAGTAACACCTGTGAGTTTCTCACAAAAGCATTTCATGAAATTCATACACTTTCAAAGAACGTGATTATCTTTCAAAGTAAAGCTTCTACAGAGAAAAGGAACACTGTTCTCACTTTTAACCATACTTTGACATATCCCAAACAGACGCTTCTCATTTCAGAGTAACACATGTGCGTTTCTCACAAAAGCATTTCATGAAATTCGTTTGCTTTCAAAGAACGTGATTATCTTTCAAAGTAAAGCTTCTACAGAGAAAAGGAACACTGTTCTCACTTTTAACCATACTTTGACATATCCCAAACAGAGGCTTCTCATTTCAGAGTAACACATGTGCGTTTCTCACAAAAGCATTTCATGAAATTCTTTTGCTTTCAAAGAACGTGATTATCTTTCAACGTAAAGCTTCTACAGAGAAAAGGAACACTGTTCTCACTTATAACCATACTTTGACATATGACAAACAGACGCTTCTCATTTCAGAGTAACACATGTGCGTTTCTCACAAAAGCATTCCATGAAATTCACTGATTTTCAAATGATCGTGATTATCTTTCAAAGTAAAGCTTCTACAGAGAAAAGGAACACTGTTCTCACTTTTCACCATACTTTGACCTATCCCAAACAGACGCTTCTCATTTCAGAGTAACACATGTACGATTCTCACAAAAGCATTTCAGGAAATTCATACACTTTCAAAGCACGTGATTATCTTTAAAAGTAAAGCTTCTACAGAGAAAAGGAACACTGTTCTCACTTTTAACCATACTTTGACATATCTCAAAGAGACACTTCTCATTTCAGAGTAACACATGTGCGTTTCTCACAAAAGCATTTCATGAAATTCACTGACTTTCAAATGATCGTGATTATCTTTCAAAGTAAAGCTTCTACAGAGAAAAGGAACACTGTTCTCACTTTTAACCATACTTTGACATATCCCAAACAGACACTTCTCATTTCAGAGTAACACATGTGCGTTTCTCACAAAAGCATTTCATGAAATTCATTCACTTTCAAAGAACGTGATTATCTTTCAAAGTAAAGCTTCTACAGAGAAAAGGAACACTGTTCTCACTTTTAACCATACTTTGACATATCCCAAACAGACGCTTCTCATTTCAGAGTAACACATGTGCGTTTCTCACAAAAGCATTTCATGAAATTCGTTTGCTTTCCAAGAACGTGATTATCTTTCAAAGTAAAGCTTCTACAGAGAAAAGGAACACTGTTCTCACTTTCAAACATACTTTGACATATCCCAAACAGACGCTTCTCATTTCAGAGTAACACATGTGCGTTTCTCACAAAAGCATTCCATGAAATTCACTGATTTTCAAATGATCGTGATTATCTTTCAAAGTAAAGCTTCTACAGAGAAAAGGAACACTGTTCTCACTTTTCACCATACTTTGACCTATCCCAAACAGACGCTTCTCATTTCAGAGTAACACATGTGCGATTCTCACAAAAGCATTTCAGGAAATTCATACACTTTCAAAGCACGTGATTATCTTTCAAAGTAAAGCTTCTACAGAGAAAAGGAACACTGTTCTCACTTTTAACCATACTTTGACATATCCCAAAGAGACACTTCTCATTTCAGAGTAACACATGTGCGTTTCTCACAAAAGCATTTCATGAAATTCGTTTGCTTTCAAAGAACGTGATTATCTTTCAAAGTAAAGCTTCTACAGAGAAAAGGAACACTGTTCTCACTTTTAACCATACTTTGACATATTCCAAACAGACGCTTCTCATTTCAGAGTAACACATGTGCGTTTCTCACAAAAGCATTTCATGAAATTCGTTTGCTTTCAAAGAACGTGATTATCTTTCAAAGTAAAGCTTCTACAGAGAAAAGGAACACTGTTCTCACTTTTAACCATACTTTGACATATCCCAAACAGAGGCTTCTCATTTCAGAGTAACACATGTGCGTTTCTCACAAAAGCATTTCATGAAATTCTTTTGCTTTCAAAGAACGTGATTATCTTTCAAAGTAAAGCTTCTACAGAGAAAAGGAACACTGTTCTCACTTTTAAACATACTTGACATATCCCAAACAGACGCTTCTCATTTCAGAGTAACACATGTGCGTTTCTCACAAAAGCATTACATGAAATTCTTTTGCTTTCAAAGAACATGATTATCTTTCAAAGTAAAGCTTCTACAGAGAAAAGGAACACTGTTCTCACTTTTAACCATACTTTGACCTATCCCAAACAGACGCTTCTCATTTCAGAGTAACACATGTGCGATTCTCACAAAAGCATTTCAGGAAATTCATACACTTTCAAAGCACGTGATTATCTTTCAACGTAAAGCTTCTACAGAGAAAAGGAACACTGTTCTCACTTTTAAACATACTTTGACCTATCCCAAACAGACGCTTCTCATTTCAGAGTAACACATGTGCGTTTCTCACAAAAGCATTTCATGAAATTCATACACTTTCAAAGAACGTGATTATCTTTCAAAGTAAAGCTTCTACAGAGAAAAGGAACACTGTTCTCACTTTTAACCATACTTTGACATATCCCAAACAGACGCTACTCATTTCAGAGTAACACATGTGCGTTTCTCACAAAAGCATTTCATGAAATTCTTTTGCTTTCAAAGAACGTGATTATCTTTCAAAGTAAAGCTTCTACAGAGAAAAGGAACACTGTTCTCACTTTTAACCATACTTTGACATATCCCAAACAGACGCTTCTCATTTCAGAGTAACACATGTGCGTTTCTCACAAAAGCATTCCATGAAATTCACTGACTTTCAAATGATCGTGATTATCTTTCAAAGTAAAGCTTCTACGGAGAAAAGGAACACTGTTCTTACTTTTAACCATACTTTGACATATCCCAAACAGACGCTTCTCATTTCAGAGTAACATATGTGCGTTTCTCACAAAAGCATTTCAGGAAATTCATACACTTTCAAAGAATCGTGATTATCTTTCAAAGTAAAGCTTCTACAGAGAAAAGGAACACTGTTCTCACTTTTAACCATACTTTGACATATCCCAAAGAGACACTTCTCATTTCAGAGTAACACATGTGCGTTTCTCACAAAAGCATTTCATGAAATTCACTGACTTTCAAATGATCGTGATTATCTTTCAAAGTAAAGCTTCTACAGAGAAAAGGAACACTGTTCTCACTTTTAACCATACTTTGACATATCCCAAACAGACGCTTCTCATTTCAGAGTAACACATGTGCGTTTCTCACAAAAGCATTTCATGAAATTCATTCACTTTCAAAGAACGTGATTATCTTTCAAAGTAAAGCTTCTACAGAGAAAAGGAACACTGTTCTCACTTTTAACCATACTTTGACATATCCCAAACAGACGCTTCTCATTTCAGAGTAACACATGTGCGTTTCTCACAAAAGCATTTCATGAAATTCATTTGCTTTCAAAGAACGTGATTATCTTTCAAAGTAAAGCTTCTACAGAGAAAAGGAACACTGTTCTCACTTTTAAACATACTTTGACATATCCCAAACAGACGCTTCTCATTTCAGAGTAACACATGTGCGTTTCTCACAAAAGCATTTCATGAAATTCTTTTGCTTTCAAAGAACATGATTATCTTTCAAAGTAAAGCTTCTACAGAGAAAAGGAACACTGGTCTCACTTTTAACCATACTTTGACATATCCCAAACAGACGCTTCTCATTTCAGAGTAACACATGTGCGTTTCTCACAAAAGCATTTCAGGAAATTCACTGACTTTCAAAGAACGTGATTATCTTTCAAAGTAAAGCTTCTACAGAGAAAAGGAACACTGTTCTCACTTTTAAACATACTTTGACCTATCCCAAACAGACGCTTCTCATTTCAGAGTAACACATGTGAGTTTCTCACAAAAGCATTTCATGAAATTCATACACTTTCAAAGAACGTGATTATCTTTCAAAGTAAAGCTTCTACAGAGAAAAGGAACACTGTTCTCACTTTTAACCATACTTTGACATATCCCAAACAGACGCTTCTCATTTCAGAGTAACACATGTGCGTTTCTCACAAAAGCATTTCATGAAATTCGTTTGCTTTCAAAGAACGTGATTATCTTTCAAAGTAAAGCTTCTACAGAGAAAAGGAACACTGTTCTCACTTTTAACCATACTTTGACATATCCCAAAGAGAGGCTTCTCATTTCAGAGTAACACATGTGCGTTTCTCACAAAAGCATTTCATGAAATTCTTTTGCTTTCAAAGAACGTGATTATCTTTCAAAGTAAAGCTTCTACAGAGAAAAGGAACACTGTTCTCACTTTTAACCATACTTTGACATATGCCAAACAGACGCTTCTCATTTCAGAGTAACACATGTGCGTTTCTCACAAAAGCATTTCATGAAATTCACTGACTTTCAAATGATCGTGATTATCTTTCAAAGTAAAGCTTCTACAGAGAAAAGGAACACTGTTCTCACTTTTCACCATACTTTGACCTATCCCAAACAGACGCTTCTCATTTCAGAGTAACACATGTACGTTTCTCACAAAAGCAATTCAGGAAATTCATACACTTTCAAAGCACGTGATTATCTTTAAAAGTAAAGCTTCTACAGAGAAAAGGAACACTGTTCTCACTTTTAACCATACTTTGACATATCTCAAAGAGACACTTCTCATTTCAGAGTAACACATGTGCGTTTCTCACAAAAGCATTTCATGAAATTCACTGACTTTCAAATGATCGTGATTATCTTTCAAAGTAAAGCTTCTACAGAGAAAAGGAACACTGTTCTCACTTTTAACCATACTTTGACATATCCCAAACAGACACTTCTCATTTCAGAGTAACACATGTGCGTTTCTCACAAAAGCATTTCATGAAATTCATTCACTTTCAAAGAACGTGATTATCTTTCAAAGTAAAGCTTCTACAGAGAAAAGGAACACTGTTCTCACTTTTAACCATACTTTGACATATCCCAAACAGACGCTTCTCATTTCAGAGTAACACATGTGCGTTTCTCACAAAAGCATTTCATGAAATTCGTTTGCTTTCCAAGAACGTGATTATCTTTCAAAGTAAAGCTTCTACAGAGAAAAGGAACACTGTTCTCACTTTCAAACATACTTTGACATATCCCAAACAGACGCTTCTCATTTCAGAGTAACACATGTGCGTTTCTCACAAAAGCATTCCATGAAATTCACTGATTTTCAAATGATCGTGATTATCTTTCAAAGTAAAGCTTCTACAGAGAAAAGGAACACTGTTCTCACTTTTCACCATACTTTGACCTATCCCAAACAGACGCTTCTCATTTCAGAGTAACACATGTACGATTCTCACAAAAGCATTTCAGGAAATTCATACACTTTCAAAGCACGTGATTATCTTTCAAAGTAAAGCTTCTACAGAGAAAAGGAACACTGTTCTCACTTTTAACCATACTTTGACATATCCCAAAGAGACACTTCTCATTTCAGAGTAACACATGTGCGTTTCTCACAAAACCATTTCATGAAATTCGTTTGCTTTCAAAGAACGTGATTATCTTTCAAAGTAAAGCTTCTACAGAGAAAAGGAACACTGTTCTCACTTTTAACCATACTTTGACATATCCCAAACAGACGCTTCTCATTTCAGAGTAACACATGTGCGTTTCTCACAAAAGCATTTCATGAAATTCATACACTTTCAAATGAACGTGATTATCTTTCAAAATAAAGCTTCTACAGAGAAAAGGAACACTGTTCTCACTTTTAAACATACTTTGACATATCCCAAACAGATGCTTCTCAATTCAGAGTAACACATGTGAGTTTCTCAAAAAGCATTTCATGAAATTCATACACTTTCAAATGATCGTGATTATCTTTCAAAGTAAAGCTTCTACAGAGAAAAGGAACACTGTTCTCACTTTTAACCATACTTTGACATATCCCAAACAGACGCTTCTCATTTCAGAGTAACACATGTGCGTTTCTCACAAAAGCATTTCATGAAATTCATACACTTTCAAAGAACATGATTATCTTTCAAAGTAAAGCTTCTACAGAGAAAAGGAACACTGTTCTCACTTTTAACCATACTTTGACATATCCCAAACTGACGCTTCTCATTTCAGAGTAACACATGTGCAATTTCTCAAAAAAGCATTTCATGAAATTCATACACTTTCAAATGAACGTAATTATCTTTCAAAGTAAAGCTTCTACAGAGAAAAGGAACACTGTTCTCACTTTTAACCATACTTTGACATATCCCAAACAGACGCTTCTCATTTCAGAGTAACACATGTGCGTTTCTCACAAAAGCATTTCATGAAATTCTTTTGCTTTCAAAGAACGTGATTATCTTTCAAAGTAAAGCTTCTACAGAGAAAAGGAACACTGTTCTCACTTTTAAACATACTTTGACATATCCCAAACAGACGCTTCTCATTTCAGAGTAACACATGTGCGTTTCTCAAAAAAGCATTCCATGAAATTCACTGATTTTCAAATGTTCGTGATTATTTTTCAAAGTAAAGCTTCTACAGAGAAAAGGAACACTGTTCTCACTTTTAACCATACTTTGACATATCCCAAACAGACACTTCTCATTTCAGAGTAACACATGTGCGTTTCTCACAAAACCATTTCATGAAATTCATACACTTTCAAAGAACGTGATTATCTTTCAAAGTAAAGCTTCTACAGAGAAAAGGAACACTGTTCTCACTTTTAACCATACTTTGACATATCCCAAACAGACGCTTCTCATTTCAGAGTAACACATGTGCGTTTCTCACAAAAGCATTTCAGGAAATTCTTTGACTTTCAAATGAACGTGATTATCTTTCAAAGTAAAGCTTCTACAGAGAAAAGGAACACTGTTCTCACTTTTAACCATACTTTGACATATCCCAAACAGACGCTTCTCATTTCAGAGTAACACATGTGCGTTTCTCACAAAAGCATTTCATGAAATTCATACACTTTCAAAGAACGTGATTATCTTTCAAAGTAAAGCTTCTACAGAGAAAAGGAACACTGTTCTCACTTTTAACCATACTTTGACATATCCCAAACAGATGCTTCTCATTTCAGAGTAACACATGTGAGTTTCTCAAAAAAGCATTTTATGAAATTCATTCACTTTCAACTGACCGTGATTATCTTTCAAAGTAAAGCTTCTACAGAGAAAAGGAACACTGTTCTCACTTTTAAACATACTTTGACATATCCCAAACAGACGCTTCTCATTTCAGAGTAACACATGTGCGTTTCTCACAAAAGCATTACATGAAATTCACTGATTTTCAAATGATCGTGATTATCTTTCAAAGTAAAGCTTCTACAGAGAAAAGGAACACTGTTCTCACTTTTCACCATACTTTGACCTATCCCAAACAGACGCTTCTCATTTCAGAGTAACACATGTACGATTCTCACAAAAGCAATTCAGGAAATTCATACACTTTCAAAGCACGTGATTATCTTTCAACGTACAGCTTCTACAGAGAAAAGGAACACTGTTCTCACTTTTAACCATACTTTGACATATCCCAAACAGACGCTTCTCATTTCAGAGTAACACATGTGCGTTTCTCACAAAAGCATTTCATGAAATTCATACACTTTCAAAGAACGTGATTATCTTTCAAAGTAAAGCTTCTACAGAGAAAAGGAACACTGTTCTCACTTTTAACCATACTTTGACATATCCCAAACAGACGCTTCTCAATTCAGAGTAACACATGTGCGTTTCTCACAAAAGCATTTCATGAAATTCATACACTTTCAAAGAACGTGATTATCTTTAAAAATAAAGCTTCTACAGAGAAAAGGAACACTGTTCTCACTTTTAAACATACTTTGACATATCCCAAACAGATGCTTCTCAATTCAGAGTAACACATGTGAGTTTCTCAAAAAAGCATTTTATGAAATTCATACACTTTCAAAGACCGTGATTATCTTTCAAAGTAAAGCTTCTACAGAGAAAAGGAACACTGTTCTCACTTTTAAACATACTTTGACATATGCCAAACAGACGCTTCTCATTTCAGAGTAACACATGTGCGTTTCTCACAAAAGCATTCCATGAAATTCACTGATTTTCAAATGATCGTGATTATCTTTCAAAGGAAAGCTTCTACAGAGAAAAGGAACACTGTTCTCACTTTTCACCATACTTTGACCTATCCCAAACAGACGCTTCTCATTTCAGAGTAACACATGTACGTTTCTCACAAAAGCATTTCAGGAAATTCATACACTTTCAAACCACGTGATTTTCTTTAAATGTAAAGCTTTTACAGAGAAAAGGAACACTGTTCTCACTTTTAACCATACTTTGACATATCTCAAAGAGACACTTCTCATTTCAGAGTAACACATGTGCGTTTCTCACAAAAGCATTTCATGAAATTCGTTTGCTTTCAAAGAACGTGATTATCTTTCAAAGTAAAGCTTCTACAGAGAAAAGGAACACTGTTCTCACTTTTAACCATACTTTGACATATCCCAAACAGACGCTTCTCATTTCAGAGTAACACATGTGCTTTTCTCACAAAAGCATTTCATGAAATTCTTTTGCTTTCCAATGAACGTGATTATCTTTCAAAGTAAAGCTTCTACAGAGAAAAGGAACACTGTTCTCACTTTTAAACATACTTTGACATATCCCAAACAGACGCTTCTCATTTCAGAGTAACACATGTGCGTTTCCCACAAAAGCATTTCATGAAATTCTTTTGCTTTCAAAGAACATGATTATCTTTCAAAGTAAAGCTTCTACAGAGAAAAGGAACACTGTTCTCACTTTTAACCATACTTTGACATATCCCAAACAGACGCTTCTCAATTCAGAGTAACACATGTGCGTTTCTCACAAAAGCATTTCATGAAATTCATACACTTTCAAAGAACATGATTATCTTTCAAAATAAAGCTTCTACAGTGAAAAGGAACACTGTTCTCACTTTTAAACATACTTTGACATATCCCAAACAGATGCTTCTCAATTCAGAGTAACACATGTGAGTTTCTCAAAAAAGCATTTCATGAAATTCACTCACTTTCAAATGATCGTGATTATCTTTCAAAGTAAAGCTTCTACAGAGAAAAGGAACACTGTTCTCACTTTTAACCATACTTTGACATATCCCAAACAGACGCTTCTCATTTCAGAGTAACACATGTGCGTTTCTCACAAAAGCATTTCATGAAATTCATACACTTTCAAAGAACATGATTATCTTTCAAAGTAAAGCTTCTACAGAGAAAAGGAACACTGTTCTCACTTTTAACCATACTTTGACTAATCCCAAACAGACGCTTCTCATTTCAGAGTAACACATGTGCAATTCTCAAAAAGCATTTCATGAAATTCATACACTTTCAAAGAACGTAATTATCTTTCAAAGTAAAGCTTCTACGGAGAAAAGGAACACTGTTCTCACTTTTAACGATACTTTGACATATCCCAAACAGACGCTTCTCATTTCAGAGTAACACATGTGCGTTTCTCACAAAAGCATTTCATGAAATTCTTTTGCTTTCAAAGAACGTGATTATCTTTCAAAGTAAAGCTTCTACAGAGAAAAGGAACACTGTTCTCACTTTTAAACATACTTTGACATATCCCAAACAGACGCTTCTCATTTCAGAGTAACACATGTGCGTTTCTCAAAAAAGCATTCCATGAAATTCACTGATTTTCAAATGTTCGTGATTATTTTTCAAAGTAAAGCTTCTACAGAGAAAAGGAACACTGTTCTCACTTTTAACCATATTTTGACATATCCCAAACAGACACTTCTCATTTCAGAGTAACACATGTGCGTTTCTCACAAAACCATTTCATGAAATTCATACACTTTCAAATGAACGTGATTATCTTTCAAATAAAGCTTCTACAGAGAAAAGCAACACTGTTCTCACTTTTAACCATACTTTGACATATCCCAAACAGACGCTTCTCATTTCAGAGTAACACATGTGCGTTTCTCACAAAAGCATTTCAGGAAATTCTTTTGCTTTCAAAGAACGTGATTATCTTTCAAAGTAAAGCTTCTACAGAGAAAAGGAACACTGTTCTCACTTTTAACCATACTTTGACATATCCCAAACAGACGCTTCTCATTTCAGAGTAACACATGTGCGTTTCTCACAAAAGCATTTCATGAAATTCATACACTTTCAAAGAACGTGATTATCTTTCAAAGTAAAGCTTCTACAGAGAAAAGGAACACTGTTCTCACTTTTAACCATACTTTGACATATCCCAAACAGATGCTTCTCAATTCAGAGTAACACATGTGAGTTTCTCAAAAAAGCATTTTATGAAATTCATACACTTTCAACGACCGTGATTATCTTTCAAAGTAAAGCTTCTACAGAGAAAAGGAACACTGTTCTCACTTTTAAACATACTTTGACATATCCCAAACAGACGCTTCTCATTTCAGAGTAACACATGTGCGTTTCTCACAAAAGCATTACATGAAATTCACTGATTTTCAAATGATCGTGATTATCTTTCAAAGTAAAGCTTCTACAGAGAAAAGGAACACTGTTCTCACTTTTCACCATACTTTGACCTATCTCAAACAGACGCTTCTCATTTCAGAGTAACACATGTACGATTCTCACAAAAGCAATTCAGGAAATTCATACACTTTCAAAGCACGTGATTATCTTTCAACGTAAAGCTTCTACAGAGAAAAGGAACACTGTTCTCACTTTTAACCATACTTTGACATATCCCAAACAGACGCTTCTCATTTCAGAGTAACACATGTGCGTTTCTCACAAAAGCATTTCATGAAATTCATACACTTTCAAAGAACGTGATTATCTTTCAAAGTAAAGCTTCTACAGAGAAAAGGAACACTGTTCTCACTTTTAACCATACTTTGACATATTCCAAACAGACGCTTCTCAATTCAGAGTAACACATGTGCGTTTCTCACAAAAGCATTTCATGAAATTCATACACTTTCAAAGAACGTGATTATCTTTCAAAGTAAAGCTTCTACAGAGAAAAGGAACACTGTTCTCTCTTTTAAACATACTTTGACATATCCCAAACAGATGCTTCTCAATTCAGAGTAACACATGTGAGTTTCTCAAAAAAAGCATTTTATGAAATTCATTGACTTTCAAATGATCGTGATTATCTTTCAAAGTAAAGCTTCTACAGAGAAAAGGAACACTGTTCTCACTTTTAACCATACTTTGACATATGCCAAACAGACGCTTCTCATTTCAGAGTAACACATGTGCGTTTCTCACAAAAGCATTCCATGAAATTCACTGACTTTCAAATGATCGTGATTATCTTTCAAAGGAAAGCTTCTACAGAGAAAAGGAACACTGTTCTCACTTTTCACCATACTTTGACCTATCCCAAACAGACGCTTCTCATTTCAGAGTAACACATGTACGATTCTCACAAAAGCAATTCAGGAAATTCATACACTTTCAAAGCACGTGATTTTCTTTCAATGTAAAGCTTCTACAGAGAAAAGGAACACTGTTCTCACTTTTAACCATACTTTGACATATCTCAAAGAGACACTTCTCATTTCAGAGTAACACATGTGCGTTTCTCACAAAAGCATTTCATGAAATTCACTGACTTTCAAATGATCGTGATTATCTTTCAAAGTAAAGCTTCTACAGAGAAAAGGAACACTGTTCTCACTTTTAACCATACTTTGACATATCCCAAACAGACACTTCTCATTTCAGAGTAACACATGTGCGTTTCTCACAAAAGCATTTCATGAAATTCATACACTTTCAAAGAACGTGATTATCTTTCAAAGTAAAGCTTCTACAGAGAAAAGGAACACTGTTCTCACTTTTAACCATACTTTGACATATCCCAAACAGACGCTTCTCATTTCAGAGTAACACATGTGCGTTTCTCAAAAAAGCATTTCATGAAATTCACTGACTTTCAAAGAACGTGATTATCTTTCAAAGTAAAGCTTCTACAGAGAAAAGGAACACTGTTCTCACTTTCAAACATACTTTGACATATCCCAAACAGACGCTTCTCATTTCAGAGTAACACATGTGCGTTTCTCAAAAAAGCATTCCATGAAATTCACTGATTTTCAAATGATCGTGATTATCTTTCAAAGTAAAGCTTCTACAGAGAAAAGGAACACTGTTCTCACTTTTAACCATACTTTGACATATCCCAAACAGACACTTCTCATTTCAGAGTAACACATGTGCGTTTCTCACAAAAGCATTTCATGAAATTCATTGACTTTCAAAGAACGTGATTATCTTTCAAAGTAAAGCTTCTACAGAGAAAAGGAACACTGTTCTCACTTTTAACCATACTTTGACATATCCCAAACAGACGCTTCTCATTTCAGAGTAACACATGTGCGTTTCTCACAAAAGCATTTCAGGAAATTCTTTTGCTTTCAAAGAACGTGATTATCTTTCAAAGTAAAGCTTCTACAGAGAAAAGGAACACTGTTCTCACTTTTAACCATACTTTGACATATCCCAAACAGACGCTTCTCATTTCAGAGTAACACATGTGCGTTTCTCACAAAAGCATTTCATGAAATTCATACACTTTCAAAGAACGTGATTATCTTTCAAAGTAAAGCTTCTACAGAGAAAAGGAACACTGTTCTCACTTTTAACCATACTTTGACATATCCCAAACAGATGCTTCTCAATTCAGAGTAACACATGTGAGTTTCTCAAAAAGCATTTTATGAAATTCACACACTTTCAAATGATCGTGATTATCTTCCAAAGTAAAGCTTCTACAGAGAAAAGGAACACTGTTCTCACTTTTAACCATACTTTGACATATCCCAAACAGACGCTTCTCATTTCAGAGTAACACATGTGCGTTTCTCACAAAAGCATTTCATGAAATTCACTGACTTTCAACTGATCGTGATTATCTTTCAAAGTAAAGCTTCTACAGAGAAAAGGAACACTGTTCTCACTTTTAAACATACTTTGACATATCCCAAACAGACGCTTCTCATTTCAGAGTAACACATGTGCGTTTCTCACAAAAGCATTACATGAAATTCACTGATTTTCAAATGATCGTGATTATCTTTCAAAGTAAAGCTTCTACAGAGAAAAGGAACACTGTTCTCACTTTTCACCATACTTTGACCTATCCCAAACAGACGCTTCTCATTTCAGAGTAACACATGTACGATTCTCACAAAAGCAATTCAGGAAATTCATAGACTTTCAAAGCATCGTGATTATCTTTCAAAGTAAAGCTTCTACAGAGAAAAGGAACACTGTTCTCACTTTTAACCATACTTTGACATATCCCAAACAGACGCTTCTCATTTCAGAGTAACACATGTGCGTTTCTCACAAAAGCATTTCATGAAATTCATACACTTTCAAAGAACGTGATTATCTTTCAAAGTAAAGCTTCTACAGAGAAAAGGAACACTGTTCTCACTTTTAACCATACTTTGACATATCCCAAACAGACGCTTCTCAATTCAGAGTAACACATGTGCGTTTCTCACAAAAGCATTTCATGAAATTCATACACTTTCAAATGAACGTGATTATCTTTCAAAATAAAGCTTCTACAGAGAAAAGGAACACTGTTCTCACTTTTAACCATACTTTGACATATCCCAAACAGATGCTTCTCATTTCAGAGTAACACATGTGAGTTTCTCAAAAAGCATTTCATGAAATTCATACACTTTCAAATGATCGTGATTATCTTTCAAAGTAAAGCTTCTACAGAGAAAAGGAACACTGTTCTCACTTTTAACCATACTTTGACATATGACAAACAGACGCTTCTCATTTCAGAGTAACACATGTGCGTTTCTCACAAAAGCATTCCATGAAATTCACTGACTTTCAAATGATCGTGATTATCTTTCAAAGGAAAGCTTCTACAGAGAAAAGGAACACTGTTCTCACTTTTCACCATACTTTGACCTATCCCAAACAGACGCTTCTCATTTCAGAGTAACACATGTACGATTCTCACAAAAGCAATTCAGGAAATTCATACACTTTCAAAGAACGTGATTATCTTTCAAAGTAAAGCTTCTACAGAGAAAAGGAACACTGTTCTCACTTTTAACCATACTTTGACATATCCCAAAGAGACACTTCTCATTTCAGAGTAACACATGTGCGTTTCTCACAAAAGCATTTCATGAAATTCACTGACTTTCAAATGATCGTGATTATCTTTCAAAGTAAAGCTTCTACAGAGAAAAGGAACATTGTTCTCACTTTTAACCATACTTTGACATATCCCAAACAGACACTTCTCATTTCAGAGTAACACATGTGCGTTTCTCACAAAAGCATTTCATGAAATTCATACACTTTCAAAGAACGTGATTATCTTTCAAAGTAAAGCTTCTACAGAGAAAAGGAACACTGTTCTCACTTTTAACCATACTTTGACATATCCCAAACAGACGCTTCTCATTTCAGAGTAACACATGTGCGTTTCTCAAAAAAGCATTTCATGAAATTCACTTGCTTTCCAATGAACGTGATTATCTTTCAAAGTAAAGATTCTACAGAGAAAAGGAACACTGTTCTCACTTTCAAACATACTTTGACATATCCCAAACAGACGCTTCTCATTTCAGAGTAACACATGTGCGTTTCTCAAAAAAGCATTCCATGAAATTCACTGATTTTCAAATGTTCGTGATTATCTTTCAAAGTAAAGCTTCTACAGAGAAAAGGAACACTGTTCTCACTTTTAACCATACTTTGACATATCCCAAACAGACACTTCTCATTTCAGAGTAACACATGTGCGTTTCTCACAAAAGCATTTCATGAAATTCATACACTTTCAAAGAACGTGATTATCTTTCAAAGTAAAGCTTCTACAGAGAAAAGGAACACTGTTCTCACTTTTAACCATACTTTGACATATCCCAAACAGACGCTTCTCATTTCAGAGTAACACATGTGCGTTTCTCACAAAAGCATTTCAGGAAATTCTTTTGCTTTCAAAGAACGTGATTATCTTTCAAAGTAAAGCTTCTACAGAGAAAAGGAACACTGTTCTCACTTTTAACCATACTTTGACATATCCCAAACAGACGCTTCTCATTTCAGAGTAACACATGTGCGTTTCTCACAAAAGCATTTCATGAAATTCATACACTTTCAAATGAACGTGATTATCTTTCAAAGTAAAGCTTCTACAGAGAAAAGGAACACTGTTCTCACTTTTAACCATACTTTGACATATCCCAAACAGATGCTTCTCAATTCAGAGTAACACATGTGAGTTTCTCAAAAAAGCATTTCATGAAATTCATACACTTTCAACGACCGTGATTATCTTTCAAAGTAAAGCTTCTACAGAGAAAAGGAACACTGTTCTCACTTTTAACCATACTTTGACATATGACAAACAGAAGCTTCTCATTTCAGAGTAACACATATGCGTTTCTCACAAAAGCATTACATGAAATTCACTGATTTTCAAATGATCGTGATTATCTTTCAAAATAAAGCTTCTACAGAGAAAAGGAACACTGTTCTCACTTTTCACCATACTTTGACCTATCCCAAACAGACGCTTCTCATTTCAGAGTAACACATGTACGATTCTCACAAAAGCAATTCAGGAAATTCATACACTTTCAAAGCACGTGATTATCTTTCAACGTAAAGCTTCTACAGAGAAAAGGAACACTGTTCTCACTTTTAACCATACTTTGACATATCCCAAACAGACGCTTCTCATTTCAGAGTAACACATGTGCGTTTCTCACAAAAGCATTTCATGAAATTCATTTACTTTCAAAGAACGTGATTATCTTTCAAAGTAAAGCTTCTACCGAGAAAAGGAACACTGTTCTCACTTTTAACCATACTTTGACATATCCCAAACAGACGCTTCTCATTTCAGAGTAACACATGTGCGTTTCTCACAAAAGCATTTCATGAAATTCATACACTTTCAAATGAACGTGATTATCTTTCAAAATAAAGCTTCTACAGAGAAAAGGAACACTGTTCTCACTTTTAAACATACTTTGACATATCCCAAACAGATGCTTCTCAATTCAGAGTAACACATGTGAGTTTCTCAAAAAAGCATTTTATGAAATTCATACACTTTCAACTGATCGTGATTATCTTTCAAAGTAAAGCTTCTACAGAGAAAAGGAACACTGTTCTCACTTTTAACCATACTTTGACATATCCCAAACAGACGCTTCTCATTTCAGAGTAACACATGTGCGTTTCTCACAAAAGCATTCCATGAAATTCACTGATTTTCAAATGATCGTGATTATCTTTCAAAGTAAAGCTTCTACAGAGAAAAGGAACACTGTTCTCACTTTTCACCATACTTTGACCTATCCCAAACAGACGCTTCTCATTTCAGAGTAACACATGTACGATTCTCACAAAAGCATTTCAGGAAATTCATACACTTTCAAAGCATCGTGATTATCTTTCAAAGTAAAGCTTCTACAGAGAAAAGGAACACTGTTCTCACTTTTAACCATACTTTGACATATCCCAAACAGACACTTCTCATTTCAGAGTAACACATGTGCGTTTCTCACAAAAGCATTTCATGAAATTCATACACTTTCAAATGATCGTGATTATCTTTCAAAGTAAAGCTTCTACAGAGAAAAGGAACACTGTTCTCACTTTTAACCATACTTTGACATATCCCAAACAGACGCTTCTCATTTCAGAGTAACACCTGTGCGTTTCTCACAAAAGCATTTCATGAAATTCATAGACTTTCAAATGAACGTGATTATCTTTCAAAGTAAAGCTTCTACAGAGAAAATGAACACTGTTCTCACTTTTAAACATACTTTGACATATCCCAAACAGACGCTTCTCATTTCAGAGTAACACATGTGCCTTTCTCACAAAAGCATTCCATGAAATTCACTGATTTTCAAATGTTCGTGATTATCTTTCAAAGTAAAGCTTCTACAGAGAAAAGGAACACTGTTCTCACTTTTCACCATACTTTGTCCTATCCCAAACAGATGCTTCTCATTTCAGAGTAACACATGTACGTTTCTCACAAAAGCATTTCATGAAATTCATACAGTTTCAAAGCATGTGATTATCTTTCAAAGTAAAGCTTCTACAGAGAAAAGGAACACTGTTCTCACTTTTAACCATACTTTGACATATCCCAAACAGACACTTCTCATTTCAGAGTAACACATGTGCGTTTCTCACAAAAGCATTTCATGAAATTCATTCACTTTCAAAGAACGTGATTATCTTTCAAAATAAAGCTTCTACAGAGAAAAGGAACACTGTTCTCACTTTTAACCATACTTTGACATATCCCAAACAGACGCTTCTCATTTCAGAGTAACACATGTGCGTTTCTCACAAAAGCATTTCATGAAATTCATACACTTTCAAAGAACGTGATTATCTTTCAAAGTAAAGCTTCTACAGAGAAAAGGAACACTGTTCTCACTTTTAACCATACTTTGACCTATCCCAAACAGACGCTTCTCATTTCAGAGTAACACCTGTGCGTTTCTCACAAAAGCATTTCATGAAATTCATACACTTTCAAAGAACGTGATTATCTTTCAAAGTAAAGCTTCTACAGAGAAAATGAACACTGTTCTCACTTTTAACCATACTTTGACATATCCCAAACAGACGCTTCTCATTTCACAGTAACACATGTGCGTTTCTCACAAAAGCATTTCATGAAATTCACTGACTTTCAAATGATCGTGATTATCTTTCAAAGTAAAGCTTCTACAGAGAAAAGGAACACTGTTCTCACTTTTAACCATACTTTGACCTATCCCAAACAGACGCTTCTCATTTCAGAGTAACACATGTACGTTTCTCACAAAAGCATTTCAGGAAATTCATACAGTTTCAAAGCATGTGATTATCTTTCAAAGTAAAGCTTCTACAGAGAAAAGGAACACTGTTCTCACTTTTAACCATACTTTGACATATCCCAAACAGACACTTCTCATTTCAGAGTAACACATGTGCGTTTCTCACAAAAGCATTTCATGAAATTCATTCACTTTCAAAGAACGTGATTATCTTTCAAAATAAAGCTTCTACAGAGAAAAGGAACACTGTTCTCACTTTTAACCATACTTTGACATATCCCAAACAGACGCTTCTCATTTCAGAGTAACACATGTGCGTTTCTCACAAAAGCATTTCATGAAATTCACTACACTTTCAAAGAACGTGATTATCTTTCAAAGTAAAGCTTCTACAGAGAAAAGGAACACTGTTCTCACTTTTAACCATACTTTGACATATCCCAAACAGACGCTTCTCAATTCAGAGTAACACATGTGCGTTTCTCACAAAAGCATTTCATGAAATTCATACACTTTCAAAGAACGTGATTATCTTTCAAAGTAAAGCTTCTACAGAGAAAAGGAACACTGTTCTCACTTTTAACCATACTTTGACATATCCCAAACAGACGCTTCTCATTTCAGAGTAACACATGTGCGTTTCTCACAAAAGCATTTCATGAAATTCACTGACTTTCAAATGATCGTGATTATCTTTCAAATAAAGCTTCTACAGAGAAAAGGAACACTGTTCTCACTTTTAACCATACTTTGACATATCCCAAACAGACGCTTCTCATTTCAGAGTAACACATGTGCGTTTCTCACAAAAAGCATTTCATGAAATTCACTTTGACTTTCAAAGAACGTGATTATCTTTCAAAGTAAAGCTTCTACAGAGAAAAGGAACACTGTTCTCACTTTTAAACATACTTTGACATATCCCAAACAGACGCTTCTCATTTCAGAGTAACACATGTGCCTTTCTCACAAAAGCATTCCATGAAATTCACTGATTTTCAAATGTTCGTGATTATCTTTCAAAGTAAAGCTTCTACAGAGAAAAGGAACACTGTTCTCACTTTTCACCATACTTTGACATATCCCAAACAGACGCTTCTCATTTCAGAGTAACACATGTACGTTTCTCACAAAAGCATTTCAGGAAATTCACTGACTTTCAAAGCATCGTGATTATCTTTCAAAGTAAAGCTTCTACAGAGAAAAGGAACACTGTTCTCACTTTTAACCATACTTTGACATATCCCAAACAGACACTTCTCATTTCAGAGTAACACATGTGCGTTTCTCACAAAAGCATTTCATGAAATTCATACACTTTCAAAGAACGTGATTATCTTTCAAAATAAAGCTTCTACAGAGAAAAGGAACACTGTTCTCACTTTTAACCATACTTTGACATATCCCAAACAGACGCTTCTCATTTCAGAGTAACACATGTGCGTTTCTCACAAAAGCATTTCATGAAATTCACTCACTTTCAAAGGATCGTGATTATCTTTCAAAGTAAAGCTTCTACAGAGAAAAGGAACACTGTTCTCACTTTTAACCATACTTTGACCTATCCCAAACAGACGCTTCTCATTTCAGAGTAACACATGTGCGTTTCTCACAAAAGCATTTCATGAAATTCACTGACTTTCAAATGATCGTGATTATCTTTCAAAGTAAAGCTTCTACAGAGAAAAGGAACACTGTTCTCACTTTTAACCATACTTTGACATATCCCAAACAGACGCTTCTCATTTCAGAGTAACACATGTGCCTTTCTCACAAAAGCATTCCATGAAATTCACTGATTTTCAAATGTTCATGATTATCGTTCAAAGTAAAGCTTCTACAGAGAAAAGGAACACTGTTCTCACTTTTCACCATACTTTGACCTATCCCAAACAGACGCTTCTCATTTCAGAGTAACACATGTGCGATTCTCACAAAAGCATTTCATGAAATTCACTGACTTTCAAATGATCGTGATTATCTTTCAAAGTAAAGCTTCTACAGAGAAAAGGAACACTGTTCTCACTTTTAACCATACTTTGACATATCCCAAACAGACACTTCTCATTTCAGAGTAACACATGTGCGTTTCTCACAAAAAGCATTTCATGAAATTCACTGACTTTCAAAGAACGTGATTATCTTTCAAAATAAAGCTTCTACAGAGAAAAGGAACACTGTTCTCACTTTTAACCATACTTTGACATATCCCAAACAGACGCTTCTCATTTCAGAGTAACACATGTGCGTTTCTCACAAAAGCATTTCATGAAATTCATACACTTTCAAAGAACGTGATTATCTTTCAAAGTAAAGCTTCTACAGAGAAAATGAACACTGTTCTCACTTTTAACCATACTTTGACATATCCCAAACAGACGCTTCTCATTTCAGAGTAACACCTGTGCGTTTCTCACAAAAGCATTTCATGAAATTCATACACTTTCAAATGATCGTGATTATCTTTCAAAGTAAAGCTTCTACAGAGAAAAGGAACACTGTTCTCACTTTTAACCATACTTTGACATATCCCAAACAGACGCTTCTCATTTCAGAGTAACACATGTGCCTTTCTCACAAAAGCATTCCATGAAATTCACTGACTTTCAAATGATCGTGATTATCGTTCAAAGTAAAGCTTCTACAGAGAAAAGGAACACTGTTCTCACTTTTAACCATACTTTGACATATCCCAAACAGACGCTTCTCATTTCAGAGTAACACATGTGCGTTTCTCACAAAAGCATTTCAGGAAATTCACTGACTTTCAAAGCATGTGATTATCTTTCAAAGTAAAGCTTCTACAGAGAAAAGGAACACTGTTCTCACTTTTAACCATACTTTGACATATCCCAAACAGACGCTTCTCATTTCAGAGTAACACATGTGCGTTTCTCACAAAAGCATTTCATGAAATTCACTGACTTTCAAATGATCGTGATTATCTTTCAAAGTAAAGCTTCTACAGAGAAAAGGAACACTGTTCTCACTTTTAACCATACTTTCACATATCCCAAACAGACGCTTCTCATTTCAGAGTAACACATGTGCGTTTCTCACAAAAGCATTTCATGAAATTCACTGACTTTCAAATGATCGTGATTATCTTTCAAAGTAAAGCTTCTACAGAGAAAAGGAACACTGTTCTCACTTTTAACCATACTTTGACATATCCCAAACAGACGCTTCTCATTTCAGAGTAACACATGTGCGTTTCTCACAAAAGCATTTCATGAAATTCACTGACTTTCAAATGATCGTGATTATCTTTCAAAGTAAAGCTTCTACAGAGAAAAGGAACACTGTTCTCACTTTTAAACATACTTTGACATATCCCAAACAGACGCTTCTCATTTCAGAGTAACACATGTGCCTTTCTCACAAAAGCATTCCATGAAATTCACTGATTTTCAAATGTTCGTGATTATCTTTCAAAGTAAAGCTTCTACAGAGAAAAGGAACACTGTTCTCACTTTTCACCATACTTTGACCTATCCCAAACAGACGCTTCTCATTTCAGAGTAACACATGTACGATTCTCACAAAAGCAATTCAGGAAATTCATACAGTTTCAAAGCATGTGATTATCTTTCAACGTAAAGCTTCTACAGAGAAAAGGAACACTGTTCTCACTTTTAACCATACTTTGACATATCCCAAACAGACACTTCTCATTTCAGAGTAACACATGTGCGTTTCTCACAAAAGCATTTCATGAAATTCATACACTTTCAAAGAACGTGATTATCTTTCAAAATAAAGCTTCTACAGAGAAAAGGAACACTGTTCTCACTTTTAACCATACTTTGACATATCCCAAACAGACGCTTCTCATTTCAGAGTAACACATGTGCGTTTCTCACAAAAGCATTTCATGAAATTCATACACTTTCAAAGAACGTGATTATCTTTCAAAGTAAAGCTTCTACACAGAAAAGGAACACTGTTCTCACTTTTAACCATACTTTGACCTATCCCAAACAGACGCTTCTCATTTCAGAGTAACACCTGTGCGTTTCTCACAAAAGCATTTCATGAAATTCATACACTTTCAACTGAACGTGATTATCTTTCAAAGTAAAGCTTCTACAGAGAAAATGAACACTGTTCTCACTTTTAACCATACTTTGACATATTCCAAACAGACGCTTCTCATTTCAGAGTAACACATGTGCCTTTCTCACAAAAGCATTCCATGAAATTCACTGATTTTCAAATGTTCATGATTATCGTTCAAAGTAAAGCTTCTACAGAGAAAAGGAACACTGTTCTCACTTTTCACCATACTTTGACCTATCCCAAACAGACGCTTCTCATTTCAGAGTAACACATGTACGATTCTCACAAAAGCAATTCAGGAAATTCATACAGTTTCAAAGCATGTGATTATCTTTCAACGTAAAGCTTCTACAGAGAAAAGGAACACTGTTCTCACTTTTAACCATACTTTGACATATCCCAAACAGACACTTCTCATTTCAGAGTAACACATGTGCGTTTCTCACAAAAGCATTTCATGAAATTCATACACTTTCAAAGAACGTGATTATCTTTCAAATTAAAGCTTCTACAGAGAAAAGGAACACTGTTCTCACTTTTAACCATACTTTCACATATCCCAAACAGACGCTTCTCATTTCAGAGTAACACATGTGCGTTTCTCACAAAAGCATTTCATGAAATTCATACACTTTCAAAGAACGTGATTATCTTTCAACGTAAAGCTTCTACAGAGAAAAGGAACACTGTTCTCACTTTTAACCATACTTTGACCTATCCCAAACAGACGCTTCTCATTTCAGAGTAACACCTGTGCGTTTCTCACAAAAGCATTTCATGAAATTCACTGACTTTCAAATGATCGTGATTATCTTTCAAAGTAAAGCTTCTACAGAGAAAAGGAACACTGTTCTCACTTTTAAACATACTTTGACATATCCCAAACAGACGCTTCTCATTTCAGAGTAACACATGTGCCTTTCTCACAAAAGCATTCCATGAAATTCACTGATTTTCAAATGTTCGTGATTATCTTTCAAAGTAAAGCTTCTACAGAGAAAAGGAACACTGTTCTCACTTTTCACCATACTTTGACCTATCCCAAACAGACGCTTCTCATTTCAGAGTAACACATGTGCGATTCTCACAAAAGCAATTCAGGAAATTCATACAGTTTCAAAGCATGTGATTATCTTTCAACGTAAAGCTTCTACAGAGAAAAGGAACACTGTTCTCACTTTTAACCATACTTTGACATATCCCAAACAGACACTTCTCATTTCAGAGTAACACATGTGCGTTTCTCACAAAAGCATTTCATGAAATTCACTGACTTTCAAAGAACGTGATTATCTTTCAAAATAAAGCTTCTACAGAGAAAAGGAACACTGTTCTCACTTTTAACCATACTTTGACATATCCCAAACAGACGCTTCTCATTTCAGAGTAACACATGTGCGTTTCTCACAAAAGCATTTCATGAAATTCATACACTTTCAAAGAACGTGATTATCTTTCAAAGTAAAGCTTCTACAGAGAAAAGGAACACTGTTCTCACTTTTAACCATACTTTGACCTATCCCAAACAGACGCTTCTCATTTCAGAGTAACACCTGTGCGTTTCTCACAAAAGCATTTCATGAAATTCATACACTTTCAAATGAACGTGATTATCTTTCAAAGTAAAGCTTCTACAGAGAAAAGGAACACTGTTCTCACTTTTAACCATACTTTGACATATCCCAAACAGACGCTTCTCATTTCACAGTAACACATGTGCCTTTCTCACAAAAGCATTCCATGAAATTCACTGATTTTCAAATGTTCATGATTATCGTTCAAAGTAAAGCTTCTACAGAGAAAAGGAACACTGTTCTCACTTTTCACCATACTTTGACCTATCCCAAACAGACGCTTCTCATTTCAGAGTAACACATGTACGATTCTCACAAAAGCAATTCAGGAAATTCATACAGTTTCAAAGCATGTGATTATCTTTCAACGTAAAGCTTCTACAGAGAAAAGGAACACTGTTCTCACTTTTAACCATACTTTGACATATCCCAAACAGACACTTCTCATTTCAGAGTAACACATGTGCGTTTCTCACAAAAGCATTTCATGAAATTCATACACTTTCAAAGAACGTGATTATCTTTCAAAATAAAGCTTCTACAGAGAAAAGGAACACTGTTCTCACTTTTAACCATACTTTGACATATCCCAAACAGACGCTTCTCATTTCAGAGTAACACATGTGCGTTTCTCACAAAAGCATTTCATGAAATTCATACACTTTCAAAGAACGTGATTATCTTTCAAAGTAAAGCTTCTACAGAGAAAAGGAACACTGTTCTCACTTTTAACCATACTTTGACATATTCCAAACAGACGCTTCTCAATTCAGAGTAACACATGTGCGTTTCTCACAAAAGCATTTCATGAAATTCATACACTTTCAAAGAACGTGATTATCTTTCAAAGTAAAGCTTCTACAGAGAAAAGGAACACTGTTCTCACTTTTAACCATACTTTGACCTATCCCAAACAGACGCTTCTCATTTCAGAGTAACACCTGTGCGTTTCTCACAAAAGCATTTCATGAAATTCATACACTTTCAACGAACGTGATTATCTTTCAAAGTAAAGCTTCTACAGAGAAAATGAACACTGTTCTCACTTTTAAACATACTTTGACATATTCCAAACAGACGCTTCTCATTTCACAGTAACACATGTGCCTTTCTCACAAAAGCATTCCATGAAATTCACTGATTTTCAAATGTTCATGATTATCTTTCAAAGTAAAGCATCTACAGAGAAAAGGAACACTGTTCTCACTTTTAACCATACTTTGACCTATCCCAAACAGAGGCTTCTCATTTCAGAGTAACACATGTACGATTCTCACAAAAGCAATTCAGGAAATTCATACAGTTTCAAAGCATGTGATTATCTTTCAACGTAAAGCTTCTACAGAGAAAAGGAACACTGTTCTCACTTTTAACCATACTTTGACATATCCCAAACAGACACTTCTCATTTCAGAGTAACACATGTGCGTTTCTCACAAAAGCATTTCATGAAATTCATACACTTTCAAAGAACGTGATTATCTTTCAAAGTAAAGCTTCTACACAGAAAAGGAACACTGTTCTCACTTTTAACCATACTTTGACATATTCCAAACAGACGCTTCTCATTTCAGAGTAACACATGTGCGTTTCTCACAAAAGCATTTCATGAAATTCGTTTGCTTTCAAAGAACGTGATTATCTTTCAAAGTAAAGCTTCTACAGAGAAAAGGAACACTGTTCTCACTTTTAAACATACTTGATATATCCCAAACAGACGCTTCTCATTTCAGAGTAACACATGTGCATTTCTCACAAAAGCATTTCATGAAATTTTTTGCCTTTCAAAGAACATGATTTTCTTTCAAAGTAAAGCTTCTACAGAGAAAAGGAACACTGTTCTCACTTTTAACCATACTTTGACATATCCCAAACAGACGCTTCTCATTTCAGAGTAACACATGTGCGTTTCTCACAATAGCATTTCATGAAATTCATACACTTTCAAAGAACGTGATTATCTTTCAAAGTAAAGCTTCTGCAGAGAAAAGGAACACTGTTCTCACTTTTAACCATACTTTGACATATCCCAAACAGACGCTTCTCATTTCAGAGTAACACATGTACGATTCTCACAAAAGCAATTCAGGAAATTCATACAGTTTCAAAGCACGTGATTATCTTTCAACGTAAAGCTTCTACAGAGAAAAGGAACACTGTTCTCACTTTTAACCATACTTTGACATATCCCAAACAGACACTTCTCATTTCAGAGTAACACATGTGCGTTTCTCACAAAAGCATTTCATGAAATTCATACACTTTCAAAGAACGTGATTATCTTTCAAAGTAAAGCTTCTACAGTGAAAAGGAACACTGTTCTCACTTTTAACCATACTTTGACATATCCCAAACAGACGCTTCTCATTTCAGAGTAACACATGTGCGTTTCTCACAAAAGCATTTCATGAAATTCATACACTTTCAACGAACGTGATTATCTTTCAAAGTAAAGCTTCTACAGAGAAAAGGAACACTGTTCTCACTTTTAACCATACTTTGACATATTCCAAACAGATGCTTCTCATTTCAGAGTAACACATGTGCGTTTCTCACAAAAGCATTTCATGAAATTCGTTTGCTTTCCAAGAACGTGATTATCTTTCAAAGTAAAGCTTCTACAGAGAAAAGGAACACTGTTCTCACTTTTAAACATACTTTGATATATCCCAAACAGACGCTTCTCATTTCAGAGTAACACATGTGCATTTCTCACAAAAGCATTTCATGAAATTTTTTCCTTTCAAAGAACATGATTTTCTTTCAAAGTAAAGCTTCTACAGAGAAAAGGAACACTGTTCTCACTTTTAACCATACTTTGACATATCCCAAACAGACGCTTCTCATTTCAGAGTAACACATGTGCGTTTCTCACAAAAGCATTTCATGAAATTCATACACTTTCAAAGAACGTGATTATCTTCCAAAGTAAAGCTTCTGCAGAGAAAAGGAACACTGTTCTCACTTTTAACCATACTTTGACATATCCCAAACAGACGCTTCTCATTTCAGAGTAACACATGTACGATTCTCACAAAAGCAATTCAGGAAATTCATACAGTTTCAAAGCACGTGATTATCTTTCAACGTAAAGCTTCTACAGCGAAAAGGAACACTGTTCTCACTTTTAACCATACTTTGACATATCCCAAACAGACACTTCTCATTTCAGAGTAACACATGTGCGTTTCTCACAAAAGCATTTCATGAAATTCATACACTTTCAAAGAACGTGATTATCTTTCAAAGTAAATCTTCTACAGTGAAAAGGAACACTGTTCTCACTTTTAACCATACTTTGACATATCCCAAACAGACGCTTCTCATTTCAGAGTAACACATGTGCGTTTCTCACAAAAGCATTTCATGAAATTCATACACTTTCAACGAACGTGATTATCTTTCAAAGTAAAGCTTCTACAGAGAAAAGGAACACTGTTCTCACTTTTAACCATACTTTGACATATTCCAAACAGACGCTTCTCATTTCAGAGTAACACATGTGCGTTTCTCACAAAAGCATTTCATGAAATTCGTTTGCTTTCAAAGAACGTGATTATCTTTCAAAGTAAAGCTTCTACAGAGAAAATGAACACTGTTCTCACTTTTAAACATACTTTGACATATTCCAAACAGACGCTTCTCATTTCAGAGTAACACATGTGCCTTTCTCACAAAAGCATTCCATGAAATTCACTGATTTTCAAATGTTCGTGATTATCTTTCAAAGTAAAGCTTCTACAGAGAAAAGGAACACTGTTCTCACTTTTCACCATACTTTGACCTATCCCAAACAGACGCTTCTCATTTCAGAGTAACACATGTACGATTCTCACAAAAGCAATTCAGGAAATTCATACAGTTTCAAAGCATGTGATTATCTTTCAACGTAAAGCTTCTACAGAGAAAAGGAACACTGTTCTCACTTTTAACCATACTTTGACATATCCCAAACAGACACTTCTCATTTCAGAGTAACACATGTGCGTTTCTCACAAAAGCATTTCATGAAATTCATACACTTTCAAAGAACGTGATTATCTTTCAAAATAAAGCTTCTACAGAGAAAAGGAACACTGTTCTCACTTTTACCATACTTTGACATATCCCAAACAGACGCTTCTCATTTCAGAGTAACACATGTGCGTTTCTCACAAAAGCATTTCATGAAATTCATACACTTTCAAAGAACGTGATTATCTTTCAAAGTAAAGCTTCTACAGAGAAAAGGAACACTGTTCTCACTTTTAACCATACTTTGACCTATCCCAAACAGACGCTTCTCATTTCAGAGTAACACCTGTGCGTTTCTCACAAAAGCATTTCATGAAATTCATACACTTTCAACGAACGTGATTATCTTTCAAAGTAAAGCTTCTACAGAGAAAATGAACACTGTTCTCACTTTTAACCATACTTTGACATATTCCAAACAGACGCTTCTCATTTCACAGTAACACATGTGCCTTTCTCACAAAAGCATTCCATGAAATTCACTGATTTTCAAATGTTCATGATTATCGTTCAAAGTAAAGCTTCTACAGAGAAAAGGAACACTGTTCTCACTTTTCACCATACTTTGACATATCCCAAACAGACGCTTCTCATTTCAGAGTAACACATGTACGATTCTCACAAAAGCAATTCAGGAAATTCATACAGTTTCAAAGCATGTGATTATCTTTCAACGTAAAGCTTCTACAGAGAAAAGGAACACTGTTCTCACTTTTAACCATACTTTGACATATCCCAAACAGACACTTCTCATTTCAGAGTAACACATGTGCGTTTCTCACAAAAGCATTTCATGAAATTCATACACTTTCAAAGAACGTGATTATCTTTCAAAATAAAGCTTCTACAGAGAAAAGGAACACTGTTCTCACTTTTAACCATACATTGACATATCCCAAACAGACGATTCTCATTTCAGAGTAACACATGTGCGTTTCTCACAAAAGCATTTCATGAAATTCATACACTTTCAAAGAACGTGATTATCTTTCAAAGTAAAGCTTCTACAGAGAAAAGGAACACTGTTCTCACTTTTAACCATACTTTGACATATTCCAAACAGACGCTTCTCAATTCAGAGTAACACATGTGCGTTTCTCACAAAAGCATTTCATGAAATTCATACACTTTCAAAGAACGTGATTATCTTTCAAAGTAAAGCTTCTACAGAGAAAAGGAACACTGTTCTCACTTTTAACCATACTTTGACCTATCCCAAACAGACGCTTCTCATTTCAGAGTAACACCTGTGCGTTTCTCACAAAAGCATTTCATGAAATTCATACACTTTCAACGAACGTGATTATCTTTCAAAGTAAAGCTTCTACAGAGAAAATGAACACTGTTCTCACTTTTAACCATACTTTGACATATTCCAAACAGACGCTTCTCATTTCACAGTAACACATGTGCCTTTCTCACAAAAGCATTCCATGAAATTCACTGATTTTCAAATGTTCATGATTATCGTTCAAAGTAAAGCTTCTACAGAGAAAAGGAACACTGTTCTCACTTTTCACCATACTTTGACCTATCCCAAACAGACGCTTCTCATTTCAGAGTAACACATGTACGATTCTCACAAAAGCAATTCAGGAAATTCATACAGTTTCAAAGCATGTGATTATCTTTCAACGTAAAGCTTCTACAGAGAAAAGGAACACTGTTCTCACTTTTAACCATACTTTGACATATCCCAAACAGACACTTCTCATTTCAGAGTAACACATGTGCGTTTCTCACAAAAGCATTTCATGAAATTCATACACTTTCAAAGAACGTGATTATCTTTCAAAGTAAAGCTTCTACACAGAAAAGGAACACTGTTCTCACTTTTAACCATACTTTGACACATTCCAAACAGACGCTTCTCATTTCAGAGTAACACATGTGCGTTTCTCACAAAAGCATTTCATGAAATTCGTTTGCTTTCCAAGAACGTGATTATCTTTCAAAGTAAAGCTTCTACAGAGAAAAGGAACACTGTTCTCACTTTTAAACATACTTGATATATCCCAAACAGACGCTTCTCATTTCAGAGTAACACATGTGCATTTCTCACAAAAGCATTTCATGAAATTTTTTCCTTTCAAAGAACATGATTTTCTTTCAAAGTAAAGCTTCTACAGAGAAAAGGAACACTGTTCTCACTTTTAACCGTACTTTGACATATCCCAAACAGACGCTTCTCATTTCAGAGTAACACATGTGCGTTTCTCACAAAAGCATTTCATGAAATTCATACACTTTAAAGAACGTGATTATCTTCCAAAGTAAAGCTTCTGCAGAGAAAAGGAACACTGTTCTCACTTTTAACCATACTTTGACATATCCCAAACAGACGCTTCTCATTTCAGAGTAACACATGTACGATTCTCACAAAAGCAATTCAGGAAATTCATACAGTTTCAAAGCACGTGATTATCTTTCAACGTAAAGCTTCTACAGAGAAAAGGAACACTGTTCTCACTTTTAACCATACTTTGACATATCCCAAACAGACACTTCTCATTTCAGAGTAACACATGTGCGTTTCTCACAAAAGCATTTCATGAAATTCATACACTTTCAAAGAACGTGATTATCTTTCAAAGTAAATCTTCTACAGTGAAAAGGAACACTGTTCTCACTTTTAACCATACTTTGACATATCCCAAACAGACGCTTCTCATTTCAGAGTAACACATGTGCGTTTCTCACAAAAGCATTTCATGAAATTCATACACTTTCAACGAACGTGATTATCTTTCAAATAAAGCTTCTACAGAGAAAAGGAACACTGTTCTCACTTTTAACCATACTTTGACATATTCCAAACAGACGCTTCTCATTTCAGAGTAACACATGTGCGTTTCTCACAAAAGCATTTCATGAAATTCGTTTGCTTTCCAAGAACGTGATTATCTTTCAAAGTAAAGCTTCTACAGAGAAAAGGAACACTGTTCTCACTTTTAACCATACTTTGACATATCCCAAACAGACGCTTTTCATTTCAGAGTAACACATGTGCGTTTCTCACAAAAGCATTTCATGAAATTCTTTTGCTTTCAAAGAACATGATTTTCTTTCAAAGTAAAGCTTCTACAGAGAAAAGGAACACTGTTCTCACTTTTAACCATACTTTGACCTATCCCAAACAGACGCTTCTCATTTCAGAGTAACACATGTGCGTTTCTCACAAAAGCATTTCATGAAATTCGTTTGCTTTCCAAGAACGTGATTATCTTTCAAAGTAAAGCTTCTACAGAGAAAAGGAACACTGTTCTCACTTTTAAACATACTTGACATATCCCAATCAGACGCTTCTCATTTCAGAGTTACACATGTGCGTTTCTCACAAAAGCATTTCATGAAATTCTTTTGCTTTCAAAGAACATGATTTTCTTTCAAAGTAAAGCTTCTACAGAGAAAAGGAACACTGTTCTCACTTTTATCCATACTTTGACATATCCCAACAGACGCTTCTCATTTCAGAGTAACACATGTGCGTTTCTCACAAAAGCATTCCATGAAATTCACTGATTTTCAAACGATCGTGATTATCTATCAAAGTAAAGCTTCTACAGAGAAAAGGAACACTGTTCTCACTTTTAACAATACTTTGACCTATCCCAAACAGACGCTTCTCATTTCAGCGTAACACATGTGCGATTCTCACAAAAGCAATTCAGGAAATTCATACACTTTCAAAGCATGTGATTATCTTTCAACGTAAAGCTTCTACAGAGAAAAAAACACTGTTCTCACTTTTAACCATACTTTGACATATCCCAAACAGACGCTTCTCATTTCAGAGTAACACATGTGCTTTTCTCACAAAAGCATTTCATGAAATTCACTGATTTTCAAATGATTGTGATTATCTTTCAAAGTAAAGCTTCTACAGAGAAAAGGAACACTGTTCTCACTTTTAACCATACTTTGACATATCCCAAACAGACACTTCTCATTTCAGAGTAACACATGTGCGTTTCTCAAAAAAGCATTTCATGAAATTCATACACTTTAAAGAACGTGATTATCTTCCAAAGTAAAGCTTCTACAGAGAAAAGGAACACTGTTCTCACTTTTAACCATACTTTGACATATCCCAAACAGACACTTCTCATTTCAGAATAACACATGTGCGTTTCTCACAAAAGCATTTCATGAAATTCGTTTGCTTTCCAAGAACGTGATTATCTTTCAAAGTAAAGCTTCTACAGAGAAAAGGAACACTGTTCTCACTTTTAACCATACTTTGACATATCCCAAACAGACGCTTCTCATTTCAGAGTAACACATGTGCGTTTCTCACAAAAGCATTTCATGAAATTCATACACTTTAAAGAACGTGATTATCTTCCAAAGTAAAGCTTCTACGAAAGAAAAGGAACACTGTTCTCACTTTTAACCATACTTTGACATATCCCAAACAGACACTTCTCATTTCAGAGTAACACATGTGCGTTTCTCACAAAAGCATTTCATGAAATACATGCACTTTCAACGAACGAGATTATCTTTCAAAGTAAAGCTTCTACAGAGAAAAGGAACACTGTTCTCACTTTTAACCATACTTTGACCTATTCCAAACAGACGCTTCTCATTTCAGAGTAACACATGTGCGTTTCTCACAAAAGCATTTCATGAAATTCACTGACTTTCAAATGATCGTGATTATCTTTCAAAGTAAAGCTTCTACAGAGAAAAGGAACATTGTTCTCACTTTTAACCATACTTTGACATATCCCAAACAGACACTTCTCATTTCAGAGTAACACATTTGCCTTTCTCACAAAAGCATTTCATGAAATTCATACACTTTCAAAGAACGTGATTATCTTTCAAAGTAAAGCTTCTACACAGAAAAGGAACACTGTTCTCACTTTTAACCATACTTTGACATATTCCAAACAGACGCTTCTCATTTCAGAATAACACATGTGCGTTTCTCACAAAAGCATTTCATGAAATTCGTTTGCTTTCCAAGAACGTGATTATCTTTCAAAGTAAAGCTTCTACAGAGAAAAGGAACACTGTTCTCACTTTTAAACATACTTGATATATCCCAAACAGACGCTTCTCATTTCAGAGTAACACATGTGCATTTCTCACAAAAGCATTTCATGAAATTTTTTCCCTTTCAAAGAACATGATTTTCTTTCAAAGTAAAGCTTCTACAGAGAAAAGGAACACTGTTCTCACTTTTAACCATACTTTGACATATCCCAAACAGACGCTTCTCATTTCAGAGTAACACATGTGCGTTTCTCACAAAAGCATTTCATGAAATTCATACACTTTCAAAGAACGTGATTATCTTCCAAAGTAAAGCTTCTGCAGAGAAAAGGAACACTGTTCTCACTTTTAACCATACTTTGACATATCCCAAACAGACGCTTCTCATTTCAGAGTAACACATGTACGATTCTCACAAAAGCAATTCAGGAAATTCATACACTTTCAAAGCACGTGATTATCTTTCAACGTAAAGCTTCTACAGAGAAAAGGAACACTGTTCTCACTTTTAACCATACTTTGACATATCCCAAACACACACTTCTCATTTCAGAGTAACACATGTGCGTTTCTCACAAAAGCATTTCATGAAATTCATACACTTTCAAAGAACGTGATTATCTTTCAAAGTAAAGCTTCTACAGTGAAAAGGAACACTGTTCTCACTTTTAACCATACTTTGACATATCCCAAACAGACGCTTCTCATTTCAGAGTAACACATGTGCGTTTCTCACAAAAGCATTTCATGAAATTCATACACTTTCAACGAACGTGATTATCTTTCAAAGTAAAGCTTCTACAGAGAAAAGGAACACTGTTCTCACTTTTAACCATACTTTGACATATTCCAAACAGATGCTTCTCATTTCAGAGTAACACATGTGCGTTTCTCACAAAAGCATTTCATGAAATTCGTTTGCTTTCCAAGAACGTGATTATCTTTCAAAGTAAAGCTTCTACAGAGAAAAGGAACACTGTTCTCACTTTTAAACATACTTGATATATCCCAAACAGACGCTTCTCATTTCAGAGTAACACATGTGCATTTCTCACAAAAGCATTTCATGAAATTTTTTTCCTTTCAAAGAACATGATTTTCTTTCAAAGTAAAGCTTCTACAGAGAAAAGGAACACTGTTCTCACTTTTAACCGTACTTTGACATATCCCAAACAGACGCTTCTCATTTCAGAGTAACACATGTGCGTTTCTCACAAAAGCATTTCATGAAATTCATACACTTTAAAGAACGTGATTATCTTCCAAAGTAAAGCTTCTGCAGAGAAAAGGAACACTGTTCTCACTTTTAACCATACTTGGACCTATCCCAAACAGACGCTTCTCATTTCAGAGTAACACATGTACGATTCTCACAAAAGCAATTCAGGAAATTCATACAGTTTCAAAGCACGTGATTATCTTTCAACGTAAAGCTTCTACAGAGAAAAGGAACACTGTTCTCACTTTTAACCATACTTTGACATATCCCAAACAGACACTTCTCATTTCAGAGTAACACATGTGCGTTTCTCACAAAAGCATTTCATGAAATTCATACACTTTCAAAGAACGTGATTATCTTTCAAAGTAAAGCTTCTACAGTGAAAAGGAACACTGTTCTCACTTTTAACCATACTTTGACATATCCCAAACAGACGCTTCTCATTTCAGAGTAACACATGTGCGTTTCTCACAAAAGCATTTCATGAAATTCATACACTTTCAACGAACGTGATTATCTTTCAAATAAAGCTTCTACAGAGAAAAGGAACACTGTTCTCACTTTTAACCATACTTTGACATATTCCAAACAGACGCTTCTCATTTCAGAGTAACACATGTGCGTTTCTCACAAAAGCATTTCATGAAATTCATTTGCTTTCAAAGAACGTGATTATCTTTCAAAGTAAAGCTTCTACAGAGAAAAGGAACACTGTTCTCACTTTTAACCATACTTTGACATATCCCAAACAGACGCTTTTCATTTCAGAGTAACACATGTGCGTTTCTCACAAAAGCATTTCATGAAATTCTTTTGCTTTCAAAGAACATGATTTTCTTTCAAAGTAAAGCTTCTACAGAGAAAAGGAACACTGTTCTCACTTTTAACCATACTTTGACCTATCCCAAACAGACGCTTCTCATTTCAGAGTAACACATGTGCGTTTCTCACAAAAGCATTTCATGAAATTCGTTTGCTTTCCAAGAACGTGATTATCTTTCAAAGTAAAGCTTCTACAGAGAAAAGGAACACTGTTCTCACTTTTAAACATACTTGACATATCCCAATCAGACGCTTCTCATTTCAGAGTAACACATGTGCGTTTCTCACAAAAGCATTTCATGAAATTCTTTTGCTTTCAAAGAACATGATTTTCTTTCAAAGTAAAGCTTCTACAGAGAAAAGGAACACTGTTCTCACTTTTATCCATACTTTGACATATCCCAAACAGACGCTTCTCATTTCAGAGTAACACATGTGCGTTTCTCACAAAAGCATTCCATAAAATTCACTGATTTTCAAACGATCGTGATTATCTTTCAAAGTAAAGCTTCTACAGAGAAAAGGAACACTGTTCTTACTTTTAACAATACTTTGACCTATCCCAAACAGACGCTTCTCATTTCAGAGTAACACATGTGCGATTCTCACAAAAGCAATTCAGGAAATTCATACACTTTCAAAGCATGTGATTATCTTTCAACGTAAAGCTTCTACAGAGAAAAGGAACACTGTTCTCACTTTTAACCATACTTTGACATATCCCAACAGACGCTTCTCATTTCAGAGTAACACATGTGCTTTTCTCACAAAAGCATTTCATGAAATTCACTGATTTTCAAATGATTGTGATTATCTTTCAAAGTAAAGCTTCTACAGAGAAAAGGAACACTGTTCTCACTTTTAACCATACTTTGACATATCCCAAACAGACACTTCTCATTTCAGAGTAACACATGTGCGTTTCTCAAAAAAGCATTTCATGAAATTCATACACTTTAAAGAACGTGATTATCTTCCAAAGTAAAGCTTCTACAGAGAAAAGGAACACTGTTCTCACTTTTAACCATACTTTGACATATCCCAAACAGACACTTCTCATTTCAGAATAACACATGTGCGTTTCTCACAAAAGCATTTCATGAAATTCGTTTGCTTTCAAAGAACGTGATTATCTTTCAAAGTAAAGCTTCTACAGAGAAAAGGAACACTGTTCTCACTTTTAACCATACTTTGACATATCCCAACAGACGCTTCTCATTTCAGAGTAACACATGTGCGTTTCTCACAAAAGCATTTCATGAAATTCACACACTTTAAAGAACGTGATTATCTTCCAAAGTAAAGCTTCTAGAAAGAAAAGGAACACTGTTCTCACTTTTAACCATACTTTGACATATCCCAAACAGACACTTCTCATTTCAGAGAAACACATGTGCGTTTCTCACAAAAGCATTTCATGAAATTCATACACTTTCAAAGAACGTGATTATCTTTCAAAGTAAAGCTTCTACAGA
The DNA here is from genome assembly GCA_902806775.1 of Microtus agrestis. NCBI lineage: Eukaryota > Metazoa > Chordata > Mammalia > Rodentia > Cricetidae > Microtus > Microtus agrestis. The sequence goes on along the minus strand of CADCXT010004043.1, from coordinate 35,166 downwards.
GAAAAGGAACACTGTTCTCACTTTTAAACATACTTTGACATATCCCAAACAGACGCTACTCATTTCAGAGTAACACATGTGCGTTTCTCACAAAAGCATTTCATGAAATTCATACACTTTCAAAGAACGTGATTATCTTTCCAAAGTAAAGCTTCTACAGAGAAAAGGAACACTGTTCTCACTTTTAACCATACTTTGACATATCCCAAACAGACACTTCTCATTTCAGAGTAACACATGTGCGTTTCTCACAAAAGCATTTCATGAAATTCATACACTTTCAAAGAACGTGATTATCTTTCAAAGTAAAGCTTCTACAGAGAAAAGGAACACTGTTCTCACTTTTAACCATACTTTGACATATCCCAAACAGACGCTTCTCATTTCAGAGTAACACATGTGCGTTTCTCACAAAAGCATTTCATGAAATACATGCACTTTCAACGAACGAGATTATCTTTCAAAGTAAAGCTTCTACAGAGAAAAGGAACATTGTTCTCACTTTTAACCATACTTTGACATATCCCAAACAGACACTTCTCATTTCAGAGTAACACATTTGCGTTTCTCACAAAAGCATTTCATGAAATTCATACACTTTCAAAGAACGTGATTATCTTTCAAAGTAAAGCTTCTACAGAGAAAAGGAACACTGTTCTCACTTTTAACCATACTTTGACATATTCCAAACAGACGCTTCTCATTTCAGAGTAACACATGTGCGTTTCTCACAAAAGCATTTCATGAAATTCGTTTGCTTTCAAAGAACGTGATTATCTTTCAAAGTTAAGCTTCTACAGAGAAAAGGAACACTGTTCTCACTTTTAACCATACTTTGACATATCCCAAACAGACGCTTCTCATTTCAGAGTAACACATGTGCGTTTCTCACAAAAGCATTCCATGAAATTCACTGATTTTCAAATGATCGTGATTATCTTTCAAATTAAAGCTTCTACAGAGAAAAGGAACACTGTTCTCACTTTTAACCATACTTTGACATATCCCAAAGAGACACTTCTCATTTCAGAGTAATACATGTGTGTTTCTCACAAAAGCATTTCATGAAATTCATACACTTTCAAAGAACGTGATTATCTTTCAAAGTAAAGCTTCTACAGAGAAAAGGAACACTGTTCTCACTTTTAACCATACTTTGACATATCCCAAACAGACGCTTCTCATTTCAGAGTAACACATGTGCGTTTCTCACAAAAGCATTTCATGAAATCGTTTGCTTTCAAAGAACGTGATTATCTTTCAAAGTAAAGCTTCTACAAAGAAAAGGAACACTGTTCTCACTTTTAAACATACTTGACATATCCCAAAGAGACGCTTCTCATTTCAGAGTAACACATGTGCTTTTCTCACAAAAGCATTTCATGAAATTCTTTTGCTTGCAAAGAACATGATTATCTTTCAAAGTAAAGCTTCTACAGAGAAAAGGAACACTGTTCTCACTTTTAACCATACTTTGACATATTCCAAACAGACGCTTCTCATTTCAGAGTAACACATGTGCGTTTCTCACAAAAGCATTTTATGAAATCGTTTGCTTTCAAAGAACGTGATTATCTTTCAAAGTAAAGCTTCTACAGAGAGAAGGAACACTGTTCTCACTTTTAACCATACTTTGACATATCCCAACAGACGCTTCTCATTTCAGAGTAACACATGTGCGTTTCTCACAAAAGCATTCCATGAAATTCACTGATTTTCAAACGATCGTGATTATCTTTCAAAGTAAAGCTTCTACAGAGAAAAGGAACACTGTTCTCACTTTTAACTATACTTTGACATATCCCAAACAGACGCTTCTCATTTCAGAGTAACACATGTGCGTTTCTCACAAAAGCATTTCATGAAATTCTTTTGCTTTCAAAGAACGTGATTATCTTTCAAAGTAAAGCTTCTACAGAGAAAAGGAACACTGTTCTCACTTTTACCATACTTTGACATATCCCAAACAGACGCTTCTCATTTCAGAGTAACACATGTGCGTTTCTCACAAAAGCATTTCATGAAATTCATACACTTTCAAAGAACGTGATTATCTTTCAAAGTAAAGCTTCTACAGAGAAAAGGAACACTGTTCTCACTTTTAACCATACTTTGACATATCCCAAACAGATGCTTCTCAATTCAGAGTTACACATGTGCGTTTCTCAAAAAAGCATTTTATGAAATTCATACACTTTCAAAGAACGTGATTATCTTTCCAAGTAAAGCTTCTACGGAGAAAAGGAACACTGTTCTCACTATTAACCATACTTTGACATATCCCAAACAGACGCTTCTCATTTCAGAGTAACACATGTGCGTTTCTCACAAAAGCATTTCATGAAATTCATACACTTTCAACGAACGTGATTATCTTTCAAAGTAAAGCTTCTACAGAGAAAAGGAACACTGTTCTCACTTTTAACCATACTTTGACATATTCCAAACAGACGATTCTCATTTCAGAGTAACACATGTGCGTTTCTCACAAAAGCATTTCATGAAATTCACTGATTTTCAAATGATCGTGATTATCTTTCAAAGTAAAGCTTCTACAGAGAAAAGGAACACTGTTCTCACTTTTCACCATACTTTGACCTATCCCAAACAGACGCTTCTCATTTCAGAGTAACACATATACGATTCTCACACAAGCAATTCAGGAAATTCATACACTTTCAAAGCACGTGATTATCGTTCAAAGTAAAGCTTCTACAGAGAAAAGGAACACTGTTCTCACTTTTAACCATACTTTGACATATCCCAAACAGACACTTCTCATTTCAGAGTAACACATGTGCGTTTCTCACAAAAGCATTTCATGAAATTCATACACTTTAAAGAACATGATTATCTTTCAAAGTAAAGCTTCTACAGAGAAAAGGAACACTGTTCTCACTTTTAACCATACTTTGACATATCCCAAACAGACGCTTCTCATTTCAGAGTAACACATGTGCGTTTCTCACTAATGCATTTCAGGAAATTCTTTTGCTTTCAAAGAACGTGATTATCTTTCAAAGTAAAGCTTCTACAGAGAAAAGGAACACTGTTCTCACTTTTAAACATACTTTGACATATCCCAAACAGACGCTTCTCATTTCAGAGTAACACATGTGCGTTTCTCACAAAAGCATTTCATGAAATTCATACACTTTCAAAGAACGTGATTATCTTTCAAAGTAAAGCTTCTACAGAGAAAAGGAACACTGTTCTCACTTTTCACCATACTTTGACATATCCCAAACAGATGCTTCTCAATTCAGAGTAACACATGTGCGTTTCTCAAAAAAAGCATTTTATGAAATTCATATACTTTCAAAGAACGTGATTATCTTTCCAAGTAAAGGTTCTACGGAGAAAAGGAACACTGTTCTCACTTTTAATCATACTTTGACATATCCCAAACAGATGCTTCTCATTTCAGAGTAACACATGTGCGTTTCTCACAAAAGCATTTCATGAAATTCATTTACTTTCAAAGAACGTGATTATCTTTCAAAGTAAAGCTTCTACAGAGAAAAGGAACACTGTTCTCACTTTTAAAAATACTTTGACATATCCCAAACAGACGCTTCTAATTTCAGAGTAACACATGTGCGTTTCTCACAAAAGCATTCCATGAAATTCACTGATTTTCAAATGATCGTGATTATCTTTCAAAGTAAAGCTTCTACAGAGAAAAGGAACACTGTTCTCACTTTTAACCATACTTTGACATATCCCAAACAGACGCTTCTCATTTCAGAGTAACACATGTGCGTTTCTCACAAAAGCATTCCATGAAATTCACTGATTTTCAAATGATCGTGATTATCTTTCAATGTAAAGCTTCTACAGAGAAAAGGAACACTGTTCTCACTTTTCACCATACTTTGACCTATCCCAAACAGACGCTTCTCATTTCAGAGTAACACATGTACAATTCTCACAAAAGCAATTCAGGAAATTCATACACTTTCAAAGCACGTGATTATCTTTCAAATTAAAGCTTCTACAGAGAAAAGGAACACTGTTCTCACTTTTAATCATACTTTGACATATCCCAAACAGATACTTCTCATTTCAGAGTAACACATGTGCGTTTCTCACAAAAGCATTTCATGAAATTCATACACTTTCAAAGAACGTGATTATCTTTCAAAGTAAAGTTTCTACAGAGAAAAGGAACACTGTTCTCACTTTTAACCATACTTTGACATATTCCAAACAGACGCTTCTCATTTCAGAGTAACACATGTGCGTTTCTCACAAAAGCATTTCATGAAATTCGTTTGCTTTCAAAGAACGTGATTATCTTTCAAAGTAAAGCTTCTACAGAGAAAAGGAACACTGTTCTCACTTTTAACCATACTTTGACATATCCCAAACAGACGCTTCTCATTTCAGAGTAACACATGTGCGTTTCTCACAAAAGCATTTCATGAAATTCTTTTGCTTTCAAAGAACGTGATTATCTTTCAACGTAAAGCTTCTACAGAGAAAAGGAACACTGTTCTCACTTTTAACCATACTTTGACATATCCCAAACAGACGCTTCTCATTTCAGAGTAACACATGCGCGTTTCTCACAAAAGCATTTCATGAAATTCTTTTGCTTTCAAATATCATGATTATCTTTCAAAGTAAAGCTTCTACAGAGAAAAGGAACACTGTTCTCACTTTTAACCATACTTTGACATATCCCAAACAGACGCTTCTCATTTCAGAGTAACACATGTGCGTTTCTCACAAAAGCATTTCATGAAATTCTTTTGCTTTCAAAGAACATGATTATCTTTCAAACTAAAGCTTCTATAGAGAAAAGGAACACTGTTCTCACTTTTAACCATACTTTGACATATCCCAAACAGACGCTTCTCATTTCAGAGTAACACATGTGCGTTTCTCACAAAAGCATTCCATGAAATTCACTGATTTTCAAATGATCGTGATTATCTTTCAAAGTAAAGCTTCTACAGAGAAAAGGAACACTGTTCTCACTTTTAACCATACTTTGACATATCCCAAACAGACGCTTCTCATTTCAGAGTAACACATGTGCGTTTCTCACAAAAGCATTCCATGAAATTCACTGATTTTCAAATGATCGTGATTATCTTTCAATGTAAAGCTTCTACAGAGAAAAGGAACACTGTTCTCACTTTTCACCATACTTTGACCTATCCCAAACAGACGCTTCTCATTTCAGAGTAACACATGTGCGATTCTCACAAAAGCAATTCAGGAAATTCATACTCTTTCAAAGCACGTGATTATCTTTCCAAATTAAAGCTTCTACAGAGAAAAGGAACACTGTTCTCACTTTTAATCATACTTTGACATATCCCAAACAGATACTTCTCATTTCAGAGTAACACATGTGCGTTTCTCACAAAAGCATTTCATGCAATTCATACACTTTCAAAGAACGTGATTATCTTTCAAAGTAAAGCTTCTACAGAGAAAAGGAACACTGTTCTCACTTTTAACCATACTTTGACATATTCCAAACAGACGCTTCTCATTTCAGAGAAACACATATGCGTTTCTCACAAAAGCATTTCATGAAATTCGTTTGCTTTCAAAGAACGTGATTATCTTTCAAAATAAAGCTTCTACAGAGAAAAGGAACACTGTTCTAACTTTTAAACATACTTGACATATCCCAAACAGACGCTTCTCATTTCAGAGTAACACATGTGCTTTTCTCACAAAAGCATTTCATGAAATTCTTTTGCTTTCAAATATCGTGATTATCTTTCAAAGTAAAGCTTCTACAGAGAAAAGGAACACTGTTCTCACTTTTACCCATACTTTGACATATCCCAAACAGACGCTTCTCATTTCAGAGTAACACATGTGCGTTTCTCACAAAAGCATTTCATGAAATTCTTTTGCTTTCAAAGAACATGATTTTCTTTCAAAGTAAAGCTTCTACAGAGAAAAGGAACACTGTTCTCACTAATAACCATACTTTGACATATTCCAAACAGACGCTTCTCATTTCAGAGTAACACATGTGCATTTCTCACAAAAGCATTTCATGAAATTCACTGATTTTCAAATGATCGTGATTATCTTTCAAAGTAAAGCTTCTACAGAGAAAAGGAACACTGTTCTCACTTTTAACCATACTTTGACCTATCCCAAACAGACGCTTCTCATTTCAGAGTAACACATGTACGATTCTCACACAAGCAATTCAGGAAATTCATACACTTTCAAAGCACGTGATTATCGTTCAAAGTAAAGCTTCTACAGAGAAAAGGAACACTGTTCTCACTTTTAACCATACTTTGACATATCCCAAACAGACACTTCTCATTTCAGAGTAACACATGTGCGTTTCTCACAAAAGCATTTCATGAAATTCATACACTTTAAAGAACGTGATTATCTTTCAAAGTAAAGCTTCTACAGAGAAAAGGAACACTGTTCTCACTTTTAACCATACTTTGACATATCCCAAACAGACGCTTCTCATTTCAGAGTAACACATGTGCGTTTCTCACTAAAGCATTTCAGGAAATTCTTTTGCTTTCAAAGAACGTGATTATCTTTCAAAGTAAAGCTTCTACAGAGAAAAGGAACACTGTTCTCACTTTTAAACATACTTTGACATATCCCAAACAGACGCTTCTCATTTCAGAGTAACACATGTGCGTTTCTCACAAAAGCATTTCATGAAATTCATACACTTTCAAAGAACGTGATTATCTTTCAAAGTAAAGCTTCTACAGAGAAAAGGAACACTGTTCTCACTTTTAACCATACTTTGACATATCCCAAACAGATGCTTCTCAATTCAGAGTAACACATGTGCGTTTCTCAAAAAAGCATTTTATGAAATTCATATACTTTCAAAGAACGTGATTATCTTTCCAAGTAAAGGTTCTACGGAGAAAAGGAACACTGTTCTCACTTTTAACCATACTTTGATATATCCCAAACAGACGCTTCTCATTTCAGAGTAACACATGTTCGTTTCTCACAAAAGCATTTCATGAAATTCATTCACTTTCAACGAACGTGATTATCTTTCAAAGTAAAGGTTCTACAGAGAAAAGGAACACTGTTCTCACTTTTAAAAATACTTTGACATATTCCAAACAGACGCTTCTAATTTCAGAGTAACACATGTGCGTTTCTCACAAAAGCATTCCATGAAATTCACTGATTTTCAAATGATCGTGATTATCTTTCAAAGTAAAGCTTCTACAGAGAAAAGGAACACTGTTCTCACTTTTAACCATACTTTGACATATCCCAAACAGACGCTTCTCATTTCAGAGTAACACATGTGCGTTTCTCACAAAAGCATTCCATGAAATTCACTGACTTTCAAATGATCGTGATTATCTTTCAATGTAAAGCTTCTACAGAGAAAAGGAACACTGTTCTCACTTTTCACCATACTTTGACCTATCCCAAACAGACGCTTCTCATTTCAGAGTAACACATGTACAATTCTCACAAAAGCAATTCAGGAAATTCATACACTTTCAAAGCACGTGATTATCTTTCAAATTAAAGCTTCTACAGAGAAAAGGAACACTGTTCTCACTTTTAATCATACTTTGACATATCCCAAACAGATACTTCTCATTTCAGAGTAACACATGTGCGTTTCTCACAAAAGCATTTCATGAAATTCATACACTTTCAAAGAACGTGATTATCTTTCAAAGTAAAGCTTCTACAGAGAAAAGGAACACTGTTCTCACTTTTAACCATACATTGACATATTCCAAACAGACGCTTCTCATTTCAGAGTAACACATGTGCGTTTCTCACAAAAGCATTTCATGAAATTCGTTTGCTTTCAAAGAACGTGATTATCTTTCAAAGTAAAGCTTCTACAGAGAAAAGGAACACTGTTCTCACTTTTAACTATACTTTGACATATCCCAAACAGACGCTTCTCATTTCAGAGTAACACATGTGCGTTTCTCACAAAAGCATTTCATGAAATTCTTTTGCTTTCCAAGAACGTGATTATCTTTCAAAGTAAAGCTTCTACAGAGAAAAGGAACACTGTTCTCACTTTTAAACATACTTGACATATCCCAAACAGACGCTTCTCATTTCAGAGTAACACATGCGCTTTTCTCACAAAAGCATTTCATGAAATTCTTTTGCTTTCAAATATCATGATTATCTTTCAAAGTAAAGCTTCTACCGAGAAAAGGAACACTGTTCTCACTTTTAACCATACTTTGACATATCCCAAACAGACGCTTCTCATTTCAGTGTAACACATGTGCGTTTCTCACAAAAGCATTTCATGAAATTCTTTTGCTTTCAAAGAACATGATTTTCTTTCAAACTAAAGCTTCTATAGAGAAAAGGAACACTGTTCTCACTTTTAACCATACTTTGACATATCCCAACAGACGCTTCTCATTTCAGAGTAACACATGTGTGTTTCTCACAAAAGCATTCCATGAAATTCACTGATTTTCAAATGATCGTGATTATCTTTCAAAGTAAAGCTTCTACAGAGAAAAGGAACACTGTTCTCACTTTTAACCATACTTTGACATATCCCAAACAGACGCTTCTCATTTCAGAGTAACACATGTGCGTTTCTCACAAAAGCATTCCATGAAATTCACTGATTTTCAAATGATCGTGATTATCTTTCAATGTAAAGCTTCTACAGAGAAAAGGAACACTGTTCTCACTTTTCACCATACTTTGACCTATCCCAAACAGACGCTTCTCATTTCAGAGTAACACATGTACGATTCTCACAAAAGCAATTCAGGAAATTCATACACTTTCAAAGCACGTGATTATCTTTCAAATTAAAGCTTCTACAGAGAAAAGGAACACTGTTCTCACTTTTAATCATACTTTGACATATCCCAAACAGATACTTCTCATTTCAGAGTAACACATGTGCGTTTCTCACAAAAGCATTTCATGCAATTCATACACTTTCAAAGAACGTGATTATCTTTCAAAGTAAAGCTTCTACAGAGAAAAGGAACACTGTTCTCACTTTTAACCATACTTTGACATATTCCAAACAGACGCTTTTCATTTCAGAGAAACACATATGCGTTTCTCACAAAAGCATTTCATGAAATTCGTTTGCATTCAAAGAACGTGATTATCTTTCAAAATAAAGCTTCTACAGAGAAAAGGAACACTGTTCTCACTTTTAACCATACTTTGATATATCCCAAACAGACGCTTCTCATTTCAGAGTAACACATGTGCGTTTCTCACAAAAGCATTTCATGAAATTCTTTTGCTTTCCAAGAACGTGATTATCTTTCAAAGTAAAGCTTCTACAGAGAAAAGGAACACTGTTCTCACTTTTAAACATACTTGACATATCCCAAACAGACGCTTCTCATTTCAGAGTAACACATGTGCTTTTCTCTAAAAGCATTTCATGAAATTCTTTTGCTTTCAAATATCTTGATTATCTTTCAAAGTAAAGCTTCTACAGAGAAAAGGAACACTGTTCTCACTTTTACCCATACTTTGACATATCCCAAACAGACGCTTCTCATTTCAGTGTAACAATGTGCGTTTCTCACAAAAGCATTTCATGAAATTCTTTTGCTTTCAAAGAACATGATTTTCTTTCAAAGTAAAGCTTCTACAGAGAAAAGGAACACTGTTCTCACTTTTAACCATACTTTGACATATCCCAACAGACGCTTCTCATTTCAGAGTAACACATGTGCGTTTCTCACAAAAGCATTCCATGAAATTCACTGATTTTCAAACGATCGTGATTATCTTTCAAAGTAAAGCTTCTACGGAGAAAAGGAACACTGTTCTCACTTTTAACCATACTTTGACATATCCCAAAGAGACGCTTCTCATTTCAGAGTAACACATGTGCGTTTCTCACAAAAGCATTTCAGGAAATTCTTTTGCTTTCAAAGAACGTGATTATCTTTCAAAGTAAAGCTTCTACAGAGAAAAGGAACACTGTTCTCACTTTTAACCATACTTTGACATATCCCAAACAGACGCTTCTCATTTCAGAGTAACACATGTGCGTTTCTCACAAAAGCATTTCATGAAATTCTTTTGCTTTCAAAGAACGTGATTATCTTTCAAAGTAAAGCTTCTACAGAGAAAAGGAACACTGTTCTCACTTTTAACCATACTTTGACATATCCCAAACAGACGCTTCTCATTTCAGAGTAACACATGTGCGTTTCTCACAAAAGCATTTCATGAAATTCATACACTTTCAAAGAACGTGATTATCTTTCAAAGTAAAGCTTCTACAGAGAAAAGGAACACTGTTCTCACTTTTAACCATACTTTGACATATCCCAAACAGATGCTTCTCAATTCAGAGTGACACATGTGCGTTTCTCAAAAAAGCATTTTATGAAATTCATACACTTTCAAAGAACGTGATTATCTTTCCAAGTAAAGGTTCTACGGAGAAAAGGAACACTTTTCTCACTTTTAACCATTCTTTGACATATTCCAAACAGATGCTTCTCATTTCAGAGTAACACATGTGCGTTTCTCACAAAAGCATTCCATGAAATTCACTGATTTTCAAATGATCGTGATTATCTTTCAAAGTAAAGCTTCTACAGAGAAAAGGAACACTGTTCTCAATTTTCACCATACTTTGACCTATCCCAAACAGACGCTTCTCATTTCAGAGTAACATATGTACGATTCTCACAAAAGCAATTCAGGAAATTCATACACTTTCAAAGCACGTGATTATCTTTCAACGTAAAGCTTCTACAGAGAAAAGGAACACTGTTCTCACTTTTAACCATACTTTGACATATCCCAAACAGACACTTCTCATTTCAGAGTAACACATGTGCGTTTCTCACAAAAGCATTTCATGAAATTCATATACTTTCAAAGCACGTTATTATCTTTCAACGTAAAGCTTCTACAGAGAAAAGGAACACTGTTCTCACTTTTAACCATACTTTGACATATTCCAAACAGACGCTTCTCATTTCAGAGTAACACATGTGCGTTTCTCACAAAAGCATTTCATGAAATTCGTTTGCTTTCAAAGAACGTGATTATCTTTCAAAGTAAAGCTTCTACAGAGAAAAGGAACACTGTTCTCACTTTTAAACATACTTTGACATATCCCAAACAGATGCTTCTCATTTCAGAGTAACACATGTTCGTTTCTCACAAAAGCATTTCATGAAATTCATACACTTTCAACGAACGTGATTATCTTTCAAAGTAAAGCTTCTACAGAGAAAAGGAACACTGTTCTCACTTTTAACCATACTTTGACATATTCCAAACAGACGCTTCTCATTTCAGAGTAACACATGTGCGTTTCTCACAAAAGCATTTCATGAAATTCACTGACTTTCAAATGATCGTGATTATCTTTCAAAGTAAAGCTTCTACAGAGAAAAGGAACATTGTTCTCTCTTTTAACCATACTTTGACATATCCCAAACAGACACTTCTCATTTCAGAGTAACACATGTGCGTTTCTCACAAAAGCATTTCATGAAATTCATACACTTTCAAAGAACGTGATTATCTTTCAAATTAAAGCTTCTACAGAGAAAAGGAACACTGTTCTCACTTTTAACCATACTTTGACATATTCCAAACAGACGCTTCTCATTTAAGAGTTACACATGTGCGTTTCTCACAAAAGCATTTCATGAAATTCGTTTGCTTTCCAAGAACGTGATTATCTTTCAAAGTAAAGCTTCTACAGAGAAAAGGAACACTGTTCTCACTTTTAAACATACTTTGACATATCCCAAACAGACGCTTCTCATTTCAGAGTAACACATGTGCGTTTCTCACAAAAGCATTTCATGAAATTCATACACTTTCAAAGAACGTGATTATCTTTCAAAGTAAAGCTTCTACAGAGAAAAGGAACACTGTTCTCACTTTTCACCATACTTTGACATATCCCAAACAGATGCTTCTCAATTCAGAGTAACACATGTGCGTTTCTCAAAAAAGCATTTTATGAAATTCATATACTTTCAAAGAACGTGATTATCTTTCCAAGTAAAGGTTCTACGGAGAAAAGGAACACTGTTCTCACTTTTAATCATACTTTGACATATCCCAAACAGATACTTCTCATTTCAGAGTAACACATGTTCGTTTCTCACAAAAGCATTTCATGAAATTCATTCACTTTCAACGAACGTGATTATCTTTCAAAGTAAAGGTTCTACAGAGAAAAGGAACACTGTTCTCACTTTTAAAAATACTTTGACATATTCCAAACAGACGCTTCTAATTTCAGAGTAACACATGTGCGTTTCTCACAAAAGCATTCCATGAAATTCACTGATTTTCAAATGATCGTGATTATCTTTCAAAGTAAAGCTTCTACAGAGAAAAGGAACACTGTTCTCACTTTTAACCATACTTTGACATATCCCAAACAGACGCTTCTCATTTCAGAGTAACACATGTGCGTTTCTCACAAAAGCATTCCATGAAATTCACTGATTTTCAAATGATCGTGATTATCTTTCAATGTAAAGCTTCTACAGAGAAAAGGAACACTGTTCTCACTTTTCACCATACTTTGACCTATCCCAAACAGACGCTTCTCATTTCAGAGTAACACATGTACAATTCTCACAAAAGCAATTCAGGAAATTCATACACTTTCAAAGCACGTGATTATCTTTCAAATTAAAGCTTCTACAGAGAAAAGGAACACTGTTCTCACTTTTAATCATACTTTGACATATCCCAAACAGATACTTCTCATTTCAGAGTAACACATGTGCGTTTCTCACAAAAGCATTTCATGAAATTCATACACTTTCAAAGAACGTGATTATCTTTCAAAGTAAAGTTTCTACAGAGAAAAGGAACACTGTTCTCACTTTTAACCATACTTTGACATATTCCAAACAGACGCTTCTCATTTCAGAGTAACACATGTGCGTTTCTCACAAAAGCATTTCATGAAATTCGTTTGCTTTCAAAGAACGTGATTATCTTTCAAAGTAAAGCTTCTACAGAGAAAAGGAACACTGTTCTCACTTTTAACCATACTTTGACATATCCCAAACAGACGCTTCTCATTTCAGAGTAACACATGTGCGTTTCTCACAAAAGCATTTCATGAAATTCTTTTGCTTTCCAAGAACGTGATTATCTTTCAGCGTAAAGCTTCTACAGAGAAAAGGAACACTGTTCTCACTTTTAAACATACTTGACATATCCCAAACAGACGCTTCTCATTTCAGAGTAACACATGTGCTTTTCTCACAAAAGCATTTCATGAAATTCTTTTGCTTTCAAATATCATGATTATCTTTCAAAGTAAAGCTTCTACCGAGAAAAGGAACACTGTTCTCACTTTTAACCATACTTTGACATATCCCAAACAGACGCTTCTCATTTCAGTGTAACACATGTGCGTTTCTCACAAAAGCATTTCATGAAATTCTTTTGCTTTCAAAGAACATGATTTCCTTTTCAAACTAAAGCTTCTATAGAGAAAAGGAACACTGTTCTCACTTTTAACCATACTTTGACATATCCCAACAGACGCTTCTCATTTCAGAGTAACACATGTGCGTTTCTCACAACAGCATTCCATGAAATTCACTGATTTTCAAATGATCGTGATTATCTTTCAAAGTAAAGCTTCTACAGAGAAAAGGAACACTGTTCTCACTTTTAACCATACTTTGACATATCCCAAACAGACGCTTCTCATTTCAGAGTAACACATGTGCGTTTCTCACAAAAGCATTCCATGAAATTCACTGATTTTCAAATGATCGTGATTATCTTTCAATGTAAAGCTTCTACAGAGAAAAGGAACACTGTTCTCACTTTTCACCATACTTTGACCTATCCCAAACAGACGCTTCTCATTTCAGAGTAACACATGTACGATTCTCACAAAAGCAATTCAGGAAATTCATACACTTTCAAAGCACGTGATTATCTTCCAAATTAAAGCTTCTACAGAGAAAAGGAACACTGTTCTCACTTTTAATCATACTTTGACATATCCCAAACAGATACTTCTCATTTCAGAGTAACACATGTGCGTTTCTCACAAAAGCATTTCATGCAATTCATACACTTTCAAAGAACGTGATTATCTTTCAAAGTAAAGCTTCTACAGAGAAAAGGAACACTGTTCTCACTTTTAACCATACTTTGACATATTCCAAACAGACGCTTCTCATTTCAGAGAAACACATATGCGTTTCTCACAAAAGCATTTCATGAAATTCGTTTGCTTTCAAAGAACGTGATTATCTTTCAAAATAAAGCTTCTACAGAGAAAAGGAACACTGTTCTAACTTTTAAACATACTTGACATATCCCAAACAGACGCTTCTCATTTCAGAGTAACACATGTGCTTTTCTCACAAAAGCATTTCATGAAATTCTTTTGCTTTCAAATATCTTGATTATCTTTCAAAGTAAAGCTTCTACAGAGAAAAGGAACACTGTTCTCACTTTTACCCATACTTTGACATATCCCAAACAGACGCTTCTCATTTCAGTGTAACAATGTGCGTTTCTCACAAAAGCATTTCATGAAATTCTTTTGCTTTCAAAGAACATGATTTTCTTTCAAAGTAAAGCTTCTACAGAGAAAAGGAACACTGTTCTCACTAATAACCATACTTTGACATATTCCAAACAGACGCTTCTCATTTCAGAGTAACACATGTGCGTTTCTCACAAAAGCATTTCATGAAATTCACTGATTTTCAAATGATCGTGATTATCTTTCAAAGTAAAGCTTCTACAGAGAAAAGGAACACTGTTCTCACTTTTAACCATACTTTGACCTATCCCAAACAGACGCTTCTCATTTCAGAGTAACACATGTACGATTCTCACACAAGCAATTCAGGAAATTCATACACTTTCAAAGCACGTGATTATCGTTCAAAGTAAAGCTTCTACAGAGAAAAGGAACACTGTTCTCACTTTTAACCATACTTTGACATATCCCAAACAGACACTTCTCATTTCAGAGTAACACATGTGCGTTTCTCACAAAAGCATTTCATGAAATTCATACACTTAAAGAACGTGATTATCTTTCAAAGTAAAGCTTCTACAGAGAAAAGGAACACTGTTCTCACTTTTAACCATACTTTGACATATCCCAAACAGACGCTTCTCATTTCAGAGTAACACATGTGCGTTTCTCACTAAAGCATTTCAGGAAATTCTTTTGCTTTCAAAGAACGTGATTATCTTTCAAAGTAAAGCTTCTACAGAGAAAAGGAACACTGTTCTCACTTTTAACCATACTTTGACATATCCCAAACAGACGCTTCTCATTTCAGAGTAACACGTGTGCGTTTCTCACAAAAGCATTTCATGAAATTCATACACTTTCAAAGAACGTGATTATCTTTCAAAGTAAAGCTTCTACAGAGAAAAGGAACACTGTTCTCACTTTTAACCATACTTTGACATATCCCAAACAGATGCTTCTCAATTCAGAGTAACACATGTGCGTTTCTCAAAAAAGCATTTTATGAAATTCATATACTTTCAAAGAACGTGATTATCTTTCCAAGTAAAGGTTCTACGGAGAAAAGGAACACTGTTCTCACTTTTAACCATACTTTGACATATCCCAAACAGACGCTTCTCATTTCAGAGTAACACATGTTCGTTTCTCACAAAAGCATTTCATGAAATTCATTCACTTTCAACGAACGTGATTATCTTTCAAAGTAAAGGTTCTACAGAGAAAAGGAACACTGTTCTCACTTTTAAAAATACTTTGACATATTCCAAACAGACGCTTCTAATTTCAGAGTAACACATGTGCGTTTCTCACAAAAGCATTCCATGAAATTCACTGATTTTCAAATGATCGTGATTATCTTTCAAAGTAAAGCTTCTACAGAGAAAAGGAACACTGTTCTCACTTTTAACCATACTTTGACATATCCCAAACAGACGCTTCTCATTTCAGAGTAACACATGTGCGTTTCTCACAAAAGCATTCCATGAAATTCACTGATTTTCAAATGATCGTGATTATCTTTCAATGTAAAGCTTCTACAGAGAAAAGGAACACTGTTCTCACTTTTCACCATACTTTGACCTATCCCAAACAGACGCTTCTCATTTCAGAGTAACACATGTACAATTCTCACAAAAGCAATTCAGGAAATTCATACACTTTCAAAGCACGTGATTATCTTTCAAATTAAAGCTTCTACAGAGAAAAGGAACACTGTTCTCACTTTTAATCATACTTTGACATATCCCAAACAGATACTTCTCATTTCAGAGTAACACATGTGCGTTTCTCACAAAAGCATTTCATGAAATTCATACACTTTCAAAGAACGTGATTATCTTTCAAAGTAAAGCTTCTACAGAGAAAAGGAACACTGTTCTCACTTTTAACCATACATTGACATATTCCAAACAGACGCTTCTCATTTCAGAGTAACACATGTGCGTTTCTCACAAAAGCATTTCATGAAATTCGTTTGCTTTCAAAGAACGTGATTATCTTTCAAAGTAAAGCTTCTACAGAGAAAAGGAACACTGTTCTCACTTTTAACCATACTTTGACATATCCCAAACAGACGCTTCTCATTTCAGAGTAACACATGTGCGTTTCTCACAAAAGCATTTCATGAAATTCTTTTGCTTTCCAAGAACGTGATTATCTTTCAAAGTAAAGCTTCTACAGAGAAAAGGAACACTGTTCTCACTTTTAAACATACTTTGACATATCCCAAACAGACGCTTCTCATTTCAGATTAACACATGCGCTTTTCTCACAAAAGCATTTCATGAAATTCTTTTGCTTTCAAAGAACGTGATTATCTTTCAAAGTAAAGCTTCTACAGAGAAAAGGAACACTGTTCTCACTTTTAACCATACTTTGACATATCCCAAACAGACGCTTCTCATTTCAGAGTAACACATGTGCGTTTCTCACAAAAGCATTTCATGAAATTCTTTTGCTTTCAAAGAACATGATTTTCTTTCAAACTAAAGCTTCTACAGAGAAAAGGAACACTGTTCTCACTTTTAACCATACTTTGACATATCCCAAACAGACGCTTCTCATTTCAGAGTAACACATGTGCGTTTCTCACAAAAGCATTTCATGAAATTCACTGACTTTCAAATGATCGTGATTATCTTTCAAAGTAAAGCTTCTACAGAGAAAAGGAACACTGTTCTCACTTTTAACCATACTTTGACATATCCCAAAGAGACGCTTCTCATTTCAGAGTAACACATGTGCGTTTCTCACAAAAGCATTCCATGAAATTCACTGATTTTCAAATGATCGTGATTATCTTTCAATGTAAAGCTTCTACAGAGAAAAGGAACACTGTTCTCACTTTTCACCATACTTTGACCTATCCCAAACAGACGCTTCTCATTTCAGAGTAACACATGTACGATTCTCACAAAAGCAATTCAGGAAATTCATACACTTTCAAAGCACGTGATTATCTTTCAAATTAAAGCTTCTACAGAGAAAAGGAACACTGTTCTCACTTTTAATCATACTTTGACATATCCCAAACAGATACTTCTCATTTCAGAGTAACACATGTGCGTTTCTCACAAAAGCATTTCATGCAATTCATACACTTTCAAAGAACGTGATTATCTTTCAAAGTAAAGCTTCTACAGAGAAAAGGAACACTGTTCTCACTTTTAACCATACTTTGACATATTCCAAACAGACGCTTTCCATTTCAGAGAAACACATATGCGTTTCTCACAAAAGCATTTCATGAAATTCGTTTGCTTTCAAAGAACGTGATTATCTTTCAAAATAAAGCTTCTACAGAGAAAAGGAACACTGTTCTCACTTTTAACCATACTTTGATATATCCCAAACAGACGCTTCTCATTTCAGAGTAACACATGTGCGTTTCTCACAAAAGCATTTCATGAAATTCTTTTGCTTTCCAAGAACGTGATTATCTTTCAAAGTAAAGCTTCTACAGAGAAAAGGAACACTGTTCTCACTTTTAAACATACTTGACATATCCCAAACAGACGCTTCTCATTTCAGAGTAACACATGTGCTTTTCTCACAAAAGCATTTCATGAAATTCTTTTGCTTTCAAATATCTTGATTATCTTTCAAAGTAAAGCTTCTACAGAGAAAAGGAACACTGTTCTCACTTTTACCCATACTTTGACATATCCCAAACAGACGCTTCTCATTTCAGTGTAACACATGTGCGTTTCTCACAAAAGCATTTCATGAAATTCTTTTGCTTTCAAAGAACATGATTTTCTTTCAAAGTAAAGCTTCTACAGAGAAAAGGAACACTGTTCTCACTTTTAACCATACTTTGACATATCCCAAACAGATGCTTCTCATTTCAGAGTAACACATGTGCGTTTCTCACAAAAGCATTCCATGAAATTCACTGACTTTCAAATGATCGTGATTATCTTTCAAAGTAAAGCTTCTACGGAGAAAAGGAACACTGTTCTCACTTTTAACCGTACTTTGACATATCCCAAACAGACGCTTCTCATTTCAGAGTAACACATGTGCGTTTCTCACAAAAGCATTTCAGGAAATTCTTTTGCTTTCAAAGAACGTGATTATCTTTCAAAGTAAAGCTTCTACAGAGAAAAGGAACACTGTTCTCACTTTTAACCATACTTTGACATATCCCAAACAGACGCTTCTCATTTCAGAGTAACACATGTGCGTTTCTCACAAAAGCATTTCATGAAATTCTTTTACTTTCAAAGAACGTGATTATCTTTCAAAGTAAAGCTTCTACAGAGAAAAGGAACACTGTTCTCACTTTTAACCATACTTTGACATATCCCAAACAGACGCTTCTCATTTCAGAGTAACACATGTGCGTTTCTCACAAAAGCATTTCATGAAATTCATACACTTTCAAAGAACGTGATTATCTTTCAAAGTAAAGCTTCTACAGAGAAAAGGAACACTGTTCTCACTTTTAACCATACTTTGACATATCCCAAACAGATGGCTTCTCAATTCAGAGAGACACATGTGCGTTTCTCAAAAAAGCATTTTATGAAATTCATACACTTTCAAAGAACGTGATTATCTTTCCAAGTAAAGGTTCTACGGAGAAAAGGAACACTTTTCTCACTTCTAACCATACTTTGACATATCCCAAACAGATCCTTCTCATTTCAGAGTAACACATGTGCGTTTCTCACAAAAGCATTCCATGAAATTCACTGATTTTCAAATGAACGTGATTATCTTTCAAAGTAAAGCTTCTACAGAGAAAAGGAACACTGTTCTCAGTTTTCACCAGACTTTGACCTATCCCAAACAGACGCTTCTCATTTCAGAGTAACATATGTGCGTTTCTCACAAAAGCAATTCAGGAAATTCATACACTTTCAAAGAACGTGATTATCTTTCAAAGTAAAGCTTCTACAGAGAAAAGGAACACTGTTCTCACTTTTAACCATACTTTGACATATCCCAAACAGACACTTCTCATTTCAGAGAAACACATGTGCGTTTCTCACAAAAGCATTTCATGAAATTCATAGACTTTCAAATGAACGTGATTATCTTTCAAAGTAAAGCTTCTACAGAGAAAAGGAACACTGTTCTCACTTTTAACCATACTTTGACATATCCCAAACAGACGCTTCTCATTTCAGAGTAACACATGTGCGTTTCTCACAAAAGCATTTCATGAAATTCACTGACTTTCAAATGAACGTGATTATCTTTCAAAGTAAAGCTTCTACAGAGAAAAGGAACACTGTTCTCTCTTTTAACAATTCTTTGACATATCCCAAACAGACGCTTCTCATTTCAGAGTAACACATGTGCGTTTCTCACAAAAGCATTTCATGAAATTCATACACTTTCAAATGAACGTGATTATCTTTCAAAGTAAAGCTTCTACAGAGAAAAGGAACACTGTTCTCAGTTTTAACCATACTTTGACATATCCCAAACAATGGCTTATTTCAGGAAACGCTTCTCACAAAACATTTCGTGAAATTCATACACATTAAAGCACTTGATAAATTTTAGGATTATCTTTCAAAGCAAAGCTTTCTACAGAGAAAAGGAACACTGTTCTCACTTTTAACAATTCTTTGACATATCACAAACAGACGTCTTCTCATTTCAGAGAAACACATGTGTGTTTCTCACAAAAGCATTTCATGAAATTCATTCACTTTCAAATGAACGTGATTATCTTTCAAAGTAAAGCTTCTACAGAGAAAAGGAACACTGTTCTTAGTTTTAACCATACTTTGACATATCCCAAACAAAGGCTTCTCATTTCAGAGAAAGACATGTGCGTTTCTCACAAAAGCATTTCATGAAATTCATACACTTTTAAAAGAACGTGATTATCTTTCAAAGCAAAGTTTCTACAGAGACAAGGAACACAGTTCTCACTTCTAACAATTCTTTGACATATCCCAAACAGACGTCTTCTCATTTCAGAGAAACACATGTGTGTTTCTCACAAAAGCATTTCATGAAATTCATTCACTTTCAAATGAACGTGATTATCTTTCAAAGTAAAGCTTCTACAGAGAAAAGGAACACTGTTCTTAGTTTTGACCATTCTTTGACATATCACAAACAGAGGCTTCTCATTTCAGAGAAAGACATGTGCGTTTCTCACAAAAGCATTTCATGAAATTCATACACTTTTAAAAGAACGTGATTATCTTTCAAAGTAAAGTTTCTACAGAGACAAAGGAACACAGTTCTCACTTCTAACAATTCTTTGACATATCACAAACAGACGTCTTCTCATTTCAGAGAAACACATGTGTGTTTCTCACAAAAGCATTTCATGAAATTCATTCACTTTCAAATGAACGTGATTATCTTTCAAAGTAAAGCTTCTACAGAGAAAAGGAACACTGTTCTTAGTTTTGTCAAGTCTTTGACATATCACAAACAACGGCTTCTCATTTCAGAGAAACACATGTGCGTTTCTCACAAAAGCATTTCATGAAATTCATACACTTTTAAAGAACGTGATTATCTTTCAAAGTAAAGTTTCTACAGAGAAAAGGAACACAGTTCTCACTTCTAACAATTCTTTGACATATCACAAACAACGTCTTCTCATTTCAGAGAAACACATGTGCGTTTCTCACAAAAGCATTTCATGAAATTCATTCACTTTCAAATGAACGTGATTATCTTTCAAAGTAAAGCTTCTACAGAGAAAAGGAACACTGTTCTTAGTTTTAACAAGTCTTTGACATATCACAAACAATGGCTTATCTTTTCAGAGAAAGACATGTGCGTTTCTCACAAAAGCATTTCATGAAATTCATACACTTTTAAAAGAACGTGATTATCTTTCAAAGCAAAGTTTCTACAGAGACAAGGAACACAGTTCTCATTCTAACAATTCTGTGACATATCATAAACAACGTCTTCCCTTTTCAGAGAAACACATGTGTGTTTCTCACAAAAGCATTTCATGAAATTCATTCACTTTCAAATGAACGTGATTATCTTTCAAAGTAAAGCTTCTACAGAGAAAAGGAACACTGTTCTTATTTTTGTCAATTCTTTGACATATCACAAACAATGGCTTACCTTTTCAGAGAAAGACATGTGCGTTTCTCACAAAAGCATTTCATGAAATTCATACACTTTTAAAAGAACGTGATTATCTTTCAAAGCAAAGTTTCTACAGAGAAAAGGAACACAGTTCTCATTCTAACAATTCTGTGACATATCACAAACAACGTCTTCTCATTTCAGAGAAACACATGTGTGTTTCTCACAAAAGCATTTCATGAAATTCATTCACTTTCAAATGAACGTGATTATCTTTCAAAGTAAAGCTTCTACAGAGAAAAGGAACACTGTTCTTAGTTTTGTCAAGTCTTTGACATATCACAAACAATGGCTTACCTTTTCAGAGAAAGACATGTGCGTTTCTCACAAAAGCATTTCATGAAATTCATACACTTTTAAAAGAACGTGATTATCTTTCAAAGCAAAGTTTCTACAGAGACAAGGAACACAGTTCTCATTCTAACAATTCTGTGACATATCACAAACAACGTCTTCTCATTTCAGAGAAACACATGTGTGTTTCTCACAAAAGCATTTCATGAAATTCATTCACTTTCAAATGAACGTGATTATCTTTCAAAGTAAAGCTTCTACAGAGAAAAGGAACACTGTTCTTAGTTTTGTCAAGTCTTTGACATATCACAAACAATGGCTTACCTTTTCAGAGAAATACATGTGCGTTTCTCACAAAAGCATTTCATGAAATTCATACACTTTTAAAAGAACGTGATTATCTTTCAAAGCAAAGTTTCTACAGAGACAAGGAACACAGTTCTCATTCTAACAATTCTGTGACATATCACAAACAACGTCTTCTCATTTCAGAGAAACACATGTGTGTTTCTCACAAAAGCATTTCATGAAATTCATTCACTTTCAAATGAACGTGATTATCTTTCAAAGTAAAGCTTCTACAGAGAAAAGGAACACTGTTCTTAGTTTTGTCAAGTCTTTGACATATCACAAACAATGGCTTACCTTTTCAGAGAAAGACATGTGCGTTTCTCACAAAAGCATTTCATGAAATTCATACACTTTTAAAAGAACGTGATTATCTTTCAAAGCAAAGTTTCTACAGAGACAAGGAACACAGTTCTCATTCTAACAATTCTGTGACATATCACAAACAACGTCTTCTCATTTCAGAGAAACACATGTGTGTTTCTCACAAAAGCATTTCATGAAATTCATTCACTTTCAAATGAACGTGATTATCTTTCAAAGTAAAGCTTCTACAGAGAAAAGGAACACTGTTCTTAGTTTTGTCAAGTCTTTGACATATCACAAACAATGGCTTACCTTTTCAGAGAAAGACATGTGCGTTTCTCACAAAAGCATTTCATGAAATTCATACACTTTTAAAAGAACGTGATTATCTTTCAAAGCAAAGTTTCTACAGAGACAAGGAACACAGTTCTCATTCTAACAATTCTGTGACATATCACAAACAACGTCTTCTCATTTCAGAGAAACACATGTGTGTTTCTCACAAAAGCATTTCATGAAATTCATTCACTTTCAAATGAACGTGATTATCTTTCAAAGTAAAGCTTCTACAGAGAAAAGGAACACTGTTCTTAGTTTTGTCAAGTCTTTGACATATCACAAACAAAGGCTTACCTTTTCAGAGAAAGACATGTGCGTTTCTCACAAAAGCATTTCATGAAATTCATACACTTTTAAAAGAACGTGATTATCTTTCAAAGCAAAGTTTCTACAGAGACAAGGAACACAGTTCTCATTCTAACAATTCTGTGACATATCACAAACAACGTCTTCTCATTTCAGAGAAACACATGTGTGTTTCTCACAAAAGCATTTCATGAAATTCATTCACTTTCAAATGAACGTGATTATCTTTCAAAGTAAAGCTTCTACAGAGAAAAGGAACACTGTTCTTAGTTTTGTCAAGTCTTTGACATATCACAAACAATGGCTTACCTTTTCAGAGAAAGACATGTGCGTTTCTCACAAAAGCATTTCATGAAATTCATACACTTTTAAAAGAACGTGATTATCTTTCAAAGCAAAGTTTCTACAGAGAAAAGGAACACAGTTCTCATTCTAACAATTCTGTGACATATCACAAACAACGTCTTCTCATTTCAGAGAAACACATGAGTGTTTCTCACAAAAGCATTTCATGAAATTCATTCACTTTCAAATGAACGTGATTATCTTTCAAAGTAAAGCTTCTACAGAGAAAAGGAACACTGTTCTTAGTTTTGTCAAGTCTTTGACATATCGCAAACAATGGCTTACCTTTTCAGAGAAAGACATGTGCGTTTCTCACAAAAGCATTTCATGAAATTCATACACTTTTAAAAGAACGTGATTATCTTTCAAAGAAAGTTTCTACAGAGACAAGGAACACAGTTCTCATTCTAACAATTCTGTGACATATCACAAACAAAGTCTTCTCATTTCAGAGAAACACATGTGTGTTTTTCACAAAAGCATTTCATGAAATTCATTCACTTTCAAATGAACGTGATTATCTTACAAAGTAAAGCTTCTACAGAGAAAAGGAACACTGTTCTTAGTTTTGTCAAGTCGTTGACATATCACAAATAATGGCTTATATTTTCAGAGAAATACATGTGCGTTTCTCACAAAAGCATTTCTTGAAATTCATACACATTTAAGAGAACGTAATTATCTTTCAAAGCAAAGTTTCTACAGAGAGAAGGAACACAGTTCTCATTCTAACAATTCTGTGACATATCACAAACAACTTCTTCTCATTTCAGAGAAACACATGTGTGTTTCTCACACAAGCATTTCATGAAATTCATTCACTTTCAAATGAACGTGATTATCCTTCAAAGTAAAGCTTCTACAGAGAAAAGGAACACTGTTCTTAGTTTTGTCAAGTCTTTGACATATCACAATCAATGGCTTACCTTTTCAGAGAAAGACATGTGCGTTTCTCAAAAAAGCATTTCGTGAAATTCATACACATTTAAAAGAACGTGATTATCTTTCAAAGCAAAGTTTCTACACAGACAAGGAACACAGTTCTCATTCTAACAATTCTGTGACATATCACAAACAACGTCTTCTCATTTCAGAGAAACACATGTGTGTTTCTCACAAAAGCATTTCATGAAATTCATTCACTTTCAAATGAACGTGATTATCTTTCAAAGAAAAGTTTCTACAGAGAAAAGGAACACAGTTCTCATTCTAACAATTCTGGGACATATCACAAACCACGTCTTCTCATTTCAGAGAAACACATGTGTGTTTCTCACAAAAGCATTTCATGAAATTCATTCACTTTCAAATGAACGTGATTATATTTCAATGTAAAGCTTCTACAGAGAAAAGCAACACTGTTCTTAGTTTTGTCAAGTCTTTGACATATCACAAACAATGGGTTACATTTTCAGAGAATTCATGTGCGTTTCTCACAAAAGCATTTCATGAAATTCATACACTTTTAAAGAACGTGATTAACTTTCAAAGCAAAGTTTCTACAGAGACAAGGAACACAGTTCTCATTCTAACAAATCTGTGACATATCACAAACAACGTCTCCTCATTTCAGAGAAACACATGTGTGTTTCTCACAAAAGCATTTCTTGAAATTCATTCACTTTCAAATGAACGTGATTATCTTTCAAAGTAAGCTTCTACAGAGAAAAGGAACACTGTTCTTAGTTTTGTCAAGTCTTTGACATATCACAAACAATGGCTTACCTTTTCCGAGAAAGACGTGTGCATTTCTCACAAAAGCATTTCATGAAATTCATACACTTTTAAAAGAACATGATTATCTTTCAAAGCAAAATTTCTACAGAGACAAGGAACACAGTTCTCATTCTAACAATTCTGTGACATATCACAAACAACGTCTTTTCATTTCAGAGAAACACATGTGTGTTTTTCACAAAAGCATTTCATGAAATTCATTCACTTTCAAATGAACGTGATTATCTTACAAAGTAAAGCTTCTACAGAGAAAAGGAACACTGTTCTTAGTTTTGTCAAGTCTTTGACATATCAGAAATAATGGCTTATCTTTTCAGAGAAATACATGTGCGTTTCTCACAAAAGCATTTCATGAAATTCATACACATTTAAGAGAACGTGATTATCTTTCAAAGCAAAGTTTCTACAGAGACAAGGAACACAGTTCTCATTCTAACAATTCTGTGACATATCACAAACAACGTCTTCTCATTTCAGAGAAACACATGTGTGTTTCTCACACAAGCATTTCATGAAATTCATTCACTTTCAAATGAACGGGATTATCTTTCAAAGTAAAGCTTCTACAGAGACAAGGAACACTGTTCTCACTTTTAACAATACTTTAACATATCCCAAACAAACGTTTCTCATTGGAGAGTAACACATGTGTGTTTCTCACAAAAGCATTTCATGAAATTCATACAATTTTAAAAGAACGTGATTATCTTTCAAAGCAAAGTTTCTACAGAGACAAGGAACACAGTTCTCATTCTAACAATTCTGTGACATATCACAAACAACGTCTTCTCATTTCAGAGAAACACATGTGTGTTTCTCACACAAGCATTTCATGAAATTCATTCATTCTCAAATGAACGTGATTATCTTTCAAAGTAAAGCTTCTACAGAGAAAAGGAACACTTTTCTTAGTTTTGTCAAATCTTTGACATATCACAAACAATGGCTTACCTTTTCAGAGAAAGACATGTGCGTTTCTCAGAAAAGCATTTCATGAAATTCATACACTTTTAAAAGAACGTGATTATCTTTCAAAGCAAAGTTTCTACAGAGACAAGGAACACAGTTCTCATTCTAACAATTCTGTGACATATCACAAACAACGTCTTCTCATTTCAGAGAAACACATGTGTGTTTCTCACAAAAGCATTTCATGAAATTCATTCACTTTCAAATGAACGTGATTATCTTTCAAAGTAAAGCTTCTACAGAGAAAAGGAACACTGTTCTTAGTTTTGTCAAGTCTTTGACATATCACAAACAATGGCTTATCCTTTTCAGAGAAAGACATGTGCTTTTCTCACAAAAGCATTTCATGAAATTCATACACTTTTAAAAGAACGTGATTATCTTTCAAAGCAAAGTTTCTACAGAGACAAGAACACAGTTCTCATTCTAACAATTCTGTGACATATCACAAACAACGTCTTCTCATTTCAGAGAAACACATGTGTGTTTCTCACAAAAGCATTTCATGAAATTCATTCACTTTCAAATGAACGTGATTATCTTTCAAAGTAAAGCTTCTACAGAGAAAAGGAACACTGTTCTTAGTTTTGTCAAGTCTTTGACATATCACAAACAATGGCTTACATTTTCAGAGAAAGACATGTGCGTTTCTCACAAAAGCATTTCATGAAATTCATACACTTTTAAAAGAACGTGATTATCTTTCAAAGCAAAGTTTCTACAGAGACAAGGAACACAGTTCTCATTCTAACAATTCTGTGACATATCACAAACAACGTCTTCTCATTTCAGAGAAACACATGTGTGTTTCTCACAAAAGCATTTCATGAAATTCATTCACTTTCAAATGAACGTGATTATCTTTCAAAGTAAAGCTTCTACAGAGAAAAGGAACACTGTTCTTAGTTTTGTCAAGTCTTTGACATATCACAAACAATGGCTTACCTTTTCAGAGAAAGACATGTGCGTTTCTCACAAAAGCATTTCATGAAATTCATACACTTTTAAAAGAACGTGATTATCTTTCAAAGCAAAGTTTCTACAGAGACAAGGAACACAGTTCTCATTCTAACAATTCTGTGACATATCACAAACAACGTCTTCTCATTTCAGAGAAACACATGTGTGTTTCTCACAAAAGCATTTCATGAAATTCATTCACTTTCAAATGAACGTGATTATCTTTCAAAGTAAAGCTTCTACAGAGAAAAGGAACACTGTTCTTAGTTTTGTCAAGTCTTTGACATATCACAAACAATGGCTTACCTTTTCAGAGAAAGACATGTGCGTTTCTCACAAAAGCATTTCATGAAATTCATACACTTTTAAAAGAACGTGATTATCTTTCAAAGCAAAGTTTCTACAGAGACAAGGAACACAGTTCTCATTCTAACAATTCTGTGACATATCACAAACAACGTCTTCTCATTTCAGAGAAACACATGTGTGTTTCTCACAAAAGCATTTCATGAAATTCATTCACTTTCAAATGAACGTGATTATCTTTCAAAGTAAAGCTTCTACAGAGAAAAGGAACACAGTTCTCATTCTAACAATTCTTTGACATATCACAAACAACGTCTTCTCATTTCAGAGAAACACATGTGTGTTTCTCACAAAAGCATTTCATGAAATTCATTCACTTTCAAAGAACGTGATTATCTTTCAAAGTAAAGCTTCTACAGAGAAAAGGAACACTGTTCTTAGTTTTGTCAAGTCTTTGACATATCACAAACAATGGCTTACCTTTTCAGAGAAAGACATGTGCGTTTCTCACAAAAGCATTTCATGAAATTCATACACTTTTAAAAGAACGTGATTATCTTTCAAAGCAAAGTTTCTACAGAGACAAGGAACACAGTTCTCATTCTAACAATTCTGTGACATATCACAAACAACGTCTTCTCATTTCAGAGAAACACATGTGTGTTTCTCACAAAAGCATTTCATGAAATTCATTCACTTTCAAATGAACGTGATTATCTTTCAAAGTAAAGCTTCTACAGAGAAAAGGAACACTGTTCTTAGTTTTGTCAAGTCTTTGACATATCACAAACAATGGCTTACCTTTTCAGAGAAAGACATGTGCGTTTCTCACAAAAGCATTTCATGAAATTCATACACTTTTAAAAGAACGTGATTATCTTTCAAAGCAAAGTTTCTACAGAGACAAGGAACACAGTTCTCATTCTAACAATTCTGTGACATATCACAAACAACGTCTTCTCATTTCAGAGAAACACATGTGTGTTTCTCACAAAAGCATTTCATGAAATTCATTCACTTTCAAATGAACGTGATTATCTTTCAAAGTAAAGCTTCTACAGAGAAAAGGAACACTGTTCTTAGTTTTGTCAAGTCTTTGACATATCACAAACAATGGCTTACCTTTTCAGAGAAAGACATGTGCGTTTCTCACAAAAGCATTTCATGAAATTCATACACTTTTAAAAGAACGTGATTATCTTTCAAAGCAAAGTTTCTACAGAGACAAGGAACACAGTTCTCATTCTAACAATTCTGTGACATATCACAAACAACGTCTTCTCATTTCAGAGAAACACATGTGTGTTTCTCACAAAAGCATTTCATGAAATTCATTCACTTTCAAATGAACGTGATTATCTTTCAAAGTAAAGCTTCTACAGAGAAAAGGAACACTGTTCTTAGTTTTGTCAAGTCTTTGACATATCACAAACAATGGCTTATATTTTCAGAGAAAGACATGTGCGTTTCTCACAAAAGCATTTCATGAAATTCATACACTTTTAAAAGAACGTGATTATCTTTCAAAGCAAAGTTTCTACAGAGACAAGGAACACAGTTCTCATTCTAACAATTCTGTGACATATCACAAACAACGTCTTCTCATTTCAGAGAAACACATGTGTGTTTCTCACAAAAGCATTTCATGAAATTCATTCACTTTCAAATGAACGTGATTATCTTTCAAAGTAAAGCTTCTACAGAGAAAAGGAACACTGTTCTTAGTTTTGTCAAGTCTTTGACATATCACAAACAATGGCTTACATTTTCAGAGAAAGACATGTGCGTTTCTCACAAAAGCATTTCATGAAATTCATACACTTTTAAAAGAACGTGATTATCTTTCAAAGCAAAGTTTCTACAGAGACAAGGAACACAGTTCTCATTCTAACAATTCTGTGACATATCACAAACAACGTCTTCTCATTTCAGAGAAACACATGTGTGTTTCTCACAAAAGCATTTCATGAAATTCATTCACTTTCAAATGAACGTGATTATCTTTCAAAGTAAAGCTTCTACAGAGAAAAGGAACACTGTTCTTAGTTTTGTCAAGTCTTTGACATATCACAAACAATGGCTTACCTTTTCAGAGAAAGACATGTGCGTTTCTCACAAAAGCATTTCATGAAATTCATACACTTTTAAAAGAACGTGATTATCTTTCAAAGCAAAGTTTCTACAGAGACAAGGAACACAGTTCTCATTCTAACAATTCTGTGACATATCACAAACAACGTCTTCTCATTTCAGAGAAACACATGTGTGTTTCTCACAAAAGCATTTCATGAAATTCATTCACTTTCAAATGAACGTGATTATCTTACAAAGTAAAGCTTCTACAGAGAAAAGGAACACTGTTCTTAGTTTTGTCAAGTCTTTGACATATCACAAACAATGGCTTATATTTTCAGAGAAAGACATGTGCGTTTCTCACAAAAGCATTTCATGAAATTCATACACTTTTAAAAGAACGTGATTATCTTTCAAAGCAAAGTTTCTACAGAGACAAGGAACACAGTTCTCATTCTAACAATTCTGTGACATATCACAAACAACGTCTTCTCATTTCAGAGAAACACATGTGTGTTTCTCACAAAAGCATTTCATGAAATTCATTCACTTTCAAATGAACGTGATTATCTTTCAAAGTAAAGCTTCTACAGAGAAAAGGAACACTGTTCTTAGTTTTGTCAAGTCTTTGACATATCACAAACAATGGCTTACATTTTCAGAGAAAGACATGTGCGTTTCTCACAAAAGCATTTCATGAAATTCATACACTTTTAAAAGAACGTGATTATCTTTCAAAGCAAAGTTTCTACAGAGACAAGGAACACAGTTCTCATTCTAACAATTCTGTGACATATCACAAACAACGTCTTCTCATTTCAGAGAAACACATGTGTGTTTCTCACAAAAGCATTTCATGAAATTCATTCACTTTCAAATGAACGTGATTATCTTTCAAAGTAAAGCTTCTACAGAGAAAAGGAACACTTTTCTTAGTTTTGTCAAGTCTTTGACATATCACAAACAATGGCTTACCTTTTCAGAGAAAGACATGTGCGTTTCTCACAAAAGCATTTCATGAAATTCATACACTTTTAAAAGAACGTGATTATCTTTCAAAGCAAAGTTTCTACAGAGACAAGGAACACAGTTCTCATTCTAACAATTCTGTGACATATCACAAACAACGTCTTCTCATTTCAGAGAAACACATGTGTGTTTCTCACAAAAGCATTTCATGAAATTCATTCACTTTCAAATGAACGTGATTATCTTTCAAAGTAAAGCTTCTACAGAGAAAAGGAACACTGTTCTTAGTTTTGTCAAGTCTTTGACATATCACAAACAATGGCTTACCTTTTCAGAGAAAGACATGTGCGTTTCTCACAAAAGCATTTCGTGAAATTCATACACTTTTAAAAGAACGTGATTATCTTTCAAAGCAAAGTTTCTACAGAGACAAGGAACACAGTTCTCATTCTAACAATTCTGTGACATATCACAAACAACGTCTTCTCATTTCAGAGAAACACATGTGTGTTTCTCACAAAAGCATTTCATGAAATTCATTCACTTTCAAATGAACGTGATTATCTTTCAAAGTAAAGCTTCTACAGAGAAAAGGAACACTGTTCTTAGTTTTGTCAAGTCTTTGACATATCACAAACAATGGCTTACATTTTCAGAGAAAGACATGTGCGTTTCTCACAAAAGCATTTCATGAAATTCATACACTTTTAAAAGAACGTGATTATCTTTCAAAGCAAAGTTTCTACAGAGACAAGGAACACAGTTCTCATTCTAACAATTCTGTGACATATCACAAACAACGTCTTCTCATTTCAGAGAAACACATGTGTGTTTCTCACAAAAGCATTTCATGAAATTCATTCACTTTCAAATGAACGTGATTATCTTTCAAAGTAAAGCTTCTACAGAGAAAAGGAACACTGTTCTTAGTTTTGTCAAGTCTTTGACATATCACAAACAATGGCTTACCTTTTCAGAGAAAGACATGTGCGTTTCTCACAAAAGCATTTCATGAAATTCATACACTTTTAAAAGAACGTGATTATCTTTCAAAGCAAAGTTTCTACAGAGACAAGGAACACAGTTCTCATTCTAACAATTCTGTGACATATCACAAACAAAGTCTTCTCATTTCAGAGAAACACATGTGTGTTTCTCACAAAAGCATTTCATGAAATTCATTCACTTTCAAATGAACGTGATTATCTTACAAAGTAAAGCTTCTACAGAGAAAAGGAACACTGTTCTTAGTTTTGTCAAGTCTTTGACATATCACAAATAATGGCTTATATTTTCAGAGAAATACATGTGCGTTTCTCACAAAAGCATTTCATGAAATTCATACACTTTTAAAAGAACGTGATTATCTTTCAAAGCAAAGTTTCTACAGAGACAAGGAACACAGTTCTCATTCTAACAATTCTGTGACATATCACAAACAACGTCTTCTCATTTCAGAGAAACACATGTGTGTTTCTCACAAAAGCATTTCATGAAATTCATTCACTTTCAAATGAACGTGATTATCTTTCAAAGTAAAGCTTCTACAGAGAAAAGGAACACTGTTCTTAGTTTTGTCAAGTCTTTGACATATCACAAACAATGGCTTACCTTTTCAGAGAAAGACATGTGCGTTTCTCACAAAAGCATTTCATGAAATTCATACACATTTAAAAGAACGTGATTATCTTTCAAAGCAAAGTTTCTACAGAGACAAGGAACACAGTTCTCATTCTAACAATTCTGTGACATATCACAAACAACGTCTTCTCATTTCAGAGAAACACATGTGTGTTTCTCACAAAAGCATTTCATGAAATTCATTCACTTTCAAATGAACGTGATTATCTTTCAAAGAAAAGTTTCTACAGAGAAAAGGAACACAGTTCTCATTCTAACAATTCTGGGACATATCACAAACAACGTCTTCTCATTTCAGAGAAACACATGTGTGTTTCTCACAAAAGCATTTCATGAAATTCATTCACTTTCAAATGAACGTGATTATCTTTCAAAGTAAAGCTTCTACAGAGAAAAGGAACACTGTTCTTAGTTTTGTCAAGTCTTTGACATATCACAAACAATGGGTTACATTTTCAGAGAAAGACATGTGCGTTTCTCACAAAAGCATTTCATGAAATTCATACACTTTTAAAGAACGTGATTATCTTTCAAAGCAAAGTTTCTACAGAGACAAGGAACACAGTTCTCATTCTAACAATTCTGTGACATATCACAAACAACGTCTTCTCATTTCAGAGAAACACATGTGTGTTTCTCACAAAAGCATTTCATGAAATTCATTCACTTTCAAATGAACGTGATTATCTTTCAAAGTAAAGCTTCTACAGAGAAAAGGAACACTGTTCTTAGTTTTGTCAAGTCTTTGACATATCACAAACAATGGCTTACCTTTTCAGAGAAAGACATGTGCGTTTCTCACAAAAGCATTTCATGAAATTCATACACTTTTAAAAGAACGTGATTATCTTTCAAAGCAAAGTTTCTACAGAGACAAGGAACACAGTTCTCATTCTAACAATTCTGTGACATATCACAAACAACGTCTTCTCATTTCAGAGAAACACATGTGTGTTTCTCACAAAAGCATTTCATGAAATTCATTCACTTTCAAATGAACGTGATTATCTTTCAAAGTAAAGCTTCTACAGAGAAAAGGAACACTGTTCTTAGTTTTGTCAAGTCTTTGACATATCACAAACAATGGCTTATCTTTTCAGAGAAATACATGTGCGTTTCTCACAAAAGCATTTCATGAAATTCATACACATTTAAAAGAACGTGATTATCTTTCAAAGCAAAGTTTCTACAGAGACAAGGAACACAGTTCTCATTCTAACAATTCTGTGACATATCACAAACAACGTCTTCTCATTTCAGAGAAACACATGTGTGTTTCTCACACAAGCATTTCATGAAATTCATTCACTTTCAAATGAACGTGATTATCTTTCAAAGTAAAGCTTCTACAGAGAAAAGGAACACTGTTCTTAGTTTTGTCAAGTCTTTGACATATCACAAACAATGGCTTACCTTTTCAGAGAAAGACATGTGCGTTTCTCACAAAAGCATTTCATGAAATTCATACAATTTTAAAAGAACGTGATTATCTTTCAAAGCAAAGTTTCTACAGAGACAAGGAACACAGTTCTCATTCTAACAATTCTGTGACATATCACAAACAACGTCTTCTCATTTCAGAGAAACACATGTGTGTTTCTCACAAAAGCATTTCATGAAATTCATTCACTTTCAAATGAACGTGATTATCTTTCAAAGTAAAGCTTCTACAGAGAAAAGGAACACTTTTCTTAGTTTTGTCAAGTCTTTGACATATCACAAACAATGGCTTACCTTTTCAGAGAAAGACATGTGCGTTTCTCACAAAAGCATTTCATGAAATTCATACACTTTTAAAAGAACGTGATTATCTTTCAAAGCAAAGTTTCTACAGAGACAAGGAACACATTTCTCATTCTAACAATTCTGTGACATATCACAAACAACGTCTTCTCATTTCAGAGAAACACATGTGTGTTTCTCACAAAAGCATTTCATGAAATTCATTCACTTTCAAATGAACGTGATTATCTTTCAAAGTAAAGCTTCTACAGAGAAAAGGAACACTGTTCTTAGTTTTGTCAAGTCTTTGACATATCACAAACAATGGCTTACCTTTTCAGAGAAAGACATGTGCATTTCTCACAAAAGCATTTCATGAAATTCATACACTTTTAAAAGAACGTGATTATCTTTCAAAGCAAAGTTTCTACAGAGAAAAGGAACACAGTTCTCATTCTAACAATTCTGTGACATATCACAAACAACGTCTTCTCATTTCAGAGAAACACATGTGTGTTTCTCACAAAAGCATTTCATGAAATTCATTCACTTTCAAATGAACGTGATTATCTTTCAAAGTAAAGCTTCTACAGAGAAAAGGAACACTGTTCTTAGTTTAGTCAAGTCTTTGACATATCAAAAACAATGGCTTACCTTTTCAGAGAAAGACATGTGCGTTTTTCACAAAAGCATTTCATGAAATTCATACACTTTTAAAAGAACATGATTATCTTTCAAAGCAAATTTTCTACAGAGACAAGGAACACAGTTCTCATTCTAACAATTCTGTGACATATCACAAACAACGTCTTATCATTTCAGAGAAACACATGTGTGTTTCTCACAAAAGCATTTCATGAAATTCATTCACTTTCAAATGAACGTGATTATCTTTCAAAGTAAAGCTTCTACAGAGAAAAGGAACACTGTTCTTAGTTTTGTCAAGTCTTTGACATATCACAAACAATGGGTTACATTTTCAGAGAAATACATGTGCGTTTCTCACAAAAGCATTTCATGAAATTCATACACTTTTAAAAGAACGTGATTAACTTTCAAAGCAAAGTTTCTACAGAGACAAGGAACACAGTTCTCATTCTAACAATTCTGTGACATATCACAAACAACGTCTTCTCATTTCAGAGAAACACATGTGTGTTTCTCACACAAGCATTTCATGAAATTCATTCATTCTCAAATGAACGTGATTATCTTTCAAAGTAAAGCTTCTACAGAGAAAAGGAACACTTTTCTTAGTTTTGTCAAGTCTTTGACATATCACAAACAATGGCTTACCTTTTCAG